>CM023542.1:1800000-2338424 GCA_013350335.1 Chimonanthus salicifolius | reverse complement strand
GGCCATGATATCTCCCATATCAATAAGATCGGAATTAAAAAAAAATTAATATCAATCTTGGGCCCCATCGATATTTCGCCAGTATTTGTTCATATTAGTGAAATACCAACCATAATATCGGCCAATATTTCAAATGATTTGATCCTCAAATGGGTTCAATTGGCCAAAATTTCTACTCAAATTTTTGACCCATTGAGTCTGGTATTTGTTTTACCACCGAAATTCATCCAAGGGATAACACGAGGCAATTGATAGAAAATTCAATGCTTTTGATAATAAAAGATACTAATGTACTTTTTCACAACTTAGATAACGACAAATGGATAAACGAACAAGCTCAGTATTCTTTATTAACAAGAACACCAATATCCCTATAATTTCCCCCTAACATGTTCATTTCTGCCACTGTTGGACATAAGTTTTACTGAGAGCAAATTGTGTCCCTTTACTAATTCGGCCCAGAATTTAGGCCCGGCCCACAAATCTAAATGGTTTAAGCCATACCCTTACACATCAAAAGGGATCTTGTACTAAACTGCTAATAAGAGTTTTAGGTAAAGTTTTCTAGTTTTCTTAATAGAATGATGGGGATGTAAGATTGAGAGGACCAACACCAAATCAAATCAAATCTAGCTTCACTTAACACCCCAGATTGATGAAATATGGTATTTTTCTCCAAATTTGGATCGTGCTTACTGAGGTAAAGAATTAGGATAGCGTGGTTTTGGCTCAAAAGGCCTTTATTGGGCCTGGGCGGACTGTAGGGCCCATGCCCAGAATGTGTAACTTTAGCCCACCTATATATATTCTCTTTCTCCTTTAGGGTGTTTTTTTTCAAAGGAGCTGTTTTCTCAGGCTGAGAGAGGAGAGAAGAAAACTAGAGAGAAAAGAGTGACTGAAGAGGGAGGAAGGGAAATAGTTGGTTTTAATGCTTGTAACCATATTCTCTTCATAGTTGAATCATGCACGTTCCGTGGACGTAAGGGATTTTGCCGAACTACGTAAATCTGTGTTCTTCTTGCTTGTGCTTGATTCCACGTAAATCTGGTTTTACAACAGATAGTTTGGACCTGCTCCGATTGTCAGGATTGACTTGGTTGAGCACACGTGAGGCCAACTCAAGTCTGGCCCAAACACAGGTCAGGTTTAGAATGTATGAGCTCAAGCCCAAATTGCTCGAACCGAAATCAAACCCGTGATAAGGTCAGGTTTTGTAAGTCAAATTCATGTTGGGCTAGGTCCAAGTTGAAGCCATAGAGGATGATAGGTCAAACATTTGTGTAGCTAGCCAAAAATAAAATGATTATAGAAGGGTGCGAATAGCCCGAGAAGATTCAACCCTTTTTCAGTTGGAAAGTTCTTAAGATGGAGATCTTGATCTGGTTGTGGACGTACCCCTGCAGTTAGGCCCTATTTAATAGTGTTGGCTGGCTCAGAATACTTAACATTATTGGGCCCACTTACTCAGTTTAAGGTCCATTATTCTAGTGTAAGAGCAGTTGGATACTTGGATCCTTGATACGGGCTAAAATATGGAAATTTGAAAATAAATGACAGTGCAAGCAAGGGTAGAAATATCGGCCGATATTTCTCTCTCTCTTTCTCTCTTTTTTGTCAAATCTCAGCAGATATCGGCGAGATCTGGCTCGTACGGATGATATATCTCGTATCGGCCGAGATATATGGGGCGACCAGAACCCGAGATATCTCAGCCGATACGAGATATCTCGGGCGATATTTCTACTCCTGAGTGCAAGTGAATTGTTCCTGATTTACAAAGAGAAATCCCTAAAGCTAAACATGGATGGACCTGGGCTTTTCACAGGATTGTCAGCCCAGCAAGCCCTAATTGAGTCGGATTTGACCCATGTTTAGGCTATATACTAGACCGGTTACCTATTCTTGGCCAGATAGTTAAATCGATACAGATACAGATATTCTTGGTTAAAGACCCAACTATATAAGAATGAAGCAACATAATTGACACAAACAGCCTAGCATGTTGCAAATGGGCTCGTCCTGTGCTGGTTTTGTGTCTGAAAGCAAAGAGCAATAACCAAAAAGCCTGCACTTGAAAAAGCCTCTGTCACCCAACTTGAGCCATGTATAACCCTACTCACCAACCTTAATACTTTAATAGAAGAAATGAGATTTCATTTTCTAAATTCCATTTTTCAAATAGGTCTGAGGAACTGAATTATACCTGAGCCCCAAAGAATACATCTTCACACGGGGTAACTAAGCTCAGGGGTTTAAAAATCGGTATCGGCCGATATATCGGCCGATACGATATGTCGACCGATATATCGCTATCGGCCGATATATCGGCCGATAAGTTTCTCTTCTTCTTGTTTTTTTGTAAATATCGGCCGATATCGGCGATATTTTGATATCGGGCCCGATATAATACGGCCGATATCAAGGCCGATATTGTGAATATCGGCCGATACGATACATATCGGCCGATATTCACAAGGCCAAAACCGATATATATCGGCCGATACGATACGTATCGGCCGATATTTAAACCCCTGACTAAGCTGTTAACATTCTCCGTAAAGTAACACGGTGACTATCTTATGGGGATGTGCGACGACACCAGTTTCTTTGCCCATATATTATTAATGTTGGGCACAAGTGGGTTATCCACTTATGATTTATGGGTCCAGAAATGCTGAATTTATAACACCATAGACATAAAAAATTCTATACAATGGTTGAGTTATCCATATATAATCATTTCCTTCTTAAATTAGAATAATATAGATGGAAGACTAATCTTCCACCTCTTTAAAAAGTACTTGAAGAAGCCTCATGTTGATGGTCCCAGAAGGAATCTGGGGTCAAAATATAAACATCTTTTTGTTGCATAAGTTCAAATTTTCTATAGTCTAATTTTTTTATCAACCTTTTATGATTTATATTTGATACATTGTTATCATTGGATTAATCATAATACATCAAAATATTTATCCAATATTTTTTAATATTAAAATTAAGAGAAATATAATTCAATAAAACCATTTTTATATAATTTAATAAGTCTCATTTTTTTACAATATAATAAATCTTATTATATTCTATTCATCTATATAATTTTTAATAATTATCAAATAAAATCCACAATCTAATACAGTCACAAAGCCAGACAAAAGTACCCCATTTTCTATAAGATAAATTATAGTAGTGGACAATGAGATCAGGGCAATGGGGTTGAATCCGGAAATAGAAAACCATGGGTTTTTCATAATTACATGTTCAAAGTCAAGCTAACGGTTTCTGCAAACCCATGGATGGGGGTGTACTTTAGACTCATATATTTTCCCATTGTTTGTACAGTCTCATCAAAGGCACATGGACATATTTTTATTAATGGAGATAGCTAATTCACATTAATGACCCTTGTCATTGTTAGTGTTAGGGCTGGTGCCAACGAGTGGTGAAAGGATAAAAGGAGATCTAAGGGTTTTTAAAGGACTTAGGTCGCTCTACCTAATAAGCTAGTCTTTTGAGCGAGAAGTCTACATCCTAATAAGTGGTATTAGAACTAGGTCTCAGACTACCTCATGTAGGTTCAAGAGATTTCCCAAGCGAATGGAATGGTCAGCGTCACTCTCTTCACTGGAGGGCCTCGTTCGAAGAGAGATTATTGGAGCTTCTGCGAACGAGTTCCATATTGAAAGTTTAGAAGGAGATCTATTGGTTTATAAATGGCTTGAGTCACTCCACCTAACATGTTAGTCTTTTGGACTGAAAGTCCAGATCCTAAGAGAGAGCACCTACTTTTAAGGCTGAGTTTGGATAAGAAAGTTACATGGAGTTACCTCGGACCAAGAGTTACCTCAGATAATATAAAAATTCTTTGAAAGAAAAAGATTTTCAAATATTAAAAAGGAAAGGTAAAAATTTGAGTCTTTACTCTTATTCTTTAGTTATTAAAAAAGGATAATGAAGATTAACTTCCATTGCCCTTGCACCTCCTTTGTCCAAACACAAGACTTAGTGGTTGAATGCATTAAGTTGCATATGCCCACTTCAACAAAATTGAAACTGTTTTGGATTCAACAAAATTAATCACATGTTTAGATCTTTTATGCTAAAGAATTTATTGGAATTTTAAAACAAAAATTGCGGCAGAAGCAAGAATCTATGAATGTCTGACATAAGGAATTTAACGACTGAGAAAGTGCGTACTATTACAAAAGAGCAATGATCTACACCGTCCATCCAATTTCATGTCCAATTGATTGACCTTTACCTTTTACCACTTTAATGGATACAGAGCCTAATCTAAGTACAGGAAGAAGATCTAGAGAGAGAAAGGAGCAGCATCAGGCAATTCTATTCTCCTTCGCTTTTCTTAAAGAAATTCCACTTGAAAGTTTTAAAAATACAATTTATAGAAAAAGGATCCATCAACTGAATATTTTACCCTTTTTACTTTATAATTTAATTCATATGATAATGATCTCCACTTAAATGGTAACAAATAGAAATGCATGAAATTGGCTGAGTGTTGGGACCTCAGAGGAAAATATCTACACTTTTTTCTTTATTAATTGTGGCCTTTTCTCGTGTCAGACAAAAAATTACTCATTTGTTTGAAAAATTTGCACGTTGGGCCATATTGTTGTATCACTCATCACTTATCCAAAGTTGCTTGGCCATACTTATCCAAACCCCTCCTTGTTCTCATGGATTTATATAGGAGCGCCCTTCTAATACGGTATTTTTTTTATTGGCCATGGATTTTAAAAATTTATGTGAAAAGTCAATTTTATATAGATAGGAGATCTCGTATTAGGATAGGAGGTCTTTATATAGATGATATTGTGTCTCTTAAAATGGAAATAAATTATATGCATAGGTAATTCAGTTGGTATAAGTTTTTAGGAGGTATAAATTTTTAAGATTAAAATAGAGGTGTTGGGTTCAATTTCTTCTAATACATGAGACTTGTGGATGGTTGTGTATTTAAAAAAGTCATGATTTTTAATTGTATGAAGATGAACAGTTAAAATATAATTGGTTTTAGATAAATTTTAATCAGCAACGGTAAAATTAATTTCAAATGAATTTAAATTAAGTACAGATTCAACTCAAGAAAGATGGATCAGTGTAAAAATGAGTGACTGATTTTGAGCCTCTTTTCATATACCTTTAAGCTGAGCGATGTAATTGAGTGAAGCTGAAAAGGTAACTTGATGCTCCATTCTAATTTCCAATTTCTAGAAACACACAGACATGTTAGGCTCAATCTTTTATAGATATATTCTAGTAATATGAGAGAAAATAGTAGAAACGTCGATATTTTAAATAACAAGAGATATTAAATTTATAATTTGTCTACTTGTCATCATTTAAATAATATAAATATACGATAGCGATTCTCCTACGGGTATTTTGTTTAATCCGATATAGATTTTACTGTATTGTCCATTTTGCCTTTTGAATCGACTCACCCCCTTAGAATCACTTAGAACAAAGGATTCGTCGAGCTAATTTGTAAGACAAAATGTACAATACAGTAAAATTCATGTCAAATTACATAAATGCACGTGAGAGAATCGTTGATCCATTATCGATAACCTTTCGTATTAAAAACACTCGATATCCTACAATTTTTCTAATCCGAATATTTTCTGAGAGAGTCTACTATAGAGACTAAGTATAGTCCACTTGTGTATTCTCTAGAAGTGTTCACACTCACTATTATATTGATTTTGAGATAGATCCCAAATTAATATTAATAAAAACCTCTAAACATGGTTGGAATAGGGGCCTGTAGGTTCCATGCCCCTCTCTCCCCCACAATTTTTAAAGACCTCTTAATAACTAAATAATTCTTACAAAAAACTCTTGGAGTTTTACATATTGACCACTATGAGAATTATAATTTTTATATCAAGTCAATTTACAAGATTTTTTTTTAATCTACCCTTGATTACTACTATTCTAAAGTCTAAATATTGTAGCAGTCGACACGTATCAATAAATTAAGTAAGATTTGTTCAATCAGTGCAATCTGTGACTATCAGAGTAGGATCCACAAATTGAATAGTAAATTCTTGAATGTCACTTGTAAAGAGGAAAGTAGGTGTCGTGCATATGTCATGCTATGGTTAGATGACATGGAATTGCTCATTTCTATATGATGATTGGCCTTTCATTCTTACTTACTTGTCCAAATGTGTCATTTTCAATTTTCAAACCCTAACCCTATTTCTGCATCTTTCTAAAAGCTTACACAACAGATATAGAGAGAAGGTGTCCATTTACATGGGGTAAGTGACACCTTATTTAAATGAATCACTTTCTTTTCACAACAATTTATAAACATTTTAACGAGGGCTATAAATATCGTCCATACATATCACCGATAAAAGTAATCTCGACCGATACGATATCAAGGTTTTATTATTACCCCTGATTTTAACTCTAAGATTAGACGGCAATATGGTTGAAAATTTTAAAGTCTAACTCTAACGGTTCATCTTTCCAACACAATATTGTCTATTTAGGGTCCACCCACATGGATTCGCACGGCTTTGCTTTGACGAGCAAAGCTAAGTTTGCACCCAAAAGGCCTTGTCCTAGTAATAGAGTGTACAACGATAATATTGTCCTCTTTAGAGCCTCGGGTCTAACCTCACTTGCTGACTCGACAATCCTCAAGACTTTGTTCCCATTAGCCATACGTATCAACTTGGGAGGCTTTGTGCTAGAAGAGGAGAAGTCTCATCTTATATCCCACGCCCAACTCTCTTCAACTAGTGATATTACACCAGCAATTCGCACAACAGAGGGCTATTACACCAACAATTTAATTTATATTTATCAAACTTAATTCATGACGTCTAATCTTTCATTACAAATTGCAATTAATATATATATATATATATATATATATATATATAGAAAAATATTGACATTATAGATATTAATATTTGACTCAAATTTGACAAAGTAGTATAAAAAGTGTTGTAGATGTACATATTTAGCATATTGATGTAGCACGGGTAGGACCCATGTGGGTAAAAGAGTCTTCCTCTCCCAGCCGACTCGTGGCTTTCCTTCTCGATCCCGTCTCCTACGGAGTGGAGAAACTTTTGCAAGGGAAAATCCCAAGCTCAACAAAATCGTTTCCTACATGGAAACTACCAAGATCGGTTGATGCAATCCCACTAACGAGCCGACTATAATCTCCTATAAAAGGGTTACCTTGGCCACGATGGCAGGATATACAAAAGAAATCGAAAACCCATATCATTCTCTATTCTCTCTCTGTTTGCTCTTCTTGCTCTTTTTTCTCTTCTTTCACCTTTTACAGGTGGTTATCTTCGGAGTATTGTTGTTTCTGCTGTAGACAAGTCTTCCTCGTCTCTCAGATCCAATATCGCTTCAACAACTGCGTCCTCTCAGGCGACGGCCAGAACCTCCCATGTTGCCGTGTCCATCCTCTGTTGGTATACCCAACAGAGACATTGCTGCCACACCAGCAGAGCCGGTCCCAGATCTGCTCTCGCGTTGCAGCCTCTTGATCATCTGGGCCACACCTCCATTCAAGATACAATCGGCCACACTGGCCATCGGACATTCGACATATACGAAGAAGAAACACAAGTACCTTCCAAGTTCCCAACGGTACTCTCTCCTTACCCCCTCTCTCTCCACTTTACCTTTTCCACTACCCAAGAAGACACCACCTACCCTCGTTCCCATTTACCAAAGTTCCACTAAATCCACCAAAGTAAAACCAATATCCATTAGTCTTCCCTTTCTTAATTACCAAACTGCCATTTGACTATCATTGACCCAATTAATCTATTTAAATATCATTGAATGCCCATTATTTATTGACTTAGCCGAGTCATCACCCAAAACCCTCAAATCTGATTATACCCACTGCATCAATTGGTATTCAGAGCCAGATCTCACCGATTCTCATCGGGTGAGACTTTCCTCGACATTTTGAAAAAAAAAAAATCCATGGCTTCAGACGGTAATCAGTTCGTCATTCAAACCACATTCGAGGAGTTGCGAACAATAATGATGAATATGTCTGCAAAGCTTGATCTTCTTTGTGATCAACAAACTCCACTTAGGAATGACGCTCACCGTAATCAAGGCAGGAGATCCCACACACCTCACAATCCATCTGTTTATGATTCCTCCAGCGATGAAGAGGTGGAGACTGTCCTACAACCGCATGAGACATGCAAACCTAATAATGCCTTGCCGGGTCGAGATTACCGCATGAAGGTGGACTTACTGTCTTTCAACGGACAAGTCAAAATTGAAGAGTTCCTCGACTGGCTCTCAGAAGTTGAGGCATTCTTTAATTGCATGGAGATTGAAGACTCCAAGAAGGTTAAGTTCGTCACCTACAGGCTCAAAGGTGGAGCTTTTACATGGTGGGAAGACCTTCAGACCACGCGTGGGCAACGAAATAAGCCTCTTGTCAAGTCTTGGCCGCGAATGAAAAAGTTGTTCCAAGCATGCTTCTTTCCAGCAGACTATGAGCAACGTTTGTTCGAGCAGTGCTAAGAATATCGACAAGGAAACCGTTCGGTTAAAGACTATATAACTGAATTCTATCGCCTATCTGCCCGAAACAATTTGGTCAAGAGTGAACCTCAACAAATCTCATGGTTCTTAAAAGGTCTTCGCACAACAATCCGCCTTGGCGTTGGGTTCCAACCGATTCGCGCCTTGAGTGACACAGTGTTGATGGCCGAAAGAGTTGAAGAAGAATTAGACCGCCCAGGAGGAAGGAATACAATAGTAAGTAGATCTACTCCTCCATCGGCCACTTCAGCTACCACACCAACACAGGTGCAACCTCATCAACAGGGTATACTCCCTCGACCTGCACCTGCACGTAATCTAGGTAGCCCACTAAAGATCAATGAGAACAAGGAGCCTACCAGAAATAACCCCTATGCTTAACCTATGCTAGGAAAGTGTTTTCGTTATGGTCAACCAGGTCACCGCTCAAATATGTGCCCTACTCGTCAACTTGTTGCCATTGCCACCAACAATGGTAAAGGAGTGGAACATGAGTATATAGAAGGGCAATGTGAATATGTTGCAGATGATGATGATGATTATGTTGACTATGGAGATGAAGGATCCACTCTAATGATTCGTAGATTGCTTAACACGTCAAACAGAGCCCTCCATTGCAACATCCTAACGTTTTTAAGACTCGGTGCATTGTCAACCAAAAGGTGTGTGATCTCATCATTGATAGTGGATGCATTAAAAACATTGTTTCTCAGAAGTTGGTTGAAAAGTTGGGTTTGACTACACACCCACACCCTTTTCCTCATTCAGTTGGATGGATCAAACCCGTGGGAGAGACACATGTAACGAGACAATGTTATTTCTCCTTCTCTATTGGACACACCTACAAGGATCACATTCTTTTTGACGTTGTCGACATGGATGTGTGCTATATAATTCTTGGGCGTCTCTGGCAATCAGACGTCGACAGCACCCACAAGGGTCATGCCAACACCTATACTTTCTATAAGCATGGAAGGAAAATTACTCTCACTCCTATGCATGGCCTATTGCTGACACCTAAGAAGAATGATTCATTCCTTCCAGTTTGTGGTGCCAAAAGGCAAAGTTCGAGCTATATGAGGCATATCACATGCTTCACATGTCAATGGAAGGGGCATATTGCATCTAGATGCCAACAACGCAATACAAAACGACAAGTTGATCACCGAGCCGCTTATAACCCCAAAGAGCGACGTCCCACACGCACGAACCAGAGGTGATGTGTGAAAAGTCAAGATCATGTGTTGCAACATTTTTTCAATGATGGAAGTGAAAATAAAGAAGACCGTGCTCTTGTATTGCATTCCTTGGATACGAACTCGATGTCGAGTTCTTTTCAACCGAGAGAGACTGATGTAGCACGGGTAGGACCCATGAGGGTGAAAGAGTCTTCATCTCCTAGCCAACTCATGGCTTTCCTTCCCAATCCCGTCTCCTACGGAGTTGCAAAGGAAAATTCCAAGCTCAGCAAAATCGTTTCCTACATGGAAACTACCAAGATTGGTAGATGCAATCCCACTGACGAGCCGACTATAGCCTCCTATAAAAGGGTTACCTTGGCCACGATGGAAGGATAAACAAAAGAAATCGAAAACCTAGATCCTTTTCTATTCTCTCTCTAATTGCTCTTCTTGTTCTTCCTTCTCTTCTAACTCTTCTTTCACCTTTTACAGGCGGTTATCTTCGAAGTATTGTTGTTTCTGCTGTAGACAAGTCTTCCTTGTCTCTCAGATCCAATATCGCTTCATCAATTGTGTCCTCTCAGGCGACAGCTAGAACCTCCCCTGCTGCCGTGTCCATCCTCTGTTGGTATACCCAACAGAGACATTGTTGTCACACCAACAGAGCCAGTCCCAGATCTGCTCTCGCGTTGCAGCCTCTTGATCGTCCGAGCCACATCTCAATTCAAGATCCAATCGGCCACACTGAGCATCGGACACCTGAGAGATACAAAGAAGAAGAAACACAAATACCTTCCAAGTTCCCGACGGTACTATCTCCATACCCCCTCTCTCCACTTTACCTTTTCTACTACCCAAGAAGACACCACCTACCCTCTTTCCCATTTACCAAAGTTTCACTCAATCCACCAAAGTAAAACCAATATCCATTAGTCTTCCCTTTCTTAATTACCAAACTGCCATTTGGCTATCATTGACCCAATTAATCCATCTAAATATCATTGAATGCCCATTATTTATTAACTTAGCCGAGTCATCACCCAAAACCCTCAAATCCAATTACACCCGTTGCATCACATATACAATAACATACAAACATATGAATGTCTAAAAGTTTGATTAAAAAAGTAAAATTTAAAAATCGTGCTCCAAATAATTAAAACAAAGGCTTACTCGTGATGTTTATGATAATAAATTTGTAAAATCATTTTTTTTCAAACATAAAAACATTCTTACATTTTACACTTGAACAAAAGGTTATGTTCAATTCAAGATTATTTATATAGGGTCTTAAAAACTTGGTTTCGTCTGATCAAAATTAATTTTTCTCTGAGAAAGGAGAGATCAATTTATAATGAGCCTAGGCCCAAGTATAGTTCACTCAAAATTTTGGATTTTAGGCTGGTTTTGATAAAGTTATAAATTCAATTTTATTATATTTATTATCATTCTGCAAAGTATAAGATTATGAACACATATTGAAATATTATAAATATAGAAATAATATCATTATCAAATTATGCCAAGTCATGACCTATTATTACAATGTTATAAACTATAAAATCTTGACCACAAAAATCAGGTCCCTTTAAACTACAGGCCTGCGAAACAAATGGGCCTGGGCCCTTCATGGTTTTAAGCGTGGGTTGGCCTACCAAGTTGCATGACCTTTTAAGCCATGATACGTATATGTTTTTTTAGTATATTATGAATGAGTTGATTGGGAAGGTTATTTTTGTTAAGAAATTATAATTTTAAATATTATGAAAATATGATAATTTATATAATAATACTGGGTGATATTTAAAATAAGAAGATTGATAAAAATCTAATTGTGATGAAAATAAATATAAATGTGAACTTTTAAGAAAAGGTTTATGAATAGAGAAAGTAGTACATAAGGGTAATGATTTTCACACAAGCAACTTTGATAGTTGCACACCATAACAAAAGGAAATCTCATTATTACCCTTTTTCTTTTCCTCTTCCGAAAGCAAGTTACACCTTAAATAACAAAGGGTAATAATGAGATTTCCTTTTGTTATGATGTGCAACCATCAAAGTTGGTAGTGTGAAAATCATAACCCAGTAAATAATTGGGCATTTTGTATGTTTGATTTAGGGGTCCAAATCTCGGCCAAATGAGATATCCGCCGATACGTAGATTTCGGACCCTACTTTGATCACAAGAGCGAACTCATTTCACAATAAAATAAAATTGCTAAAATTATTATTTTTCTTTCAAGTTTAGAAGGATTTTTGTTTGTTCATTTGATGTATTTCACTATTGAATTGTTCATTACACACAAAATTATTTTTTCAACGATTTTTTTTCATTTAGAAAAAATGAAAAGCTACAAAGATTATATTTTATTTTTTTTAAATAATAATATTTTTATCTTGTTTGAATAATATTTTTTAATATTAAATTTTAATAAAATAAATGAGGAAAGTGATTGGTATACCAAATTTATGTGAAATATCCATTTTGTCCAATTTTTCTTTAATCTTTCTTCTTTCTCCCTTTTTATTTGTTGGACAAAATGAGCATTTTACATAAATTTGGTGCACTAAAGATAAAATATTGATGGATCAATCACTTCCTATGAATTATTACTATCTAAAAAGTAATAAAATAAAAATACTCTTTATTAAAAATAAAATATCCCCTATTGCCAGTTTAAGGGATGACAATGGATAAGGTCCTCTCCTAAACAATGGACCACGTGTATGGCAGAGGATTGGTGGGTCTTTTCATTTGGTGAGGCTTTTATCGAGCCCAGCATATTTTACATCGTGTCTGAAAGCTCCAGCATTTCCGCTCCCTACCTTTTAAAATTCTGCCTTTTGAGAATCTTCCATTGGATTGCAATCCACTCAACACAACTAGCCATCTCTCTCTCTCTCTCTCCCCTTCCCATTCATGTCGAAAATTCTAAGCCCATCTTTCCACATCTTCTTCATAGGTTTCTTCATCTTCTTACTTCTGACTACATGAGATTATGAGGCTTGTTATCAGTTACAAGGCCTTCTGAAACCGAGGAACTAGCTTCAATGGAATTTCAGAGGGTCATTCTGGGAAGGATGGTGAAAAATCTCAAAGCCCACGAGTTCTCTGAGGTGGGTTCTGAAGGGGGTCTTCTGTGAAGAACATTAGAAACTCCTGAGCAGATAAGAATCAGCTTCAGTTGGAAATTCAAGGGTTATCTTGGGAAGGCTCTGAGGAAGTAGAGATCTAGAGCTTCTGGTATAGGAAACACTTGATGGGGTGTTTTGGGAAGAGAATGAGAAAGTGGAGTGATGTCAGGATCTAGGTGTGGCACTAGAGTTGGAGAACTTGTGAGAGCATTATGAGTGGGATGTGAAGGGGTATTTTGGGAAGAAACCATGATTGCTTCAGGCCTTAATCTGGTGATGACAGTTATTGGATTTGCAGTGAGTACAATGTTCATTTTGTTCCTTTGCACGAGGCTAATATGTGCCCGGATTCAATTGTCTGCTGCCCGTCGGTCCTTCCCTGTCGCTGCTCGATCTGATTTAAGCTTGGTAACAATTTTTTTGCTTGAATTTGGTAATTTATGTTTCAATTTAATTCTTTCAGATGCATCACCTGATATCAATCTCTGCTTAATAAGATTCTTTACTTGAGAGCAAAAATTATGTTTTAGTTTTTGTGTTTTAAATAAATTTCACCAATTGGATGGTATTTGAGTGACAAAATTTGACCTGTGATCATTCATGATCTTAAATTTTATTACTTTTCTTTCTTCCTTTTTTCTTGGGTTTGATAAATTCGACTATTTGATTAAATCGCAGTCATTATAGTAACTAACATCTTATTTCAGTTAAAGAAATTGATTGTTTTTCTGATTTTTTTTTTATATTTTTGCTCTGGATATTGAATCAGTTAACTGAGCTTGGGATTCTTTTTATTGGTGTTCAATCCTATCTTAGCTTACTAGCTTACTACCACTGATCCAAATTAGACCCACTTGAGTGATGCTCACGATTAAAAGCAAAGAAGAAAAATTCTTCCTTTGTGCAACAAGGTATCTTTCAGGCCCTTAAATTTGTTATCTCATTTGGTAGGGTTCTTTTTGGTCCTCCCTTGATTTACTTTAGAACCTAACCATTCCCCTGATCCTGTAAATCGCATGGTAGGTATAAAACCTTGAAAGAAGGATGGTGAGCACTGGATATCTGTATCAATCATTCCTATGTGCTTATTATCTCTTTTTCCTCCTTTTTCCCTTCCCTGGATCAAAGCTGCCAGGAGTTGGATTATGTAGAATGTTTTAAAATTATTGTTGGAAAGTGATGTGGTGTTTGCTTGAGTTGTCAGTATTAAGCCTAGTAGACATTTTTGTGTTTCATTTTCATCCATTGGGCTTTTTTCAATGTGGAGTTACAATTTGGATAATGGGTATACTGAATGATCTATTCATTATTTTCCTGAAACAGCTAGAACGAGGACTTCACGGCCTAGAGCCAGTTATGGTAGCAAACTTTCCTACAAAGAAGTTCAGTGATGAATTTTTCTCATCTGGAGAGGATACCCAGTAAGTTCCTATTTTCTCTGCTGGAAGTGCGATATTTTGCTGTTTTTATTCTGGTTAATTGAGCTCCATTCAAAAACCAAAGCAAACCCAACAAATACATAAGGAAAATAGGACTGTTGTCAAATGTGGCATTTTTAGCTGAAAATTTGAGACTATGTAAGAGAAGCATATCAATGAATCTTGTCAAAAGCTGATGCTAATATCGAAAGGACCTTCACATTTGATACTGAAAAATTGCATTCTATTACTTGCTTCCTGTCATTAACTGCCTTGGAAGTGTAGCTGTAAGAACTCAAAATGCTTTGACCAGTAGGATACTAATACTGCTGCTTCATTTGATTCTTAAAACCCACTGATCCATGAAGAAATGAGTCATTGTACTGTTGTTGTGAAGGACTCCAGAAACCTTGCTTTGTCCATTTTATGCCTTGTTGCTTATTCAGTACCAACATATAAAGAAGGGGAAGGGGAAAGGGGAGGTTGCTTTTTATGTCAAAACCTGAGTCCTATTCACAAGCTGGATTTCCCTAGCCCAAGCCCTTTTTCATGAAAGCCCAGGTTCACTTAAAGCCCAGCTTTTTTTTTGGTCCAAGCCTGAGCATTCACCCGTTTAGGCAAAATTGCCTACTTAAGCCTACTTGTTGGCAAACAAACATTAGGGTAGGCTCATCATGTAAGCACATTTGTGGCCTAATTTTAAATTTCAGCATCATGTTTACCTATTTTAAATTAACAAAGCATTATAAGAACCATTCTTAATAAAACAAGCCATTATAAAAATACTCCTTAATCCATCAACGTTTATAGTAGTAGTAGTAGAAGTGGCGGTGGTGGTAATGGTAGTATTATCATATAATATTACACATCATTCAAACAACAACATGATGGACCTAACTTGTTGGTCATGCTTGTTCAAGTCTATTTATATAAGGGTTGGGTTTCGGTCCACTTCAGGCTGTGTTTAAGCCCATGATTTGCCTCATGAAGTTGACAATCTAACACCCCTGATCTCTCTCTCTCCCTCTCTCTTCTCTCCCCCCCTCTCTCAAGAAACTTATATGCACAATCATACAAGCACCCAAACTAATAGTAAACCTGACAATCATAAGTGCATGATCTCCTCTCCCTCTACACACACAAACACTAAAATCTAATAAGCAACTCATAGTTTGAACTGTCAATCATTATTGAAGTTGAAGATTCCTTGATGTTGAACCTCCTGTCTTCAATCTCTCAAAAGTTTTTTCTCTTCCTTTCTATGATGCATAGCACATGTTTGCTTGTTTTAGATAAGGCATAAATGTTGTATTACTTGGTGTAAAAATTCAAGGAAACCCACTTTCCAGCATTTTGTTTATTGAAGACTTGAACTATATAATGAAACTTCATGCCATAATTTTTCCTGAGCAAATAAAAAAGAATTGTATTTGGAAGATATGAGTGACTACTTGGACGTAAATATGTTATATTATTCTTTATCAATCACTGATAAAAAATTGTTTTTTTATTCTTGTTATTTCACTAAATGTGATCCACCAAATGACATTTCAATGAGAGATATGATTGATCCAAGTTATACCTATCATTTCACAATACGAGGCTGGAGCTTGTTGCTATAATCCTGTATTGGCCTGAAAATTGTGTATATTCACTTTTTTGGTGAGTTTTATGGTATGTGTACTTGCAAATATACAAGTTTCTGTGCCTTCTCATTTGGAACTTGGGAACTTGTTTCTTGCATCTGAACTTGGGTTGACCTTGTCTTCTTGGAAATGCATTTAGATGTTGGATGTGTGCTTGAGTGGACTGAACCTATCTTGCTTGAAACATCAGTTACTAATATTCTTATATGGGCATGCTTGTATAGAGATGATATTATTCAAATTGATTTGGGTATATGGGAGTTTCTAACTTATTATACATACATTGACTTCTTCTACACATGGACTTAAAAACCCTAAACCTGTCACATACAACCTCTAGCTAGAAGAAACCATTCTTGATTGCAGTAAACAATTTGGATGCCACTATGGTCCAATTCTGTTGAGGTCTGACACCAAAACTTCCTTTAGCTCTTTTACCAATATTCTCCATTGAGTAACTGAGGATTAAGTTGATCAAAAGTGAAGGTCAAGAGACTTATATATCTTGAAAGTTTGTTCTGTTCTGCACCTTCTACATTTACACATGATTTGGCATTATTCATTTAAAGACACCATCTGTTCCCATCCATTAAGGACAAGAGACTGTGATACACCTAAGAGACAGAGAAGAGACTGAAGACAGTATCTCAAATGGGTGACACTAAAGGCTAGTGGAATAATATTCAATCAATTTTCCTTGTTGGCCCAATAAAGGAACTACGACATATTGTTGGGAATCACAGTTCACAGAGTTCTGTCTTTAGATGGTCAGGAGTGAAAGACTGGCTGAACATCCCAGCGGAATACGTAAATTTTCAAATTCTAGAATTAACGTGTTCCAGGATTTGGAGAATACATGCACTACAGAGATTTTTTTTTTTCCTTGATAGGCTTGAAATTATTAGTTGGAATTTTTTAGTGTTTTATCATACAAAAGTTTAGCTTTGGATGTCCAAAATAGCACTTGCAAGTTGGGATTTGTATATCCATTAGAATTAGAATTAGAATTCATTATGATTTCAAGATCCCACTTTATAGTTTCAGTATCACCAAACATAGAATCGTATGGGAGTTCACATTCCACAAAATTCCAACCCCATCTAAGAATTCCAGGTTACAAACAGGCTGTAAGAATCTTGTTGGACGTGGCTGTCCAACAGAAGGCCTTTACTCTAAGCTAAGCATTTGATTTCCAAACTTGTTTGAATGGGAGAGAGGTGAAGGTTTCCAGTGAAACATACTTGATCAAAAGATCCTTTGCCCATATAAGCCTTTTGACCACTCCATTTTATGAAAATTGTTTCTCTCATTGAGGAGGGAACTAGTTCTGTCACATAAGGTCCTCGCCTCTAGGTTGCCTATATTAGTCTTTGCTAGGCTCTTTTTGGGAAGAGATGAAGTATGTCCTATGGCAGAGAGATTAAATGGTCTTGTCCCCACCCAGATGTCTTTTCAAAGCTCAATTTTTAACTGATTCCCCATTTCAATTAGCTCTGATTATATCTCTGTTGGGTTTCTGATTTCCCGAACCGTGATACAACTTTCTAAATCCAACCCTCTTCTATGGTTAAAAAATTCTTGGAGACCACCTTCTGTCCTTTTCACCATGCTAATTTTCTCTCCAACTGGCGCCTATCTCCTTGCTTAATCTTCATCAAATTTGTAATAATAGCAAGCATTTCTTTTAGAATATTCTTGAGCTAGGTTTAGTTTTCCTTCTCAATAGTTTAGTTTTCTCTTTGTGCTCTATTATTCTATCCCAAAGGAAATCTCTGTGGAAGTGTACTGCGGTACAGATGATCTAGATTCTCTCTCTCTCTCTCTCTCCTGCTATTGCATTTTGATGGTACCGACCCTTGTATTCACAGCTCAATCATCTTATAACTCGTTAATTGCAATCTTTCCACCAAGAATTCTCGAGTGCAGAAAATGCCTTGTACTGTAACCAAGGATTCTCAAATATGAATGGTACATCTGCTCTCTACTCCCCTTGTATCTACTAGAATTTTTTTGTCTGAGATGATTTGTGGGAACTGTGACAGGTACACAGGTTTAAGCTACCACTAAGTTTCTGGCAACAGAAGATCTTTGTCATTGACTGGAGGATTTTGCTCATGTATTGCGATATATTAGACGACCAATTACTTTGTAATTTTAAAACTAATTGTGACACATGCCTCATGCTAGTGGTGATCCTCATGCCATTCTACTTTTCAACAGAAAAACATGTTGTGAAACATCCTCTGTAGTGCAGCTAATTCTGAGAAGAAAAGGCAACAATATAAAAGAAAATTGCAAACCAAGAAAAGGTCCTGTCCCTGCCTCTTCTTTTATAGCATTGACATTCTCTCAACCTATAACTGTCACAATTTTGGCCTATAGATGCTCAAGCCATCCCACCTGTCCCCATTGGCCATCTAAATTCACATATAATTGACAATGCTGAACTTTTCCATACAGTACTTTTGAGTTCCATATTGTCCAAATGCCTCCAGAACTATCAAACCTCAGGTGCCAATTTTCCATCCCAAGACCAGCAACTGATTAGTTATCTTGGTGCTGAATCTGAGGGCTCACCAGATTCGCTTTCTGCTAGAATATGCTATCCAGTTCTCTGTTCAAATGAGATCTTTCATATGTTTTCCCTTTCCCATTGGTGATTGGATCAAGTCATCCTCAACAACACTGGCTAAAAAGCAGCTTAATACAGACATACACTCAACTCCCTCTCTCTCTTTCCATGGTGTCTCAGGCTCTGTGGGGATTCCAGAAGATGAATATTAACATATGTAGCCTCCATATCTTTCTAGTAAAAAAAGAAAACCCTAAAAGTAGCCTTTGTTAAAGATCCCTCTGATTGACTTATCTTCCTTGAGTGGAGACCCGTCCAATTAAAAGCCTGACTTCTGCTGCTTGCTTTTTCATAATTCATCATCCTTCATCATTTGCATCAATCAGTTGGTCAATAATAAAATAGTAATAAACAATAATGCCATCATCAACGGCAAGAAGAATAGTGATATGAATAATATCATCTGCATCAACCCCAAGGGGTTGGCCCAGTAGTTGAGACACAATACTTCAAATAAGGTCCCACCGCTTAAACCCGGCATGTGTGTGTAGAGAGGCGTGCATATGCCCCGAAGGACTGGTCACGCGAGACACGTGGACACCTTCGGTCATAAAAAAAAAAAAGCAAAAAAAATAGTATCATCTGCATCTTGGAGAAAATGATATAACTGTGCATGATAAGTAAGTTTCATTTTTTTAATAACAAATGATAGCATCCAACTATACGAGGAACCCAGAAAATACTTAGTAACAAAAAAACCTGTAGTCCTTTTTCCCTCTTGGTGATGAATCTCATAAGAATGTGGATATCCACCTGGTTAGCTGACCCAGCATAGATGGGATGATGTTTCAACAAAAATGATGACAAAATGAATCCCACCTACCACAAAAAGCAAGCCTCTCACAGTGCATGTCCATCTGTGGTTAATAGGGAGCCACTGAAGTTGAACTTCAAAGAACCACATGGGAAAACCATCCATCTAGCCATTACTGTTAGCCAGTAAGAGACTTCTCGAGTTGGAAGTCCTCCCGAGTTAGAGTCCTATTGGAGCAGAGTCCTCCTGGGTTAGAGTCCGGTGAATTGTTTGTAACCTTTAATAAATCTCCTGTATATGGTAATAGACGAGATAATTCGACTTTCAAGTTTTCACATGATCTCATGCAAAGATTCGACCCTAAAGTCCGGATTCACTGCTGTTCAGAAGCCTGCAGCTGCTCGTCCCAGTCCTGAAACATTTCTTTGCTACCACAGTTCTGAAGCCTGAGTTCTGAAAAACAAGCTGTAGCAATTTCTGCTCTGTTTCAGTCTAGCTGTGAGACCTGATAAGTTTTCCCATTGTTAGCGAATCAAACTTTGCAAGTTTCTGCTGCCTGCTTCCTGTCACCAAAGCCAAGATCTTACTGTTGGTCTTGCTTGGTCAAGGGAACACTGATTAAGTGACCCTTCTGCTGTATAGATCAGTGCACTTGTAAGAGACTGAATGGGTGCTGCTCTCTTCAACTCTAATCCTATGCATTGATCAGATGGTTTCATCGTTTCAGCTGTGTCTGTCTCCTGTGTTTAATCTTCTCCTATTGCTGCTTTTGTTTTGCCTGCATCTCTGCTCTGAGAAGCTTTCAGCCTTTGTTGCTCTGTACAGCAAGCAGTATCCGAATGGTGGCAACTTCTTCTCTCTGCCACGGATAGTCTCTCTCAGATCCGGGGATCTGCTCCGGCGCCTACTGCCATTAAAGTTTTTCGATCTGATTCAGGCGGGAAGTTCATCTCTAAAACTTTTTCAATTTTTTTAAAGAGTAATGGCACAATAGCCCAGGTTTCTCGCACTTACACACCTCAACAAAATGGTGTGGCAGAACGGAAGCATAGACATATTATTGAAACAGCTCGAACTTTGTTATTATCCTCTTATGTTCCCTCTCAATTTTGGGAGAATCTGTTCTGTTTATCTTCTTAACAGGACCCCTTCCTCTGTTCTTCATGGTCAAACTCCTTTTGAACTTTGTTATCTATTCTCATCTTTGTGTTTTTGGCTCTACTTGTTTTGTTCTTCTGCCACCTACAGAGGGCACTAACCTGTGGTTTCTTAGGCTATAGTCTCCAACAAAAAGGATATCGCTGTTGTGATCTAGTAGCTAAAAAGTTACGTATTTCACAAAATGTTATTTTTCGGGAAAAAATTCCCTTTCTTTTCACTTCCTCATATCAAGTCTTCTTGTTTACCTTCTCTGTTTTTGACCCTTTTAGCGAGCCTCTTGAATCTGATTTTGTTCCTTGTCCTCTGATCCTCCTTCGCCCACCACTGTGACCTGTGATTTCCTCCTCCATTACCACAAGAGTTTACTACTTCTACACCTCGTTGTTACCCTGTATGCATCCAAGTTTCACCAAAGCATCTTCAGGATTTTCATTGTTTTCTCAGTACCACTTTGTCTCATCATGAATCGTCATCTTACCAAGAAGCCTTATTTGATCCTCATTGGCAAGAAGCCTGGAAGTTGAACTAGCAGCTCTACAGAATACCAATACTTGGGATCTTGTTGAACTACCTCCTGGTAAGTCTGCAATTGGGTGTCGCTGGATCTACAAAATCAAGACTCTTCAGATGGATCCATTGAACGGTATAAAGCTCGACTAATGACAAAATGTTTCACTCAAGAATATGGTATTAACTATGAAGAAACTTTTGCTTCTGTTGCTTGCATGACCTTTGTTCGTACTTTGATTTTGGATTTATTCAAAGTACTCATGATTCTGCACCATTTGTTCGCAAAACTACTAAGGGCATTGTTCTTTTATTATTACATGATAATATGGTTTTACTGTAGATGATTCTGATGGTCTTGCTCACACTAAGCTTCACCTGAGTCAAGCATTTGATATAAAGGATCTTGGTCAGCTACGCTATTTTCTTGGTCTTGAAGTGTGTTCTTCTTCACAGGGATATGTATTGTCTCAAGTCAAGTATGCCTCAGAAATTGTCACTCATGCCATATTACTCAGAATGATATGTTCTATTGACGCACCAAACACATTGAGGTTGACTGTCGCTATGTTCATCAGGAGTATGCTTAAGGGACTATTACTCTTCCATTTGTTTCCTCTGAGTATTAACTAGCTGATCTTATCATGAAAACACTCTCTTCTATGTTATTACATCGATTTTTGTGATCCAAACTCCAACTGCTTTCCTTTGACCCATCTTGAGTTTGAGGGGGAATGTTAGCCGGTTAGAGACTTAACCGATTGGAAATCCTTCCGAATTAGAGTTCTTCCGGTGTAGAGCCCTCTTGGGATAGAATTCTCTAGGGTTAGAAGTCCTCCTGAGTTAGAGTCCTCCTGGAGCAGAGTCCTAGGTTAGAGTCCGATGAATTGAGTGTTTGTAGCCGTGTGGTCTCTTTTGTAAATCCTCTATATATCTATATGTTCATATGGTAATAGACGAGATACACTCGACTTTCAAGTTTTCACAATTACCTCTTTTCTCCTTTTGCCTTCAATGATTTCCTTCGACTGTCTTAACCAATTGGGCTTTGGTGTGGTGAAATCCCAAACGCTCATCCAACAAACCAACCCATTACACAGGGCAGCCCTTGAAAAGATTTTGTTAAGAAAGTTCCTTTTCTTCCTTTCACTGAAGGACCTGCTTGGCATCCTGCTAATAACAGGAGCAAATTTTGAATGAGAAACCTACAAAGCTCTTCTTTATTCATCTAGTGACTGAACTTGGCATTTGGGTTTTCTTCCTTAATGAGCACATTTTTGGCAGGTGTACTGTATGCCTTGCAGAATACCAAGAGAAAGACATTCTGCGGATTCTTCCTTATTGTGGGCATGCCTTCCATATAACTTGCATAGACATATGGCTACAGCATCACACAACTTGCCCGATTTGTCGAATTTCTCTTCGAAATTCTCCTGAAAGAAAATGTGTCATGGCACCCATGTTCAGTGCAGCTGTCAGATCTGCTTATAGCCCAGATGCTCTTAACTCAAATTCACACCATTGTTTACATACAGGCGACGAGTATCCATCAAGAATGGCTGGCAACCAGCCAATGGGACCTATTGAGGAGAATCCGTTTGCATCTGATCATGATGCAATTGATGCCAGAGAGATCGTCTCTACTTTGATGGACGGTAACAATGTTGCAAAAGCTAACTCAGATAGCAAGCAAGTGGAGAGTCCATCCAATCTATAGCTACTCGAGGTGTCTTTACTTTGATGGTATTTGGTGCCAGAGCTGCATTTACGTTTTGTACTCTGAGAGATTCCTCTCCTGGTTAAATAGAAATTGGAGTTTCTTGAAATTGGCTTGGATATGTTACTGAATTTTTGCTGGAAATTTGTTGTTTTCTTCTCTTTAATTACTGTAAATATGATGCTGTAAAATATTTTAGCAGCGAGTATGTGGGCATTTTCGATATGGTGTAAACGCAGAATGAATTTGAGTTTGAGCTTATGGTAATTATTGTCGCTGTGATTGTCATTATCTTCTTTTTTCACTGCTATGAGAAACTGCATGAGCTTTAATCTGTGGAAATGTGGAATATATTACCAAGGTCAGTGTGGGGAGTGTGGAGCGATCAACTTTTTGAGCTGATGGTTGCCCATCATTGCCAATGCCTTAGTTTGGAAGACCCTACCATTCGATGTTCATTTTTTGTTGTGGTGGTGGACAATTTGAGACCCATTTATAGTGGTGAATTGTTAGGCTTTATGGAGCCTGATCATCAGAGATGTGCTGTTGATTTGATCGTGAGTCAATTTTTTATAATGACGTCTTATGTAAATCCTAATTAGGGTAGTATATATAGTCATTTTATGAAAGAGATTTGAACATTTGTAACAGGAGTCATCTCTCTTTCATTTTTTTTTTTACCTTCAAGTATAGTGAATCAATGTTGAACTCGTGAACGTACCAAAAGGAAATCACATAAATCTTTGTGTTGTTTGTTTCTCTTTGTTGATCTTTTCTGTTTTTCCGATATTGGTATTCAGACCTCTTAGAGCACCTGATGGTCTTTGGGGCATGTGTAAACACGTAAACACACACATCAGGTAAAACTAGGGGGAGTGACCCTTATATGTTGAGAGTGTGACTTGAACTCAGAACCTCCTGTAGTTTATTAGAGTTCTTAACCATCAAATCAACTCTCACAAGTTTTTATATAGCTTACTTAGATCATGAGAATGAGTTACGTCAAAAACAATGTACACATGTATTGGAAGAAGTGTGAAAAGAATCACCTTGAAAAAAAATAAACTAAGGTCTTAAAGGCTACAAAATTTTAATTGGCAACTTGAACTTAATGATAATCAAATTTATCAAATAATAATCAAGGAGATAAATAACGTAGATGTAGGCATCACTGAAAATTATTTATCCAGATTACATCAAACCAATGCAGTTCTAATTTCTCAGGTTTTATACACATGCACTTCATGACTGGACCAAAACCATAGGAGAATATGAACTCCAAGGGGTTGGGTTGGGTTGGTGGTATGGGTGCAAGATCTTAGGATTGAGGTCTTGGGTTCAATCCAGGATCAACTCCAATGAAGGGCAACTTCTCATGGGGGTTTCTCTCCGTCGAAGAACATAGTATGTATGCGTAGGGAGGTGTGAACATACTATAAAAGATTAGTCAGGTGAGACGCCTGGACACCTTTGATCACAAAAAAAATAGAAGGATATGTCACAAATAAAATTATTGATGCAACTTAGGCAAGGGACAACTAAACCTGATTAGCCTATCTTAAAATGGGGATATGTCCACAGCTATCAGAACTGTCTTAAACCATGTAGTGCCATGCAGGAATGACAATTGCCATTCAGAATTGACACCTAACAGAGTTTTTTGCTGTTTTGTTGTGAGCCTGCCATTTTGTGGGCTTTTTGGAGATTTCTTTTTGTTGGCTGGTTGGATATGTTCCTGTCTTTCTTTGGGCCAGCCATTTTGGATTGTTGTGTTTTGTTATCTGTCTGACTTAGGGTTGTGGGCTTTGATTGTTTGTATAGTTTGGGGTTTTCCCCTCATTTTTTGAATGAAGTACTAATCTTACATTCAAAAAAATTGACAACTTCAACAGTAGAAGTAAAGATGAGGGTTCGAACCTGAGAGATGTCAGGTTCAAGTCTTCATGGTCTTATCTGGTGTGTCTTAATGATAGTGAGTATCATTTGTAAAGGTTTTACGTTGGGTTTTCTATGATTTCCATACCTAAATTAAAAAAAATTGAAGAAAAGAGAGAATAGATTGTCGAGAGGCATCATACAGTGACAAAAATCAATCACATGGTGGCCTGGATGTATTTCATTCTTAACCAAAAGCAGCACTGATCATCAATCCTGTTCTTTCACAATACAGTAGGTAGAATGGCAGACTCACATGGGAAACAACTGGAAAGAAACAGCATCTGAATACAGTGGCCTGAAGCTTGCCAATGTCGGAATCTTCTCAACGAATCATTCGTCAGTTTTATCAATTATATTATGTAATGTATATGTATTAAATCTTTTAAATATAAATTTTTAGAGAAACATTTTATTCTCTTAATATAAGGACAAAGAATAAATTGATAGGCAATAGCATTTCCTTGTTTTATTAAAAACTTCTGCTTTCATAGTTATTTTTTCATTTTTTGTACTCTTACATAAGATAGAACAAGTTATTTATTATTATTTTTTTTTAATCTACGTGTCGTAAAATCCTCACACGTGATACTCACTGTCCTTAGGGCACACAAGGTGAGGCCATTGAGGCTTGAACTTGACACCTCCCGGTTCATTATAAATAAATTTAAGAAGATATATTTTAAATGATAAAGTTATAGACTTGCAAATGTAAATGTCAATTTATTAAAAGAAAATTCAAAAGTAGCACTAAAACTGAATCATTGAATAAAAATAAGTCAGTTTGTGCTAAACTTAGCTGTTGAGGTCCTCAAAAACTCCGTACACAAGATGCACTTATAAGAAGGTAAAATGTGAAACCGTTCTCTAGAGGTAAAAAATTAAATTGATTTGGTAATTTCTGTGAATTTATATTAATAAAATACAAATCATATTTAAAATCGATATTTGGATGACTGATAAGTAATTTACTTTTTATTGCTTCAAGCAACAAGATAGGTGACAATTTGTTGTTGATTATAGGTTGATAACCTTTTATAGGTAAAAAGTCGATATCATACAAGTGGTGATGGGCGCATTGGAACGATCTTTTCCTTCAATATATCGTTCACCAAAAATTATATTGATTTAATTAAACAAATCATTTTTTAAAGGCCAAAAATGATTTTCTTTAGCATGTCGTGCAACACAATACATACGCCGGTGAATAGCTAATAAACTAACTTAGCATATTATATTCTATAAAAATATATAAGTTAATGGACTTTCTAATTGACATTTTATATTGTATAGAGTATCACAAACCTACCAAAGAATCAATCAACGTGACACCATGTGCATGTGGGGCTGTCCTTTCAATTGCTCTTTAAAAAATAATATTAAATACAATTGTAAATATTAACTCTAATTTATAGAGTATAAATTGTTATAAATCGTCGTTATCATTTAAATTATTTATTTTACTAATTAAATTAGAGTTAATATTTACAATTGTATTTAATATTATTTTTTAACGAGCCAACTATGTGAAACCTAAAATTAGAAAAGCATGCGTTTATAGTTGACCTGGTTAGAAATTTACAAGTATAGTTTCGGTCAATGTTTAAAACCTAGTTGGTAGAGCGACCTGTCTTCGATGAAAAGTGGGTTAAATAAGATTCAATAGAGTTGAGTCGTAGTCAGGCCAGTCAAACCCGTGCTATTAATATAATATTAAATTACTAACTAAGGTTATATTTCATAAAAGTATATTTTTTTCACTCAAACACAATTGTAAATACAAAAAATTAATAATCCAAAATTCATATTCTTAAAAGAACCAACATTTACATCTTCATTTTCTTCATTTAAAAAACCAAGGGTTTTTAAGGGTCAAGGTCACGATTTTATTAAAAAAACCTGGTTGACACGCGGGTCGTAGAGAGTTTTAAGGGTTTTAATCTAGAGAGATTTTTAAATGACCCGACCCGTGTTTCAGCCTGGTCACAGTTGACCCCTGGGTCAACCCATGGGTCGGGCTGGGTTTGATAACATTGATTTCGGTAAATATTTTTTGTCACAAGATTCTATGTGATAAATATCGCATAAGGACGAAATCTAATATCTATCGCTCATAAATATAAATATCGGCCAACACATAAAATATCAACTAATTACTTTAGATGAGATATCTATCATTTATCATTTGTATTGAATAAAATGGCTAACTTAAAACCCAAGGACAAAAATATCTAACTTAAAACCTAAGGCAAAGGACTGCAGTTAGGTGCGAACGGAAAATCGTAACATCGTGTTTCACGCGGACGCTGTTAGGATTTCAACACGTATTGAGTTGTGACGTTAGCAGTTAGCTCAACTCTATCAATTGGCCAAAATAGAAGAGAAGAGTGTATTCTTTCAAGTAATCTTTAAATGATATGGGCTCATGTTGACCGGTGTGCATTAGGTTTTTAATATATAAATGATTCCATACACACGGTTCCACATGAAACGTATTATAGTTTTTATTGAATCTGACTCGATTTGTCCTGCGAGCACAAACACTCAGATTGACTCGGATCAGAAATTAGGGTTAAATCGGATCGAGTTGGATTAAATAAATTTTGACATGAGTTGAGATGGATTTATTAAAATCAGACTTGACGTGACTCGAGTTTTAGCACTATGTTTGTGTCTACATTTGGATGACTTAAGGAAGAGATATATTTAAATTTATAATATAGTTAAATGAAAGTCAAACTTATAAAATGAGCAATTGGAAGTTGCTTTCGATGACGAGCCTCTGAAAGTGTTGATATTACACTATCGTTACAGTCCAATATTAAAAAATAGAGATTTTGAGAGATGATGCCGACAATATCACATCTCTTCATGTACTCGAAAATTGCTGAAATGAGTTTTTTAGAATAAAATGGGTTGTGTTATCCCTTCAATTAAAAGTGAGATCATTGAAGAAATAAAATAACCATTTTAAGCTAGTAGGACCCATGGTTGCATGAGATAATTCTTGATTTAAAAATATGGACGTCCTTTTTAAAATAAGGACAGCATTGGGCAACTTCCTACGTAGTTCTTTCAAAATTGTTAAATCTGACTATCGGTTTTATCATGGCAGATTTTAATAATGTCACGATAATATCGTGATTCAATTAAGGCAACCATTCCCTTCTATAAATAGGGAACTCTCTCGCTTCTGTCTCCACAAAGTCAAGTCTGAAGAAGAAAGCATGGGAAGGTTGAAGCATTTGGTTCTGGCCAAGTTCAAAGATGGGCAGGTGAGCCAAGAGATAAAGAATGGGATGGAGAAGATGCTTGCTGATATTCATGCTATCAAGTCTTTGGAATGGTATTTTTCACTCGAATTACTCGTAGTCATATTTATATCTTGTTAGCTTTATTTCTCTTTTAGTCATTCTGTCCGGTTTTTTGTTTTTGTGCTCTATGTAGTTGCACCTCTTTTTTTTGTTTTTACTTTTGAGTATAGTGGATCTGATTTGAACGCGTGGAAGTATCGAAAAGAAATTACGTAAAACTCTGTTGTTGTTTTTGTATGTGATTGATCTGTGATTTGCATTTATATGCGAATGGTTTCAAAACAGGGGTCCGACAGAGGGAAGTAACGAGGACGCGATGGAGCAAGGATTTACCCATGCTTTCTTATTGACATTTGAAAACTCAAAAGGCCTCACTGCTTACTTAACTCATCCTACTCACATCCAGTTCAGTGCTATGTTTCGTAAAGCCATCGAGAAAAGCTCCGTCTTTGATTTTCCAGCCGAGCCAGGAAATCCAACACCAACAGCCACAGCTTGATACAAGAACAAGAAGCTTCTCATGTAGAGTGGGATTCATCAGAATTCATTCCTGAAAAAACAAAAACAAAAAAGAAGAAGAAGAAGAAGAAGATTTTAGTAGATTTGATATTGTATTTTGCTGCAGAACAGAGCATGATTGAAATAAATTTGATTTCATTATAATAATTGTTTTTTTTTAATTCAGTTTCTTAAGTGGTCTCAATTCTCAGCTAGTAGTCTTTTTTTAATAATTATGCACCAATTTTTTTAAATGGATTGTCGTTCACTTCTAGTTAATTGAGATTTGAGAGTGAGTGACAGTGCCGATCCTGAGATGCCGCGCAGTGCAAGTCTTGAAATTTCAGGGGCCATGAGATTGTGAGTAAAGTCATTGGTCGCATTGATGGAGGCCTTAGGCGGTGGCCTACTCCGTCTATAGTCAGAGCCGGTACCGGTGAATGAGTGAGTTTCCGAATTTCGTGTCTAATTTTCTACCCATTAGAAGGAGGTCTAAATGGGTGCATTTGAAAATGGAGAAACATCCCACTTTGATTTTTTGCAAAACTAGGTTATTTTTTTGTTTTTAGAATTAGGCTAGTCAGATTTGTCTTCTACTGTTTGACCTTCAGTAATGAGACTTTTTAATAAAATGAATGATGTATTTTAAATAATTAAGTGCATTTGATAAGGGGAAAAATCTAAGAAATGCTCGGGTGTTGTTGGTGCCTGGGTACAAAGGCTCCATCTACTGTCAATTTTATTTTGAATTCAATTTGTTCGGGTTATTTAATTTTTTTTTTTTTAAAATAGATTCAACTTTCAAAATTTCTATTTAATACGATTAGATCAAAATATTTATTCAATGATTCATAGTTAATCTTAAAAAATCAATGGCTATTATTATTCAATGTGTCCAAACTTTTAGAATGTGATCTAAATAAAATTAGAGATAAAACTGATGTCTAATCATGAGAAAGGAATTCTTCCGAAGGCGACGAGAGATTGTCGCCTACTTTTAAGGTTCCTTGTCTTTCGGAGTGGAGCACTCCTACTTTCTTGGCTTGGTACATGTTCTAAACGACCCTTCACGTGACACTTTAATAATATGATATCTCATGTCATAACAATCTTTCAATATAGTTTTTTTTATCATAAAGAAGGGGGCCAGCCCATTCTATAGATATTAAGAATGTTAAGTTTCAATATTAATTGATAATCCAAGCGATATAAACAATTGATTTCTAAAAGTTCAAAATCAAGAGATAAAATGATTAAATAATGATAAAACTTCGTACACTTCTTATTCATATGATTTTGTTTATTTCATGTCCAATTATGGGATGTTTAACTAAAGTAAGAAACAATTCTAATATCAAATCTCGATAGATAGAATTTTATTGTTTTTAATCTATACTCAATTATCACAATATGTAATAAATATTTTATATTTCTCATGACACATTTTTTGAAAAAGTATTAAGACAAAACATTGTTGATAAAATAAAAGATATTAATCACATGTTTTGACCGTCAAAAAGTACATAGATACCTGCATTTGGAAGGAATTTTGAGATATAATGACTTCTAACTCACATATTGAACAAATTTATAGGAAGTGGCTCTTTAAAATGAATCCAGAATCAAATTCAAGACCATGAAAGTGGGTTCTTAGTCATCACGTCAACCCTCTCTGAGTTTGATGTCAAAGTGTTTAGAGCTGGTTTAAGTGGAAGAGTGGGTGGATTTGATTTAAAATGGGCATCAATTGATTAGATAAATTCCAATTGGTGTTGAATGCTTCATAATTGAATTAGTTGACTTTGCCTTGTAATAAATTATAGGCATCAATTGATTTGGAAATTCCAATTGAATCCTAAACCCTATTTAAAGTCAGCTAATTGACTTTACTTTGTAATAAATTATTGTCATCAATTGATTCAGAAATTCCAATTGAATCCTTCCATTAGTATGAATGTATGATGATAAAGCTCATTTGATAGTTTCAGCATGAATGGATTAAAATTCAGCTGACACAATTTTTAACAATATGTATGTTTTGATCCAATTTCCACATTTCAACTTCTTTTACTCTTTTAATTATATATAGTTTTTATTTAAATTTTTTAAAATTATTGATTATTTAAGAAAATGCAATAAAACATTTCTAATAAAAAAATCAAAAGCTATTTAAACTCACATCAATTCAATATAATTTATTAAAGTTTTGTTAAATTCAATCACATTAACACATCATTTCAGTGAAAATGGAACATGAACACACATGGCCAACACGATGAATAAGTCTACAAGCGTATATGTATTGTACTCTTCTAATATCAACGAAGAGTTCAACTAATTGCCTCAGGAAGCGGGAGATTGTGGGTTTGAATTCCCACGGCCTAACCTTAGTCTCGTAGGAATTTTACGTTGAGTATCCCATAGTTTCCCACATATAAATTCAAAAAGAAAAAAAAAATTGGCCAATACATCTACATGGCTAAGTCAATGTGGCATCGACCTCCTCATATTTGTATGACCAAATCTAAGACTGATACATATCATATATTTTGTATCACCCATTTTTTATATTAATCTGTCAATACCATCTTCCATCATATACCATATTTTATTTAGATAATGTATAATGTGAAGGATTCTTCATGTTTGACAAGATCAAGCATTGTTAATGAGGGAACATGATAATGACTAGGAAAGTGATCAGAAAATCAGTGAGAATATTAAATACATGAGAAACAAGTTAAATAGTATGAGAGCGTGATGCAGTGAGATGGAGAAATAATGTTAATAAACGTGATACTCATTAATAAATAAGGTAAATGCAAGTTGGAACTTGGAAGATGGTAGGAATGGATAGAATCAAGGAAATAAATCTCGGTCGATATTCGATATACATAGGCCATATATATCGTTGATATTGGTCGAGAAAGGTGGCTTAAAAAAAAAAATAAGAGAGAGAAATTTCTTGACTAAATTATTGCCCGATATTTGAAATTTAAATCCCTGAATAGAATAAAAGGCAAACAAAATAGAAAAGAAGAGGAAGGTTCAAGTTTTCAACTTTAATCATGGAGCCATGCAGAAACTTAGAATCATGAAAGAAAAAAAACTAGTACATTAATACTTGATTGAGAATGAATGCTTTGGGAACCGTTCTTATCTAAAGGCTGCATATATTATAGATCCAGTTAAAAATCATTTCAAATTCTTTTATCCAAGGCTCTTTTCTTGTCCGATACTCAAAGCTTGTTTTTTCATTTCTAATTCATAATATTGCTTTGCAAATACCAAAAGTAAATATTGATATTTTTTTTATAATATGCATATATTTTGTTGGGATATAGTTTGATTCACCACATCTACAGTCGAGATTTTCATTCAGAAAATTTAGAAGAGGATATAGATGGGATTATCTATTTATAGCAAGAATATTACTTGTGAAAGTTGTAGTCATGTGCAACATGGATAGAAACAGACGACTGGTTGGAAGCCAGAGAAAAACAGCTGCTTAAAAGGGACCTTGATCAAATTAGGAAGCTGCCAAGAGTCGACTAGAAAGTTGTGGAAACACCGCAAGAGAATAAAAAGGAGAGAAGATAGGGATCTACATGGCAATATGAAGTGGACAATAACAAGTACATATATGCCATCGTGGGTGCTGCTATAGTGTGTGGAATCCGTTTGAGATCACACCAACAACGGCATTAAGATGTAGTCGAGAGGGTTGCTGCATGGTGAAGGGCCTTTCAGCCTTTGTGGGTACGCGTGGAGATGGCACTTTTGCCATATGTGTAGAGAAGCTGGGGTGATTGCAGCAAGACATGAGTGTGTACGGGAACACACTATAAAGGAAATGCACCCTCGCGTTCGTAAAGCATTTCGTGATGTGCTTGTAGAACGTAGGAAGCGGAGAGAAGAGCGAGACAGGAGTTGGATTCACTTTTCTGAGTAGGAGAGAGATACAAACACCGACTGAGAGGTGATGTATGTTGTATACATGGGTGTATAAGGGGTTCAAGACTTCGGATTTGGGCTTAACCTCAGGGAGTTAATCTTGTACATGTATTTATTTCTTTCTCATATAGCGAAGTTTTTTATCGCTCCCTGGACGTAGATCAAGTGAGCCGGACCACGTAAAATTCTTGTCTTATAGTGTGCTTATTTTTATTTCGTTTATTGTGTTTATTTCCGCTAAACGCTAACAATATTAACCTCATATTAGATGTGAGACTAATTCTACGAATATGTATAAAGTTCTCAATCCACACCGATTAAGTATACAGAAAGTGGACATTGATATTGAGTGTGAATCAAATTCAAGACCTTACTTCATAAAGAGACATCTTGAGCATTAAATTGGCACTTAGACAATCATCTGTGCCGTCGCGAATCACAACCAGAAAAGCTGAAGACTAAAACATGTGACAAAGCCAAGACATGGGGAAGAGTCAAACCACATAGAGTTGTGGATGAAGAAATTGCTCCACGCTGCGAAGCAAGTCAAAGTTGTGCAACAGAGTTGAAAGGTGAATCAAATTCAAGATCTCATTTTATAAAATAGATATCTTAATCTCTTAATCATTAGTTTGACACTTAGACAATTATATGTGCCATCGTGAATCACAACCATGGGAGATGAAGACTAAAGCATGTCACAAAGCCAAGACATGGGGAAGAGCCAAACCAAATAAGTTTGTGGATGAAGAAATTGTTTCAGAACAGAAGTGAAACACGATGCGAAGCCAAGTCAAAGTTGTGTAACAGAGTTGGAAGGGAATCTGTGACAGAGTCAGGATGTGTTGTGGGTCCAGCCAGCGGAAATAAGAAATGAAAAAAAAAAAAACGTGCATGCTATAATAGGAAAAATTAGACACAGAAGACACATCAGTTCCCCATGGGAAATATTAATAGGAGTAGAAGTAATTATAAAAGGGGAAAGACATATAAGCTTTTGTGTGCTTGGGACATTGACTTAGTTTGTGAAGATTTTAAATTTATAAATATGTCAATATTGTACATATCGGTCAATATGATATGTTTTGACCGATATTATTATTTTTGAGTGTAAGAATGCACGATAGAGATAACCAAATCATACCAACCATCACACAAAAATGGAATATTTGTATATTGTATTAATATTGTTTTAAGAAAATAGACATTCATGAAAATAAATCACCACTTCTATAACATAGTCATCGTAAAAAAGGTTAAACCTAAAAAATATCATATAATGATAAAAAAAAAAGGAGGAGTACGTGCTTATGCGTATGTAATTTAGATAATTCAAATGGTTGAGTTATACAAAGCATTGTTTTAGCTCGGATAACGTATCAAACATATTTTAAATGGGTCAAATTAATCTACTTATTTTCTAGATTAGATCAACCGAGTTCAAATTAACCTTTAACCCAAGTCACACTAGTCCCATCCCCATGATAGAAACTACCTAGGATGTATTGAAGTAATTTTCTCTACCTCTTCTCATGTATTCACACAATATTAATAGATACAAGAGATCGTAATCTCTAAGAGAGATTTACCAAATATACAGCTTACACGAAATCAAAAAACCGGTTACTATTCCGTGATTATCGGTGAGGATAATCACGGGTTCTATGTAAAGAAAGATTTGCTGGAGTCTTATCACTAATAGGATGTAATATATCTAAGAAGTTGGAAAGAGGTGATTGAGGACATTGCAGGAACTGCAAGTGAGAGAAACTGTGATGTCCCGTTCCGAAATTTCTAGATCCTTTTAGGAGACTTTCGGATCTCTGAACTGTTACGGGATTTTGGCACATTGAGAGAGTGTGGGTCCTGAGACGGGCCACAGTTTACCTGATTTCGAGTACGGAGACTTGAAGGATAATTTTGTAACTCTGAATTATTATACGTTTTGTCTAAAGAAAAATATTTGGAAATCACACTTTTTTTCTGTCCCAACGTTCGACGTTTGAGTTTTTCAGATTTTCAATTCTTTTTCTTGAAAATACAAAGGCTCTTCTTTTTTAAAATTTGATTTAACACATTCAAGGTTTAAAAAAATATATATTAATAATAGTAATATTAATAAATAAAATAAAATCGATGATACAAAAGATTGTGAGTTCTGATTTTTATTTTATTTTATTTTATTTTTTGTTTGCAATTAAAACTCTTTTAAAAATATATATGTTTATATAGAAAACCCAAATCCTAACTTTAACCCTAAGTCACTCATATAAATATTCTCTTTCTCCTTTACTTTCTTTTTTTGCAAAATCCTAGCCTCCATCCTCTCCTTTCTCTTCTCTCCAATCCCTCTCCTCCTAAGCCCAAAAACCCTAAATCCTTTGCAGCTGCCGCCGTCCCTAACCTCTTTTCCCGCCGCCGCCTCTTCACCTTCCTCCTTTCCCTCTCCATTTAAAACCCTATCCTATCCCCCCTTTGTGTCGCCGCTGCCTCCTCTTCTCTATACTTATTTCGGCCTCCTTTCTCTCACCTCCTCTTCATCTCTTTCCCTCCTTTTCTTTCTTCTCTCACTCACCTCTCTCTTATCTCAGTTCATTCTCTATTTTCCCTCCCTCAACAACCATCCAAAACCCTAATCTCAGCAGCCGCTGCCACCACCATTGGTTTCCTTCTTTTTTTCCTCTCCACTCTTTCTTGAAACCCTAATCTCTTGACCCAACCGAGTCGAGTCGCGTTAAGCAACTCATCTGACTCAGTTGGACTGAGTATGTGATTCCTGAGCCGAACCCAGCAAATCAGGCCCAGTTCGTTTCGTCCAGCTCGTACCCGGCCCATCTCTTTAGCTAGCTCGGCCCAACTACAGTTTCAGCCCAACAGTCTGACCCAACCTGATGTGGGCCCAGCTCTAAGCCCAACTCAGTGCAACAAGGCCAATCCAGCGGCCCAGCACTTTCAGGCCCGGCCCAGGCCCGTTCCAGGCCCAGTTTTGGGCTGCTTCTGGTTTGTTTTGGAATCCCTTCTAAAGCTTTTAGAGCCCATTTTTGGATCGTTCTTGTTTCTAGCTCGTTTTTAGCTGGATTTATGAGATTACCCCATTTCAAAAAAAAAAAAAAAAAATTATATACCCGATATCCGTTCTTTATGTTGATTTGAGATATTTCAGAGATAACGCGCCCATAGCGGGACGGGGCATATTACAGAAACATGACTGAGAAAGGAGACAACAAAAATTGAGAAGAAAAGTGAAAACCCAGCGTAAAACCGCCACAGGTGATATCTACTGCATTTAAGAAACACCAAGTGAGGCAATGGAGGCTCAAACCTGACACCTCCTGTTTCCTAAGACGGATGCATAAAATGTTGAAAACTATTGAAGGGCCAGAAAATAGTTACCTTAAGCCTGAATATATTTCTAAATATTGTTCTAGGCTTGCCAACATCATTAGCATTTTTCATGGGCCTGAGAATGACTACCCAGAGCAAAAAATGTTGTTTTCTGGACTATTTTCGCTATGTAAAAATCGTCTATGGATCTGTAAACTCTTTCATCGGTCTTAAAGCCCTAGATTAAACTATTCTTGAGCTATCATAATTGTTGGCAGGCCTATAAAAATTCATTCTTTGGGCCTTATAATAATTTAAGCATTGTCTATGGGCTTGAAAATTTTACTTTTAGGCAAAAATACTATTGGGCTATTACGCATGTAAAATCATCAATGAGTCTGTACAATTGCTCATGGATCGTAAAATCCTATGTAGAGTCATTCTTGGGCTACAATAATTGTTGATAGGCCAGTAAATATCATTTGTAGGCCCGTTAAAACCTGTTTCTGTGGCTACTATAATTTTTAGAAGCCTGTTAGAAGATATTTTGGACCTATAACAAAGTCCTTTAAATGAACAAATAACTATTACTAGGGCCTGAAGAAAGTAATATGTAAACTTTATTGTGCCAGTGAATATTACATGGACTATTCATGGGCCATACACTAGTATATAGACCGTTCTGGGGCAAGACTAAATTGTGGGAGAGAAATGTCCTATGTATGTTCATCTGCCAAGCCCAATTTAATTTCGAAAGCTACCAAGATAAAATATTCTACCTAAAGTGACACTTATCGCAGAAGAGTAAAGTGATATTGATTGTTTTTTCAATTGTAGAATATATTCTTCTTTAACTTTTCTTGTTTGTCAGCTTGTAATTTCCCTCAGTCCTTTCCATGGAAAAAAATGTACCATTGGGCCCATAAAAGGAAAAAAAAAAAAGCATTGCAGATTTCAATTTCTACACCCTTTTCGTGCCAGAAAGAAGAAGAACTAAAGGAAACAATGGCAATGCCAACCCTCTGGAAATCTGAAATCTATCTTCCCCTCCTCTGTTTAATTCTCTTCTTCTTTCCATCTTTAACACAACCGACAACCAGAAATGCTAATGAAACAAGTTTCTGTGGAAAAATCAGAATCCAAAGCCCCTTCTCCCTCCAGCAACAGCCATCTTCCTCTCTCCTAAATCAAATGCTCCTCTGCAAAGCCCAGAAACTCTACTTCAGGACCACCCTAGGCCTCTTTCTCGTCTCTTCCGTAGATTACAGAGTCAAAACAATCACCATCTCTCACTCTTCCTGTTCTTCCTCTTCTCATTTCGTATCCCCATCCCATCTTACTGCTGGTTTTCCCTCTCTTCCACAACCAAACTCCCTTCTCCTATTCAACTGCAATTACAGGGAGAGAGAACAAGTGTCATCTGCTCCTCATAACTGCAGCAGCGTCTTTGGTTGCAGAGCTCAAGAACAACCCTTTTCTTGCTTGTTTCTTGATGACTATGAGAAATTGGAAGTGGGTTTTTATCCCAAAGGTCTGAACTGTTCGCATTACAGAAGAATTTACAGATCTTCTCTTTCTGCTCAGGGTTTTGAATTCGGGACAAGAGTCTCTTATGGGATTCCTGATCATGTTCCCAATGTTTGCGACGAGTGTTCGAAGCAGAATGGTAACTGTGGGATTGGGCTGAGGTGCATTTGTCACCCAAAGGAGTGCAGTAAGTTGTTTACTTCCATATTTGAGTAGATTCAAGTGCTGTTGCTTCTTCTTTTTTCTCTGTTTTCTAATGTGTTTTTAACATGTTTTGGTTTTGCAGAGGATAAGGTCATTTCAAAGGGGATTTCAACAAGCCCTTTGGGTAGTATCATCTTCCTTCTGGTTTCATTGGTTGTGATGATTATTCTTGGCTGAATTGATCAGAGAAGTGATAGTGGGACTGAAGTTAGTAAGTGCATTGACATTACTCTCCTCTCTGTTTCCAATTGACTAACAAGTTAGTAAGGTTTTTTTTTGTTTTTTTTTAGATTTCTATTTTGAAGGGGCTTATATTGAATGAATGAGGAATTACAAGTATTAAGGAACTTTTGGTAAACAGGGTTACTCATCTTTTGGGATATGAGTTGAGGAAATCAAGTAATCTTCCCTGTTGTGACAAATGATGGTATTTGATAATGACTGCCGATATCATGATTCATGTTATTGAAATGAGTGGTAAGCCTTTGATGGTACCTAAATCAAAGGTCAAAAGAACAAAATGCATTTATATTAGAGAATGATTATTGAGTAATTTAAGAGTCAAACAACATTGAGATTATTTAATTGTTGCAGCAACGAACAAGTTATACATTTGTTATAAAAGGAGAGATTTAGGGACTTACAAAAGACTTGGGTTGTTGGGGGCAGCGAACAAGTCTTTCTCGTACGATCCTACTTATACAATGTTCTCACATTCTCTTCAAAAACTTCTAAATTCTTTCATGAGGATAACTGGAAAAGCCCTTTGAAAGCACTGATAAATAAAATAGACTCTCATTTACGGTGTGAGGAGAATGCATGAATACTTGTATTAGATAAAACAATAATCATGGTTGTACTACTCACAAGAGTTAACGAAAACTTGTTGAATCGAAAGCTTGACATTCATCAATTGAAAATGTGCAACAGATAAACTTTTTGTGGAAGTATCTTCTACCTGATTTAAACTCCACTCTCCTCGACAAAGTAATAATCAACTTCCTTGTGTTTGGGATTGGCATGAAAGACCAGTTTGGAAACAATATATTTGTGCTAATATTGTTGCAATAATATGATCGTAAAAGTTGTTCACTAAAAGTTGATACTCATGTTCTGTTGATGAACAAGCCACACTCAGTTGTTTCTTGCACCATGAGAAACTGGATTTGGGCAAAAAAAACCGAAAGATTGAAAGATGGAGTGACTCGGTGTCTTATAAGTCATTAGATTTTCCCCCTTACCATCGATGTTGGACTCTACTTCGCACTCCAACAATTACCCCTTCAAACGAGGCTCTCCGGCAAATAAAACGTCACCAACTATCTCATTCGACTAAGGGATCTTTGAATTCACATGTTGTGACTTAGGGACCTGGCTCTGATACCACGGTTAGGACTGTACTTCCAGTCCAAAAGATTAGTCTGATAGGTCGAGTGACCCAATCTCTTACTAGTCTTTAAATTTTTCCTTTCACAATCGATGTGGAACTCTTGTTCGCACCCCAACAATAGTCACTGTTTGATCTTTCTGTGATTATAGTTCAATTGGTCGGAGCACTGCCCTATCAAGACAGAAGCTGCAGGTATGAGCCCCATCAGTCCCAACTTAGAATCCGACGAATCCATCAATTCGTAAAGAGCAGTGACAAAGAAAAGGATTTAATTGCCAGTGGTGGATCCTTATTTGCTTTGCATAAAATAAATTAATTCAACACAAGTCAAACTAAAATTTAAAAGAAACAAAGAATTTACCTGCCAAAAGGCACAATAAGACTATTCTTTTTCACTTTGAAATTAAGCTAAACTCAACGGATGCAAAGAATGATTACAATGGTTGTCTATACGTTCAATTATAGACGTTCGTGGTTGAAACATATATCCAACTCTAATGTTTGGTGCGACAAAAGTGTTTCCACAATGATTCATCATTGGATTCTTTCTGTTATCAAGTTAGTGTAGATTATAAATTGATTAAACTTGATTCAAGATGATAATGACGATAACAGTGATGATAATAGTAGTGATTACAATAATAATAACAGTAATAATTATATTATATACATTATATATTTCATTCAACTTATAATTTAGTTAAAAACGGTAATGTCATGTAATAAGTTAGTATAATTGGGTCAGCTTTTGGTCTAAGCTGTCTCAATCTAATTAAAAAGTCCAAGTAAGACCCAATTTTTCTTACATATTTCCTCAAATATTATAAGATAAATATAACATTTATTCTATAGGCCCAATCTAACCCTAACATAGGCCCAAGAAAAGCCCCAACCCAGATAAGTCTCAATACACATACAGTTCAGACCTAGAATCAATTCTGGCCATTGAAAATACAAATGAGGCAAGGTAGGATTTGACCAAGTTGGGCCAAAGTGGGCTTATAACTGATTTGGAGCATGTAGTCGCAAACTGGATCAGGGCTCAGAGATACCTAAAGCCCAACACAATCTGCTGAAGATGCGGCCCTACCATGTAATGGAGACTCGGGAGTATAAATCTCGGCTGATACGTCGGCCGATTTTTTCTTTTTTTAAAAAAAAAAATATCTGTTGTGGGTCCAGCCCATATTGGTCAATATTTTTATTTTTTTTTAAAAACAGCCTTTTATTTTTTTAAAAATGATTTTAAAAAAAAAAGCCACCGAGATTTCTCAAAAAAAAAAAAATTGAAGAGAGAAAAAAAAATCTCAGCCGATACGAAAATTCGGGCAACATCTCGATTTTTCAAACCCCGTGGAGACTGAGTCAATGGATAACTAGTATTCACATGCCTCTTGTTTTGAACTTTTATTCATGAACTCGTTACAACTCAAAATTCAATAGTGTCAGCTTTAGGTAATTATTGTGCACGAGATGTGCATGGAATGTATTCAAAACCATGAAAGATATCATGTGAAGGTTCTTACCATATTTTATTTAGTTTCTATAATAAATAATGATTTTTGCACCATGAATTACTACTTTAAGTTTTGAATAGTTTTTTTTTTATGAATAACTAAATTTGTTTGTTTTAAAATGAATAATGAATTCACTCATCTTCATGATAACTATTATAAGATTGACAGTATAAATCATTAATCAATAAATAATTATAAACAACACTTGTGTAAAATAATTTAAAATTTTATTAAAGTATTTTTGCTGATACATATTAAACAATAATCTTTTGATTTAAAATCTTATTTCAACTCATCAATTAAAACTTAATTAATTATTAAATATAATTTATAATATTTATATCAATGGCATCACCGCAGTTAAACCCGATTAAATCTTCTTTAACCCAACATTCTATTTTGATGATTCGTTACACGGGTCAATTTTGTTTTTTCTCTCTTATCCTAATCCAAATGCAGACTTAGAGTTGAATTTTCAAGTTGCATTTGTATTTACTTCAAATGTGAAAGTGAAAAAAATTACTAGGATGGGCACCATGAATCTCGTCGGAGTTAGATTTTCCACGGTTTTCTACATGTGTGTGCGCGAACATGTGCACGTTAATCCAAAATGAGAAACAAACCAAAATAGACTATAAATTTGATTAAACAGACACTCTCAAATATGTTATTACAAGAATCAAAGAGCTTAAAGGGGAAATGAATTTTTTTTTATAGGAACCTTACCTTGTGGGGGCACGAGGGATGGAATTTTCTAAGTATAGGACATTTGAGAAGAATGATTTTTGAAGAATCAATTGGCGGATGAAACATATAATGATGCTTCAATTAATGCAGTAGGCAGGGGCAGAACTAGGATTTTTATGTTACAAACATAAAATATGTATAGCCACCAATGTATGACTGTTGAGAGGAAATAAATGTTTCTGTCATACAAAAACAACAATTGTGTACGAAAACAACGAAAGGAAAAAAATCAATATACAGGATCAAACTACGATAGAGAGATTTACGCAGTTTACTTTTAGTACATCTATGAGTTCAATACCGATTCACAATACTGAAAGGTCAAAAATCAAAGAAAATATGATCCTTACCCTCATTACCGTTTTTGCTACAACATATTCTTACGAAAAAAAAGACATTATATATTATCATGATTAAGATTTACAAACGGTGCAATGCGAAAATTATAAAATTAAATCAACAGTACATATCTGATAATCAGACTCCACAAAATCTAACATCAATTGGGTTTTATTATCAGCCATTAAGAAGTTAAATTGCAAATGTTGAAGTTGTAAATAATGTAAATTATATGAACATTGGAGTCCAACTCCACAAAAAGTACTGCATTAAATTCAATTATTAATATCAATTCAGAGAAATTTAAGAAAGTAGTTTTAACCATTACAATAAATAAAAACATAGTACTATCTCAATTAATTAAAAATTCCATGTTAACTTCATGCGTCTATTAATTAAGAAGTTGGGAGAAATTAATTGGCAATAATAGTCCGTGTTAACTCCATGCATTGAAACTTGAATGCTTAGGGGATTTATAATTGTTCGGACGCCTATCTTAGTACAGACAAAATTTGTTAGGAGACACGGAATAGGTAAAATTCCTATTTATTTCTACCAGTGTATCGCTCATCAAGTACCAGTGTATCGATATGCAGAACATATACATGCAGCAGCATGTTATTAGTACACCGATACTTGATGAGTGGTACACTTGTAGAAGTAAAATGGGAATTTTACTCTATCCTTTGTCTCTTGACCTAGTTTGCCCATGTTAGAATGAGTGGCCTAATTGTGCTGAACAAAAGATTTTTCTAAGTCTCACTTTCTAGGATTTTTATAATTTTTAGAAGAAAAAAAAACCAGAAATCCTTTGAATTCCTTACCTTCCTGAGAGAATCTGGACAATTACCGCCTTAAAAGGAATTAAGAAGAACTAAATTTCATTTCAGTAATTAATTTATTTTATATAATCAATATTTATTAGAACAAAATTTAATCGATATTTACAGCCTTAAAGGAATATGATGGCTTGTAGTTGCTGAAAATAAAGGATGTTCAGAACAAAATTTATTAGGTTGATCCCATTTTAAAAGGATGTTGAGAACAAAATTTATTAGGTTGATCCCATTTTAAAAGGATGTTCAGAACAAAATTTATTAGGTTGATCCCATTTTAAAAGGATGTTCAGAAATATAATGGCTTGTACTTGCTCAAAATAAAGTATTTTAACAAATATGTTCTCAGGATATTAAAGGTAATCGATAATAATGGGGTATTTTTAAATTATCATATTTTTAATAGAAAATTAATAGAAAAAATTTATGAAAAATATAATAAATAAAAATATTAGAAATTTACTAAGAATTTATTGGGATATTATCGCAATATTACCGTTTATCATGTTTTTAATATAATTTTACTGGGAATTTACTACCGTGTCGATAAATGCACGTTAATGATATTTTTCTGATAAAAATATGATAGATTTGTAAATATCGTCAATATTTATGACATTCCGTGTCGAGTAGCTCTAAGTTTTTTATTAGGACTTGCTCTTCTATAAAATCATACCATTAAATGTTACCCCACCACAAAGAGAATTAAGTGATTGATGGTCCGATCTAGTATTCTTGAAAGGGGAGCGACAAAAGTTTTGCCAAAGTTTTCTTTTTCTTTTGCCTCTTTCATTCAAAGCTGATTGACCGGACTATCCAATTTAGTATTAATCCCCGTCTTTTAAGTATATTCACGCCACCCACCCACCGACGGGCCACCACGTTCACCGTGACCAGAGGTGGCTAGGCTTCCTTTTTTTCACTTCTCGACATTGATTCAATGCAAAGTTTCAACCTACTAAATTGGGACCTCATCATACAACACCATCAATAAATTTTCAGCCACCTCAATGTACCTCAGAATATGCCCACTTATTGGCCCTAAGTAACACTAGTACACCTCATCAATCTTACAAAGTGATCCAGGACAGGAGTTTAAATCTCGAGTATCGGTCGTGGACAAAAAGTTAAAATTAGAAATATCGGTCAATATCGGTCGAGTCCACTAAGAAATCAATTTTTTTTTTTTAAAACAAAAGCAGCGATATTTAATGATATCAGTCGATATAGCTCATCAATATATCGGTCATATTGACCGAGATCATCTATGTGTGGTTGAAATTATTACCCCTGATCTAGACCATACATCAAGCGGATCTCATGGTGTGAGAGATGGATAAGGGATTGTATTGCTGCATTGACAACATTTCATAAAGGCTAACCATCTCATCAAATGGAGAGGTGGTTTGTCCCATGGGTTTTAATATCAGCCGATATTCAGTAGACATCGGTCGATATATCGCTGATATCAGTAATTTTAAGTAAAAAAATAAATAAAAACAATAATTTTGCCGCCGATAAATCGATTAATACCTAATATCGGCCGATATATCATAACGACAGATATATCGGCCGTTTCCATTTTTCAACCCCTGATTTGTCCTCTTAACTTGGGTGGTGCAAGTGATACGTGTATCAATAAATTGTAAACTTATAAAAGTAAAATAATTAATTTTAGATGATTTTATTGTGTAAGATGAGATGAATGATATTTACTGTAAATACAATAAAATTACCAAATTACTATCTACTTATGGAGAAATATAATAGTGGAAAAGAAAAGTTCCAAACCTAAGAAGGATGATTTGGATACTTGAATTCAAGTACTGAAACAGTGAAAGGTATGATTTTTAAGTCCGTCAAATGCGGAAAGCGTGAGAGAGACATTCTACCGTACCTGTACTCTGTAATCTGTATATTATTTTTTGAAAATCTCTCCTCATTTTTTATTTTATTTTTTATTTTTTTAAAAACCTACAGAAACATATCAGGAAACTAGAAAAAAAATAATTTAAACTTAGTGTAAGTATATTTTTATTAAAAAATGGTTTTTTAAAAAAAAGTTTTAGATCCTTGAGAACTGAAATTTCGATACAAATAAAATATATTCTAAAAAATTAAAAAATTAGAAAAATAGAAAATATGAAGAAACATCTAATATGAAATTCATGTTCTCTAATACTCATAGTGACATGTATATTCTATTAAAATTCATGAATTTTTTTTAGTAAAAAAATGAATTTTATGAAAACATTGGAATATTAAAAAAAATCACAAAAATACCCTAAAGATTATTCAATCACATCAAGGGATCTTCACTTTAGTCCATAAACATTTGGATATCATTTCATTAGTTTTTTTTCACAACAAACTCTGAAATGAAAATTATCTTAGAAAAATTGAATTTCAGGAATATTTAAAAAAATTAAAAAATCACATAGACTTCCTACAAACTATATCATTTACAATAAGAAATCTCCATTCAATTCAGCAAGCATTTAATATTATTTTATAAAGTTATTTTCACAAAAATCCAAAATAAGGATCATTTTAAAGCAAAAATTCAAAAAAAAAAAAAAATGAAAAAGAATAATACTATACTGGTTGATATGAAGTAGATCCATCGAGGCACAACTACATTGAGATTTGAGATATGAATAAAGTAACTATCTTGCACCAAAAAATCGTTTTTACGGATGATTACAATCTCAATGAAAATATGTGCATCTTGCAATTTAGAGCCTGCAACTAGGGGTTGAAATTTTTGTGTCAGTTATTTTTTTAATTAAAATCATTGATATCGGAGAAACGATATCGGTGATATATATTGGATATCGTCCGATATTGACATATACGATTTTCATCGGCCAATATATATATATATGGATAACCATTTAGACACTCTACTTTTCTTTTTAACAAAAACCCCATTTCAAAATTTTGTATAAAAATTACCTTTTTGCCCCTCATTTAAAAAAAAAAGACAATTTCTCTCCAAAGAATTGAGGGGCAAAATGGTAATTTCGTATAAACTTTTGAAATGAAATGTCTCTTAAAAGAAAAGTCCGGTGTTTAAATGGCTATCTTATATTATATTTATATGTTTAAAAATCGATATATATCACTCGATACGATACGTATCAGCTGATATTCTTTCCTTCATCAAAACACTATTCGATTAACTGATTTGGAGTCGGTGCTCTCTTGCCACTTGTAGGAAATCGATTTACTGATAAATGTTTTTCAAATTTCAATATTTAAAGACATTCATTTCTCATGAAATTCCAAAGGCACAACACCACTTATAATAACAAGAGTACACTCACCCCCACAATGGCCACAAATTACAAAAATAGACGTAAAAGACAACTTTATTGATACCAAAGGGAGGAGGGAAAGAAACAAGGCTTATCGTAATAGGCTTGGGACCCCCAAAAAACAAAACCTGAGTATAAACGCTCAGATCGAAATTCATTCAACAATAACTTTTCTATGTATCTTGATTCTTAAAACGGTCACCAATATTCAGACCAAATTGAAGAGTAACAACAACAAGAACAATGAAACTAACCTCTGTGGCCCACCATTTTACCAATCCACCGTCCATCGGCCTTCAGATTTGAGCCGTCTGTTGTTTCCTGGGCTTGATTGTGGCTTGGAGAGGCGTTTTCATGCATACTGTGAACTCGAACTTCTCGTCCATGTCGATCGTCGACGACGGAGAAGAAGATGGATATGCTGACCACTCGAATTCTTGCACCATCCTTGCCACCATAAGAGTGATATGCAACGTACCCATGCTGAGGCCCGGACATATCCTCCTCCCAACTCCAAATGGCATCATCTTCACCTCCGTGACGCCAGTTATATTGGCTTCTTCCCCACCCGATAAAAACCTCTCCGGCTCGAACACCTTCGGGCTCAACCATAGCTTTGGATTCTCTGAAATCGACGGCAGATAGAACTCGACGTTGGCGCCGGGTGGTATATCGTACCCGCCAAGCTTGGCCCGGTCCTGAACTGCATGTGTCAACAGAAAGTACGTCGGCGGGTGCTTACGCAGTACTTCCTTAACAAAGGCATTGAGATACAACATTTTCTCTAAATCCTTGTCATTGACAGTTCTCTCGCCTACAACTCCTACTATATCTTTGTACAGTTTGTCTTGGATATCTGGGCTTTTGATCAAGTGGGCCAAGGCCCACTCAATGGCGGTGGCCGTTGTGTCAGTCCCACCGTTGAGGAACTCGGAACAGAGGGTCACGAGCTCGATGTCGGTCGGGGACGATTTCTGGCCGTCGATCTTGAGATCAAACAGGGTGTCGAGGTACGAAAACGACTGAATCTTCTTCCGGGCAGTTGGGTCCTTCAGCTCGGACCTCCGCCGTTGGATGAAGGGGACGAGTACCCGAATCTGCTCTGCTCGGACCCGCAGGGCTTCTTTCCTCTGTTTCGCGAAGAGTGGGCCGAACAGAGGAAGGAAATCGTCCAATCTAGGGGTGAGAGCGATGAGGACCTTCTTCATGATGACGTCAATGGCAATGATGTCACCTTCCGTCATGTCTACCCCAAAGCACATGGATAGCAGAATGCAGAAAATGGCGAAACGGACGTTCTTGAGAACCCAGACAGGGCTGGATTGAGTTGACTCAACTCGGAGGCGGTGGACGAGCCGGTCCATGGCTGATTCGCGGAGGGAATGGAATTCCCGGATTCGAGTGGAGTTAAGCATGTTGGAGACCATGTTCCGGCGAAGGGAGCGCCATACTGGGCCGTAGACGGCGGAGTTGACGGTGAATTTGTTGCAGCTGAAGATGGCGCGAGTTGGGGTCTCGGCAGGGCGGTCGGCGAAGGCCTGGCCCTTAGTGATGAGGGCCTCGTGGGCTAGATCGGCGCTGGTGACGACAATGAGGGTTCGGATACCCATCTTTAAGGTGAAGATTGGGCCGTAAATAGGGTGGAGATCACGGACGTAGTGGATGAAGGGCTTACCGGAGCGGGTGAACTGTAGCAGGTTGCCAAAGATGGGCCAGCCGGGTGGGCCGGGTGGGAGGTTTAGTGATATGGGCCTTCTTTTTCGTTTGAAGAAGAGAGGAGCCGAGATGAGAAATGCCAAACAAGTAAAGAAGACAGGGTAGTAAGAAGAAAGGTTCTCATGGAAGATGGAAGCCATAAGAGAGACAGACAGACACCACACTTGAGAGTTCCGCTGGGGCTGGAGATGCAAATTTATAGCTGCTTGTAGTTGTATATTCTCACAAAAATGCTATTTAACAAGCTAACTGCTAGGAGTGAACCTTGGGTTGGGTTTTAATCGGACCCGCATGACCCGATTGAGAAATCAGTGGGTTTGGGTTATGTATTTCGATATTTTGGGTCGGGTTGGGTTGGAAAAATAAAAACCCGAATGAAATTTGGATCGGGTTGAGTTGATAAATTTGAAATCAATCCGACTCGACCCGCGTGCACCAAGTTATAAAATATCACTCAAGTTGACTAGGGTCAGAAATTCAGATCGGGTTGGGTTCAATAAATTTTGACATGAGTTGAGTTGGATTTATTGAAACCCGACCCAACCCGTGTCCGAATTTTTTTTAGCAGTAAAGATTTATTTTTTTAATAAAAAGAAAAATACAAAACAAGAAAAACTCGTTCCAACATATATAAAAAAAAACCCTCGAGCCTCTCAAAAATAAACACAGAAACTCGAAACGATAGTCGCCGTGATGAAGCCAAAAGAACTCTATTCTAAGAATCCAAGAATGGGACAGGAAACATCAAACACCTATAGATGATCACCTAATACTTGAGAAAATATCAGCAAAAGCCTCCATGAATGGGATAAAAAAACTCCCTCTTTTCCTTACTTCTACTACCACTAATCTCTGGAATTCTGAAACCCCAATAGATCTACGAGAGAGATCAATGGGAAACACCTCAAACCCGTAGTTTCTTTCTCATTCTAACATGTTGGCTAAGATCAACTGGACTTGCCACTCTTTTCCTTTTAGAAAGTGACGAAGATCTGTCGATCAGCTTAATGCAAGTCAGAAAGAGTTTTAATCCTACTAACTGCACATAAATAGATTCAACTAGACCTCTTCTTTATATCTTATTTTTATTTTTAAGAAAATTTCAAGAAAAGAATTTTTTATAATAAGATATATTAAATTTCTAAATTTAATTATAGTCATCATTTAAATAATAAAAAGATACGTCGATATCTCTTATTATTAAAGATGTCATGTCTCTTCAATTTTCCTTTTATGTTCCAAAATGCCGTGACTTTCAAGCCATTCTTTTTTTTTTTTTTTTTGAATGGTTACTTTCAAGCCATTCTTGATTTATCAAACTAAACTTCATAAAAGTACATTATGCTGTTTGTATTTCAGATAGATAGAAACAGGCGTTCATGATACTATTTATTGACAATTTTCTTCATTGTATTCGTAATTTTGATCTCATCAACATGTATCTTTACTTTTTTATAATTTCTCAATTTTGAAGGGTTTTTTCCTCATATAATCTTACTATAATTTCACGATTTCTAATTATGATTTGTTTGTTTAATCTTTTTGCAATGGTATTGTTTTATAATAAGAATTTAGAAGTTGACTCTTTTCAATAGATTTGAAACTTGAGTGGGTCAGGATAGATTTTAATAAATCCAACAAAGTTCATGTCAAAACATATTGATTTCCAACCTGAGTCGACTTTAATTACTCAACCTGACCCGACTCAAATTTCTTACCAAACTCAACCCAAGAGCTGGCCCAACCCGAGTTTCAGATTTATTTGCTACTGTTTTATAACTTGGTGCACTCGGGTTACGTCGGATCGAATCGAGTTAATTTTAAATTTCTCAACCCAATCCAACTCAAATTTCATACGAGTTCTTTTTTTCCCAACCCGATTCGACCCGAAACATACAAATACATAACCCAAACTCGCTTATTTCTCTAATCGGGTTTTAACGCAAACTCGGCCCAACCCGGGTTGTTTCACCCCTACTTTCCAACAACGGTTTTTTTTTTTTTTTTTTAAAAAAAGGGGGGCTTACCCAATCCTTGGAGGAGAAATATTTTAGAGCGATTTAATAGAAGAAAAAATGGGTTGACCCAGCCTTACCCTCGTACTCGCGAGGCAAATAAATGAAGCCATGTTCCTTCTTTCCTAACTCAAGTGCAAATGTGAAATTTCAATGTCACTCATCCACTATTTCTGCCCACGACCTTTAATGGTGAAGAAATCAGATGATAGTGGGCCTCCCAAATTGGAGCAAAGGCAATCAGGGCCATACATCTGTTTGAGTCAGGTTGGTACTTATCCATCCTTAATGACAAGCGTATAATTTAGTTGCTATTTATGATTTTCAGGACAAGGGAAAGCGAAAGAAAAATTTAAAGCCAGTTCTTTAGAGTAGAGAAAGTGAGAAACTTTTGTCAGCTTTCTTATGAAGATAGATATTCTTCTAATTCAGTGAAGAAGACATCTTTGTCGAGTTTGTAAGTTCCCTTTCTTTGAAGAATGGATTCAATTCATTTTTTATCTGAACTCATATAAAAAAGTAGGGCTCATTGTCGCATGTTCCACACTTGCGAGCCAAATTATCTAGAAAATGGACAAGTGTTGACACTAAAATCTGATGTTGGTTTACATCCCATTTTAGCAGCTAATGTTCCATATAAATCTGTAGATTTTTTCATAATAAACTATATCAAACTTGTAAATTTGCACTCAAATCTTAATCCAAAAGGATCGAAGTGATGGCCATGAACCGTCTCAAGAGCCACTCTCTATGAAATTTAACTTGCCAGTCAAGAATTCATCTGAGATGTAGGAGGTCTTTAATTTAATTCACTCTCAACATAAAAGGGCTACTCTCCATAGTATTACTCAGTGTGGTAGATAAAGAGATTTACACATACTCTAAGGATTAGTCAGGTTCCCTAAGATGTTTGAACAACTTGGTCTTAAAAAATAGAGTCACTCTCCGTAGAGTTAATAGATATACGGAAGTAGAAAGGCTTATACATACTTCAAAAATTGATTGAATACTCTAAAAAACCTAAATACTTTAATCATAAAAAAAAAAAATTTAGACCAACTTAAAGCTGCCCAGCAAACAAAACCTGCATAAATTACATCCTGAAAACAAAGCAATTTATGGATGGTCCACAGATTTGTTGGCACCATAAGGTTCTAAATTCTAATGAAAAAGGTCGCTGCCACATCTTTAAACTGACAGCCTTTCTGAGATGGAAAATGTTGGTGGAAAAAGGTTTGGAACAATAATTCGCGGCTCATCCTAAGACGGATATTTTTTTTGTTAGGAAACACAGGTTTTAAAATATCTACATTGTGAAAACTCCACTTTACATATCTGCTCAGAATTATAAACACACCGCTATGGATGGATTTTGGATGCCAAAGTTATAGTTAATTTTAAAATTATAGGTGCACCGTTCAAAATTATAGGTACACCGCTCATAATTATAGGTGCACCATTGTGGATGAGTTATGCACGTCAAAGTTATAGTTAATTTTGAATGATCGGTGTGCCGCTCATAATTATAGATACACCGCTAATAATTATAGGTGCACCACTATGCTCTACTTAAGATTTGCATACAGAAGGGCAGAGGTAAAGTGAGAATTTCACTTTATCCTATGTTTCCTAACAAAAAAAACACTCGTGTTAGGATGGGCGGCCATAATAAATCTCTCATATCTGCCACATGCTAGATGGATTTTATTATGCATGCCCAAGTTGAACTGCTGAAGTTCTTATGTTTATTTTTAATATCTTTTTTTATGTAAACTTATTAAAAATAAAAATCTACTAAGTTAATTATTTATTGAAAATAACACTTAATGTCCTAAAGTAGATATCATTATATGACTTGAAGTAACTCAACATTATGACAAACAAACACAGGTTGGAATTTGCTAGATATGCTCAATGAGTCAACTCATATTTTAAAATTTTAATCTATTTGAAGAACATTTTACTTATTAGATAAAGATTATTAAAAGAAAATGTCTTTATAAATGGACCAATACATAACTGTATCCTAAGACACTAACGAGCCCAAACGAAATCAAAATTTGTATCCTAATACATAACTTTATGATGGGTTTGCATGTTATTCAAGGTTATTTTGAATGAAGGTCGAGTTATTTAAAATAAAATGCTGTAGTATTTCAATTTTTTTTTATGATAATATTATAACAATAAAATTGTGAAAATATAGACCACGAGTGATATTCTTTGAAATAAGTCTGACAGGGCCATCAGTATTTTAGAAACAAGAGACTTCGGTCTAACCATTTAATAAATAGGTTAGATCGACTATACGCTCGATCAACTCAACTCAGATAGGTCAAGTTTAGACAATCCATTTAATAAATGAACTAGTCACATGTAAGTAAGGTCAATCACGTCAAGATTGACTCGGTTGAGTTGCCTGGGTGCTTCTTTGGTACACAACAAGATCATACCAGGGATAGAAGTAGTGAGCATTTGAAATCTCCAACAAGATGCAGGTGACACTTGAGGACGATCCATTGGAGAGGCAGGGGAAAAAATGGTGAAGAAGAAGCGGACAATTAGAGAACACAAATTCTGATATATTTTTTTTGGATTAACGTGTGAAAAACTTATACATAATTCTACTAAAAACTTCCACAAATAAGCCTACTACCTCTAAGGTACACCAAAGTTAAGCCATGGAAACTTGAACTTGCAAACTTCCACTTCCTCAAATTAGAGGCAACCAATTGAGCTACACACTAAATTCTGATATTTTAGTGTGGTGTTTCTCCAGTAATCTTTTCTCCTACAATTACTTTATCCAACTATGTCGAGCTGTTGCTCCAAGGAACTTCCAAGAAGTTGTAACATGGAAAAACAACCGATAGATTTAAAAGGTGTAAATATTTAAGGCTTTAAAGCTCTGAAACTACATCTCATAGAGGTGTCTCAGTAAGGAATAAAATGAGTTAATAGAAGTGTATTGGCTAATTTGACCATATGTTCCCAAACTCAAAATGGCAGGAGTCGCTGTCATTGCACCTCTAAAAGAATCTACAGAAGGAAGTAGATAGGAAGGAAGATGATCCTCCACTCCAAACTTTTAAGAGAACAAGGCGTAAATATGCTAAAATCTGATAACCAAGCAAGCGTGTGAACTAAACTTCAATAAGAAGCAGAATCAACTCAAAACAACATCAGTAAACACAAAAAACAGAAAGTAGCTATCCTCAAGTCCACAGTATCAGCAGAGGAAAACATCACAAAAAATGTCATACTCCCCCCACCTTATTCCTTCACTATTTCATTACTCTTTACCTTATTCCATCACTAGTTCACAACAGCACAGTGCCAGACAAAATCTTTCATAAAAAAGAACAGATAAACCAAATTAGTACTTGTAGTCCTTGACATGGAGACTTTCAGACACGCCCTCTCCCTTCACAGCATCCCCCTTGTATGTTCCCAGTGTTGCCTCTGAGTTTGCCTTGCACCTAGACAGGAATGCTGCCCGTGCCTTCTGCACATTCTCCTCCTTCCCAGCCCATGTCTTGAGAGTGCTTTGCTGCAGTGCACGGCCAAAAGAGAATGAAAGCCTCCATGGCTTCTTCCCCTTCAGCTTGTTCATAGCATTCAAATTCACTGTTGCCTCTTCCTCACTCTGCCCACCTGACAAGAAAACAATGGCTGGCACAGCCGGTGGGACTGTCCTCTGTAATGCCCTCACGGTGTACTCTGCAATCACCTCAGGTGACACCTTCTTCGCCTCTGACCCAGGCGTCACCATGTTTGGTTTCAGCAGTGTACCCTCGAGAAGAACGTGGTGGTCATTCAGAGCCTTGTAGCAGGCAGCCAGCACCCTCTCTGTTACATCAGCACATCGGTCAATATCATGAGGCCCATCAACCAGAATCTCAGGCTCTACAATTGGAACCAGTCCATTCTCCTGGCAGATGATGGCATACCGGGCCAACCCGTTGGCATTCTCATTAATTGCCAACTGGGATGGCTCATTTGGACCAATCTTAAGCACAGCCCTCCACTTGGCAAACCGTGCCCCAGCCTTATAGTACTGCTGGCATCGCTGGGCAAGGCCATCAAGGCCCTGGGTCGTGGTTTCACCATTGGTACCAGCAAGCTCAACAGTTCCCTTGTCAACCTTGATGCCAGGCAGGACGCCACCTTCCTTGAGGACATCAACAAAAGGCTTTCCAGAGACGGTCTTCTGGTAAAGTGTTTCCTCAAAGAGGATCACACCACTGAGGTAGTTGAGAGCACCAGGGGTACAGAACAGGAGCTCACGGAGGGCCTGGCGGTTGGACTCAACATTCTCAACATTGATGCTTGCAAGCCGTTTGCCAATTGTGCCAGTGGATTCATCAGCCGCAAGGATTCCCTTTCCTGGGGTGCCAATGTAAGCAGCATTGGCAATGAGTTCATCTGCAGAAGCACAAAAATTAGAAGATCTGGAAAATAATGCAACCAAGAAATGTACTATATCTAGCAACCAAAAAAAAAAAAAAAAACAGCACACCAAAGCAGCTAGCAACTAGAGAGGAAATTGCAAAACAATGATGCTAGATTTAACAGATCAACCCTACCAAACACACATGACATCTCATATGCAACAACTCTAGTCGCAGCAAGGGCATGATGGTATGCTAGTGCAGGAGTGTGAGGACATGGCTGTTACCATATTTCAGTAATTTTGACCACCACAGAGACAGTAGCATCTTGAGTAAAATGTTCCATCAATCAGTTGCGTGTATTATAGTGTTAAAAAACATTCAGATCATGGACCATACAGTGGATGGGATACACTAATACACCCAAAAAAGTACCCTATCAGATTTTCTCCAGTTCAAATCCCAACTAAACATGCCTCCCTAAATCTGATTGTCAGACTCCTAGCTAAGGGGAGATTCATTCTGAAATACTAACATTTCTTGCAGGGTTGCTATCACCAGATTTGCAATCCACAATATACAGTGTACAACTCTTAACTCATGGATGACCTGAACCCAACAGGATGCTCCTAGTTAATAACAATTGACATTACTTAATTAATTGTAAAATATATGTGAAGGGATACACAAGTGTGTGTGTGCGTTTGTGCAAGAGAGAATCAGGTGCGGGAGACCTATCTATAATCTCCACCATTCATATAAATAAAGAATCCCCTCCCTAGACACCAAGTCTCAAACAAGTAAATAACAACTTGATGCCCAAGCCACATGCCCCTGCCCCTTCACACCCACCTACCCTGTGAATTGGAACCTTACCCAATTTGACCTAGATAAGTCTTACAAGAACATTGACCTATCCCCATGAACTTCACCGTCAGATAAACTTGAATATTTAGCACCTTAAGAACATGGTTTACTTATCTAATCAAGGTGATTCTTATAGGCACTCTATTCAAACAAGAACTTTCTAACCAACCAATGCACACGGGCCCTGGTGGGCCTCACATAGAGGTGCTCATGAGAGTGCTCAAATAAGGGTGACTGCATACAGACAGATAAAATAAAATAAAATAAAAATCGCTACACTTTGCAGTCCAGATCCAACACATTCTAGTGTCAGATCCAGAAATCTAACAAGCAAACGAGACCCAAAAACCATGTACCTAATTCCTTTAAGTCTGATCATTGGGATCTTCAGTCTTTCATTTAACAAGGTTCAGGATTTGAAATGTAACCAACAGTAATCCTGTCAGGATTTTAATAGACCTTTCTGTGGAACCCACTATTCAGTGACCCAAATAATCGATACTGTTGGACCTAACAAATAGCAATTAAGAAAAGGCAAATGATCGGAATGGCAAGAATGTTACAAAATGGAAATTATTGTGGTGCAGGGACAATCCATGGCAAGGAGCATCCAAAGACTTAGAGCCTCCCCATCATGAATTGAGTTTGGAGAACCATGTCTAGTCCTGCCATCTATTTCTTAACTTGGGTTGACCAATTATTGACATTGAGAACTTTCCAACGGTTGCTGTGGACTCGTCAAACCACCACATTTTCTAGCAAATATTCCTTTTGATTCTCGACCTCCTATACAAAGATTGAACACTTTCATTTTCTCAAGTTTATTCAGAATAGAAATTGATAACAAAACCAAGTGAAATCTAATTTAGAGACACTAACTTTAACTGACTGTACTGCAAACATAAGAGAACAAGGGAATCAGAGTCAGCAAAAAAAAGTGACTCTAGTGAACCAGGACCATCTTGCATGACATGGAACACAACCTAAAAATGAGACCTTCAAATTGCATAAGTAACCCACTTCTTACATTTTTTTTAATCTAGCTTTGATGCTTTTATATAACAAATGTCGTAAAATAAGATATTTCCCTACTTAATCTCTTAATTCCCCTTTCTATTTCATCATACTGTCCTTGTGTCTTTTTTCAGTCAGCAACTATGAACTAATTCACCATCCAATGTGACAGGGCCCACCTAATGAACAACCTAGTTTATGTCAGCTTCCCCTTTTGTCCCTTATCATTTGAATAAAAGATTCTTGGCAAACAAAAATAAAACACCATTGCTCTCAATCAAGTATTGAAGAAAAATATAAAATCTTCAGTTGAATTGAGATTTCTCATGAAAGATTCATAACCATGGTAAACGAGATTGCGTTCAATCATCATAACCCAGATTGAACCGAAAAATTAAATAACATATTGAAGAAAAGGGATAGTTTTTCATATTCGTATCAAGGCAATAGAGAAATAAAAACCAATTAGGAAAAGCAATTATAGGAAGTCAGCTGTTGCAATGATATCATCTAAATAAGGTTGACATGCAAGACCTGATTTGTATATTTAAGCATCCTCCAAACACTGAGCACTAAACTGTGGATGGACAATATGTTGCGGAGCATTCATTGCAGATTCCATAATTAGTGGTTGCTTTCCATAATTAGTAGTTGTTGTATTTAATTTTCTTTTAGGTTGGTTTTAGTTAGTTTCTATTTTGTTTATTGGTATATTTAGTTAATGTTTTATTTTAAAAAAGGAAGAGTTCTATATAAGTTGTAGCCTCCTTGAGGCAAAGACAGATTAATGAATAAGATTTTGAGATTTTCGAGCATACCTCTATGCCATGCATGTGTTGGTGAGAATCCAAGGGCGTGAAGCCATCAACCTTTTTTCCAGTATTAATTGATTGTTTAATTTCAGCCCATTTAGATTTAGGGTGCATTATTTTCATCCTTTTAATCCACATTTAGGCATTTAGGGTTACCCTATCCTTTGTCCTGCATCAAATTGGTATCAGAACAAGGTTGGATTGTTTCCTTAAACATCCACGGTCCTATATTTGCATTTAGTGAAAAAAATAATTAATTAATTAATTAATAAAAAAATATTAAAAAAAAAAATTCATCATGGCATATAGAGTTTAGGACACAGAATTTAGAATCATCTAGACATGTCAGGAGAACAACCGCCAGCTTGGTTCGATAAGTTCCTCACTCAGTTGACTACCCAGACGAATGAATTTCTGAAACGAGAGGAAGACATAAATGCTAAATTCATTCCCGTACAACCCAAGAGCACCCAGTTGATTGACCTCCGAGGAGTTGATCGTGGTGAGTACCATCAGCCTCATAAACCTCAGGAATTTACCAAAAATGACGAATATGCCTTGAAAATTGTTCGTATCGTGCCCCGGGATTTTGATGGACGTCTAGAACCCAAAGTTTTTCTCGATTGGCTATCGAACATGGAACGCTACTTTGAGTTGCATGACATGTCAGAAAGTCGACGAGTCTGTTATGCCAAAATGAAATTGGTGAAACAAGCCCGGACTTTCTGGATGACGGTGGAACAGAAAAGTAAGAGGTTAAGAAAAGACCCTTTAGATTTGACATGGGACGAAATGAAGAAACAATTAATTGAGAAATATGTCACTCCCTTCTACCATCGCATGCTCATTAATCACCCTATGCTTCGGAAACTTGACACATATGGTGAAAGCAATGATAAATCAGAGGTGGTACAATCCCACAGGTTACCCAAAGCTATTGCGTCAAATAGAAAACCTCTAGATCTCATCCCAGTGTCAGTGTCACCTAGTCTTTCCGAGTCTGTACATGCATCTGCACAGCACATTCATAATTCACGCGCTGAAATTAAAAATCAAATTAATACAAGCGACGAACAATATAAGTTTGCTGCAGATACTCATTGCAAGTCCATTGAATTTGATATGGATGATCATGTGGAGGACCTCACACCCTGTCTAAATCCAATACCTTCACCTCCAGACCCCACCCCATATCAGCATGATCTTGTCCCACATATTGGCCTTCTTGATCATCATATTGGCCTTCTTGACCCAAAGCTTGACCCACAGCCTGAGCCACAGCATGACCCGCTCCATGACCCATGTCACCTACTAGTACAATCCCCTCAGCCTTTACCTGTACCATTATCTCAGCCTCTACCTTTTATACCTCTTGGCCTTCCTGATCCATGGCATGCACCCGTCCATCCCACTCAGATGTCCAGCCCACTACATCACTCGTGTTATGTACGTGTCCAGCCCATTCAGTCTGTACCTCCCGCACCTTTTCAAAGTCCAGTAATTGCACCATCTAGCCCACTCTCACAGTTTAAAGTTGTCTTCAATCCTGATCTTCACCTTGACCCTCCTATTGGTTTTTCGGACCCAATTCAGAGCACGTGGCATGCACCTTTACAGCCTTCACTGATTCTACTTCCCTTACCTTCTTTGCCACCCGAGAGAGAAAAGATAGAATTTTTGGTCGAAGAAGTTGTTTCTACAGTTATAGGAGAACATCAGCTATATCCGACGACGTGGAAGCCCATGTCCACGACTGTTGCCACTTGAGTGACCACGAGAGAGCTACAGTGCCTTGCCCCACATTTACTGGAGAGACTTCGGAGTCTTGTCTCATCAGTGATACATTCTACTAGAGTCTTGTTGCTCCCGCCAGTCAGAGTTGATTGTGACATCCGTCTTGTATCATCAGAAGTGTATTCTGGTCACATTTTGTTGTTGTCGTCAACCAGAATCGATCGTGCACATTCTTCTCATATCTTGCTGCTGCCACCATCTAAAGTTGTTCATGCCGTCAGTGTCGGATTCCATGTGTACCATCGATGGAAAGAGAGAAAACCGATCCAGCATTCTTATTGTCGCCCGATGCTAATCCGCTTGATTGACGTTGAAGACCTCACGTGCGCATGATTGCATATTGAAAACCTCACATAGGGAAGACGCATGCGTGAGTAGATTTTTGTCTTCTCATCTGCTTGAACTCGAGGTCGAGTTCTTTTTCAGATGGGGAGTTTGATGTGGAGCATTCATTGCAGATTCCATAATTAGTAGTTGCTTTCCATAATTAGTAGTTGTTGTATTTAATTTTCTTTTAGGTTGGTTTTAGTTAGTTTCTATTTTGTTTATTGCTATATTTAGTTAATGTTTTATTTTAAGAAAGGAAGAGTTCTATATAAGTTGTAGCCTCTTTGAGGCTAAGACAGATTAATGAATAAGATTTTGAGATTTTCGAGCATACCTCTATGCCGTGCATGTGTTGGTGAGAATCCAAGGGCGTGAAGCCATCATCCTTTTTTCCAATATTAATTGATTGTTTAATTTCAGCCAATTTAGATTTAGGGTGCATCATTTTCATCCTTTTAATCCACATTTAGGCATTTAGGGTTACCCTATCCTTTGTCCTGCATCACAATACCTCAAAAATACATTAAGCATAAGGACAATTCCACAAATTTAGAGACTTCTGCCTAATGACCTCAGCAGTTAGTTAACCTTATTTCTGACCACCAGCCAGTAATCAACAATTGATACAATTGAGGCAGTGTGAAAATATCAGAAGTATGTGTTGGCATGTTGAGTAAATACCTCAGGGATACCCTTGTTATCCAAAAAAGAAAAATCAGAAGTATGAGTGTTGGCAGCCAGAATGCAACAAATCTCGGAAGAGAGAGAGAGAGAGGGAGGGGGGATTAATAATAGTAGAAAAATAGATCGCATTACTAATCAACAATAAAATGAAGTCCCAACAGCAAGTTGTGAACAGATACTGGTCTAGAGATGCTACATGAAACAGGATAGAACACTGTTTTCAAAGTGACCAACGATCACAAACTGCTGGCAGTACCAGATCCACCCTCTATTTAGATTTTTTTAAAAAAAAAAACTTAAATGGATGGTGAATCTGCATCATTTCACTTAACAGAAATGGAACTGAAGTGTCTCATCTATAACATATTTTTAGTGCTCATTATCACGACCAAACGGAAGTGTGTTTGAGTCCATGTTACTATCTAAAAATAAATAAATAAACAACATACTAGTCAGAATTAGTTCACATGACAAGAGCCTACAGCAAAGTTGGGATCATAAAGGTTGAGGGTTCAAGCCATAGAAGCATCAAATAGGTAGGCAGTTGGAACATGGAAAACAATTTACCAAATCTAATTATGTGTGCCCAACACTAGATAGATGGGATGAAAAGCTTTAATGAGAATGAGGATGATTCTTGCTTGAAAGTGTCTTACCATGCTAGGACTTTTTTAGTTCCATAAATCATGTTTCAAGCATGCTGAATGTAACAAGACTCAACATTCAAAACACATTAAGAGACTATTAATAACTACAAAAATCTCATTCCATGGCATTTCTTTCATACATTTCTTATGCCCAAAGTATAATAAGGATATTACAAGTAAAAGATAGAAAAAGTAACACAATAAGACCTAAAGCATATTTTCCAAGTACCTCAAAAGTATCCACTACCAATTACCAGTATTGGTATCGTTTCATATCTGAAGTAGTTATGTTTAGAACATAAAAATATTTGGTTATTTGAGGCCTTGCTGGTTGGATTGTGTATGTTCATGTATGTGAAAATAGGTACAGTCCAGCAATTTACACAGACAAAAGTAAATTAGAAATAGACGAACTTCTCACTTGGCACAGGTTTAACTCTGGGGAGGACACCCCCTCCCAAAAGAGAGAGAGAGATCCTCTGAATCATTGGCTGTAAAACAGTATGAGAAAAGAAGTGAATGTGATCTGAAAAGTTGATTGGAACTTGGTTACATGCAAAATGTTGTCACACTTATGTCCCTAAATATCAGAAGAGGGAGGCAGCCAACTAAATTTAGAAAATTTGGAAGATGTTCGCCTTTTTTTTCAAAAGATAAACTGGCTTAAACTACCATAGGATCCATCCAGAATTAAACCTGTACTAAACAGGGCACCCATGCCTGATAGAATGTAATTAAAACAGTGTAGAAATGCAGCATCTACAAGTGGCTTGATTAGATTCAAGATGAAACAGGAGAAAACATTGGAAAAAATGGGATTTTGACAAAAAGTTCTGAATGGTCAAATTAATTGGAAAAGGAATAGATTTTTATGTTTAGCTTCTCGACAGATTAAGGTCTTGTTGTAAAGGGGGGTACTCGAAGCTCCTTCATTCAGTTTCCCTTTATCACATATCTAAACAGCATACACCAGAATGGGGAATCAATTGCTTGAAACATTCCATTTTGCATATATTTAACAATAGTGCTTATGCAGAAGAATGAAAAGAAGTCAAGAAACTGGAAACAAAACATATAGGCACTTGTGAAGGGAATCAGTTTCCAAGCAACTACTATCTCTAGCTTACAGCTATTTGAAATAGTTGCAGAATATAAAGCCAAAGGAAACTTTATATTACAAAATATAGGTAATCAAACGACAGAGACCATGTCCAAATAGATCTATGAGCTCAAATCTTTTCCTTCTGGTCTATGCATTAAGAGTCAGCGGTTCAAGAAGTGACTTTAATAAAACACTGAAACTCTTCTAAGGGTTTTGAATCAGAAACTGGTGTTTTTTGTAACCCCCCGCACTGAATCATGAGATAATGAAATGTTAGTATGCACTCCTATAATTTTTTTGGAAAGTAGAATCAACCTACAAAAAATCTAAACAAACCACCACACTCCACCCCCACCACACCACCTACCTTTCCAACCCGCACCGACGAATTGTCAAGCACCACAATTTGGCACCCATTTGATTGATACGTAGTGTTGGATTAAAATCCTTTCATTATTGACTATGATACTTGGGGACATGATATCATGTATTCATGTGCTAAGGTGTACAGAGAATAGTGAGATTTGGAACCTAAAAATCATCACAATATCTTGTACACACCCAAGATTTAAATCCCTTTCAACTAGGCCACTGCAACATTACTCTTTCTGAAGTAGTACCTACAACAATTATACAATCTATCCATCAATTCAATAGGATTCCAGTGGGTACCTGAATACCCAACAATCAAAAGATCCAACCAGGAAAAGGTCAAACGAGGGTATTTTTTTCCAAACTAGTATGACTGAGTTTGGATATGATACAATAACTATTCAGGTCAGGTCTTCTGGATAATCTATTGATTAGCAATGGAACCATACCAGATAACCTGGCAACTCGATTAGCAATATTACCCAATATTCTAGTAGTTGATACACGATATTAGTTTCACAAAGTACTTAAACTATGTGCTTGCTAATATGGAACTGTTAAAAAATTCACATTTAAATACTAACAGAATACGGATTTTGGTTCGGATCTCATTATTTTTGTTAACCCGAATCGGATTCAGATCCACCTATGGTCCAAACCAACCCTGCAACTCAGAGAACTAAGACATGAAAACGACAGACACAGACACACACGCACAAACATAAGAACAATGTACTGTAGTCATGCTTTCAATTGATTTGCAATGATTTTCAGAGACCTTGAAATTTGTAACCATAAACAAATAACCCAGTTCAGATCTAATCTAGAAAGAACAAACTAACATCAGGAGAAAAAAAAAAGATCTGAAAACCACAAATCCAACAAAACAGCAAGCCCCACGTATCCAACGTCTATCAACAAAGTAAAAGCATCCATCAAAAAAGCATCGATCAGAAAAAGGGTCCAAGACAACCGACCAGAAGACGATTTTAGCGGAAACCGGAATCCAAAAATGAGAGAAATAAACGAAAGAGAATTCTCACCGTGATATTTTCCGCAGAAAGCTGACATTTTTGCGTTGGTGAAGAGATGAAAGAGGCGCTTTCTGTGCTTCTCTTTGTAACAAAGGGAGAACTTCGTAGTAAGTAGAGCGCAACTAGGGTATTTGACGAGTGCGGACCCGTCGCACTCGTAAACCTATTTAAAATCATGTCACATATTTACTATATATTTATAGTCACTTACAAGTAGAATAGAAAGTGATTTTTGCAAGTCACTTATAAATTAGAATAGAAAGAGATTTTTTTAGAAAAATATCTTAAAAACTATTCCCTCCGTCCCATTTTAATTTTCTCATTTGAAATATTTATATTTTTTAAAGAACTTTCTATATAAGGCTAGCACTCCATGTGATTTCATCTATTTTCAACATATTTTATACTATTCTAATACAAATGAGACAACTATTTTGGGACAATTCTAAAATCTAAATAGGACAACTAATTTGGGACAGGAGGAGTATAATTTTAGGTCAAAATGCCTAAAAAAAATTATTCGGATTAGCGTATCTTGTACATCTAATCAAACTTTTTAAAAAAAAAAACTCTTATGCCCTAGCAGTCTAAACACACGTTGAAACTTCTTTTTTAAATGTTCATCTACTTTAAAAATAATGCATTTAATCTCATATTCTAGCTCACAAAACACTTCTAACGCATAAATTCCAACACTAAGCATATAAACCAATACTAGTGCATAAAATCACAACTTTAGCCCATAAACTCTAAGTCTAGCACATAATACTATGACTCTAGCACTCTTATACATATTTTGAATAATCTCAACATAATTATTGAGAATACATTACTATACTTATTAAATTTAGAATTAGGAGATAGTATTACAAGCTATATATAGATTCCATTATTTTTTATTATATATTTGACATTTTTTGTGCTTCATTTTGCAATTTTTTTGTTCTTTTGAATCATCTTTTTGTGGGGATTATTGAGATTCTCCTCAAAACTTAAAGTGCTTTAATATTCTCAATGATCCCCTTCCTCCGTTTCTAAGTTGTATCCCTTATTTTTATTCATATTTCACAGATTTATTATTTATGAGAAATTTTTATCATAATATTTTAAAAAAAAAATCATCTTATGGAAATGGCATTTTGTCATTTCACATGATGGCATTTTTTATTGTTAGTTAAATGGAGCTTTTAATATTCCTTTAAAAATGTATATATATAAATAAGGTGGGCAGGTCTTTTGAAAGAGTTCCCAAGGTATCTCAAAAAGAGAGCATATTTGATGAGGACATCCTCAGGCCCAGTAGAATTAAAAAAAAAATCAATTTGATAAAATTGTAGAGTTATCTTTAAATTTTCATGTTAAATTTAATGATGGAAAGATAAGCATCTCTAGAAGTCCACTTTAAGGGTCTATTGACAAGGAGCAAAGAGTAATGAGATAAGAATACAAGACAAGCCTCCACTTCATTATCATTAGCATTATCTTATCAAAACCAAAATAGCAAATGAAATCCTTTCTTTAGTAAGGCTTGGGCGCACCGACCTCCCGGGTGTAAGGGAAATGAGGTGTTACTTCTCGTTATACTTGTTTAGTGACTAAAGGGTAATGGTAAACAATCTCAATTTTATCTTTATTTATTCCTCCACTCTTAGTGTTGAAAAATCTTTTTCAAGCAAAGGATATTCATAATTGGTTACCCACCTTTGCAAAATTTACCCCTCATCCAAACACAATCTGAAATATTCTTAGTTTTCTTTCTTTTTTAGTTCATTGACATGTAAGGCTATGATCGATAGATTTAGAATAGATGCTACATGACACTCATTGAAGTTATTGTCTTGTTGTAATTTTTTCAAAATTTTCACTATAAATAAAAAGTCCATGGGCGATTGTAGGCATCCCTCAACTAAAGTTTCTCTTTGATGGGTGTAGCTCAACTGGTTAACCTCCAGTTTCAAAAAGCGGGAGGTGCCAAGTTCAAGCCCCTATGGCCTAACCTAGTGTACCCTAAGGGCAGTGGGTATCGTCCGTGGGGGTTTTACGCTGGTTTTCCCACAGTTTCCCACACATAAATTAAAAAAAAAAAAAAATTATCTCTCTAGTATTTTGTGTTCTAGTTTAATCATAAGAACGTTATTTTCATTGTGAAAAAATTGCATGGTGTCGCTTTTTTTCAGTAAGATATGAGCATTCTCTTAACTTCTTTGTAAATGAAATTGAGTCTTGGTGATGTATTGAAACTTTGGGTATTTTCCTTCAAAGAGCCATCATTTTTTTAGTGGATTTTGGAAGTCTTAGAAATTCCAAAATTATCTTTGAATTCTTTGGATAAATATAAAATTGGGTTCTCTCAATTTCAAAATTATCTTTGATTCAGCTTGTAGAAGTTGGATCTAAATCCAAATTTTGTTAAAGACCTTTGAAAGATTTCATAGTTTTGATACTAGCCATTCATCAAAGGTGTAGGTTCGAGCCTCTATGGTCTAATACTGATATGCTTTAGGAATAGTGGATTTATCTATGGAGATTTTAGTAGAACTGTGACTCTGATTTTTTCACACCTTAATTCAAAAAAAAAAAAAAAAATGACCATTGAGTTCTTGTTTCCTCCAAACTATACGAGAATAATCCTGACTTCTATACTTAGGAAACTCTTGGAAGATTTGGTCTTCAACATTTAGTAAAATTAAAGAAAAAAGGTCTCAAGGTTGGGAGGAATCAAAAACATGGGTAGTGATTTGAACACTGATAAAATTGATACAGGAACACTGATTTTCAATTTTTTAATGTAATTTTCAATTTTACCCTTCGTTTTCCATGTTCTCTCTATCTCGAGACTTCTCTCGTCATCTTTCTCATCTCTGCGCCTCTCTCTCTCATCTCTGCCTCTCTCTCATAGCAACTCTCTCTTCATCCTTCATCAAGCATCGATTTGTAAGCAATGACCACATTGATTCACTTTCTTTTGTCAAGTCAAATGCTTGATGTGTTTTATCTCCTGTCTCATATACATGAGGTTAGTCATTTTTACCATCTTCCAGAGAATTACTGATCCATTAAGGTCCAGAGAATTGCAGTCCAATTGAATCATATTTTTGTCTTGACACAATAACCCAGCAAAGAGCTAAAGAAATCTTCAGCATTTGGACTAATAGAAGTAGGAGAAAATATATATATTGTTTGTTGATCGGTTAAGCAATAAAACAATAGGCTGGGAATAGTAGGCTAGGATTTCAGGCCCACTAATAGCAGTTGCTTCCATATACTTTTTCTGTCTTAATTTAATTGTCGGATATGTATTTTGGAACTTACCCAAAATAATTGTATGATATGTCATTTTGATTCTCTCTATATCTATCAACTCTTGGAGACAAGTTTATAAGCGTTTAGATAGCCCTTCCTTTAAAAAATCAATTTTTTTAAAATAGGACAACTAAAATGAGACAGCGGGAGTAGTGGGTATGAGCTACGATAACTTTTCCTGAGTTGTTTGAGAAGCTAATTTCAAGAACATCAAATAGTCTGAACAATATATATGCACTCAAAGAAGAAATATTGTGCATGGCAGATTACCAATATTTACCCATTCAAATAGCAAATAATATACACAGTAGTGTCAGCCAGACGCCACTGAATTTGTATAAGCATCTGACGCCAACTTCTATGGCTAGTCACCTTACACATCCCTAAGTCAGGGTTACAAATCTCAGCCGATACGTATTTCATCGGCTGATATTTACCCAAAAAAAAAAAAGTAGGAAAGAGATATGGGTCGAGATCAAAGATACCGAGCGGTAAAAGTGATTTTTTTACCCATGACTTCAAGTTGAACTTGTTTGTGTCAAACCCAACTTCGACATAAGCTTAGACTATATGTTCAAGCCCAAGCTCATCAAGCCAAGAAGTATGTTAGAAAGTCCGAGCTCAACCTAAAAAGAAGAAATGGCAAAAGAAAATAAAAATAATAAGAAGCGATATGAAAATTGAAGATCAACGAAATCAGAAGAGAAATAGAAATTTTTGAAAAGCATAAATGAAAAGAAACAGATTAGGAAAAATAAATAAAAAAAAGGAGAAAAAAGAGAGGAAAATACAGAAAATAGATTGAAAAATAAAAAATGAAAAAGATGAAAAATAGAAGAGAAAGAATAAGAGAAAATAGAAAAATAAAGAATTTATAGAATAAAATAACAAAAAATTAGAAAAGACTCTTTTCATTTAATTAGAAAAAAAGAAGAATAAAAAGAGTAAATGAAAGAGAAAGAATAAAAAATAGAAATTAGAATATACAAGAAGGGGAATAACTAGAAAGATGTAGAAAATAAAATAAAAAGAAAATATTATTAAAAACTAAAACAAAAATAAAAATAATAGACAAATAAAGAAATAAAGTAGAAAAAAGAAAAGGAGAGAGGAGAAAGACCAGGCCTGGTACAGATGTGGAAAGAATCAGAGGAGAGAAGAGTACGAGTGAGACCCGTCGAAATCCTAAACTACCTTGGATTCCTTGCTTTGGTAGGAGAGAAGACAACTATACTTTTGAGTCTTAATTTTTTAATACCTTTAGAAAATTTTAACCCTCTTAAAAGTCTAGACTTATGCATAGCACCACTTTACATCTATACGGTACAAATAAATCAGATGGGGTTAGTCTAATGGTCAAGAAATGCCACTAATAAAGAGATGTCTTAAGTTCGATTTACGCTCAAACTCCTCTAGACCTATTTTCTATAGAATTTCTCTTTATCGACTTTCCAGTATATATAGATTGAGAAGTTTACACATTCATGTAATTAATCTGACCTCCAATATGAGATGAAGATGTCTATGTTAAAAAGAAAAAATCTATTATAATACCATTAACACAATTCTTTTATTTTAGATTGGGCTTGGGGCTTCATGCCTCAACATGCATGCAACCTAGACTAGTCTGATTTTCAAATGGGATTCATTTTTAGGGCTAAGCCTTGTTGACATTCAGGGCTATAATTTAATATTCAACCCCTATTTTTCTTAAGCCGGGCACTTTGGCTTTAGGGGTTTCATGCCAAGGTTGTCATCCCCATTCAAGAAGCCACTAGTGTGTAACCAAAGACCTAGATATTCAAATTGCTAGGTTATTGAAACCTCAATAACCCTGTTATCTTCTTGATTAGCCTTTTTCTTTTACTCTTATTTACTAGCATTACAACAACCCTTAGGCTATAAAATCCAAATGATTTTTTACTATTCTAAATTTATTGGTGTTTCTTTTAAAAGTAGAGTGGAATTTGGAGAGATTTTTGGAATTTCTCAAAAATCAATGGTATCATTTAACATGCTTTCTGCAAACACACATTTCTGACAAATTATCTCATGACACTTGTCAAATTCTTAATATTTTTTTTAAAAAAAAAATTAAGTGTGAGAAACCGCAGAGCGTAAAACTCTCACGGGTGAGCCCACTACTCCTAGGGCACACCAAGATTAGGCCATGAGGGCTCAAATTCACAACCTTTCACTTTCTGAAATGAGAGTCAACCACTTAACTACACCTTAATAAATTACCTACTGCATATCTACAAATCTTCTTCAACCTCACTAGGAGCTTCTTCTTCTTTTAAGGATCTATAATTAAAGGACTTTTACTTAGTCTTATAGAATGATCAATCAAGTTTTGAAGTTTTATACTTACATTCTGCTCAAGTCATTGCAAAGTTGTTTGACAGACTTGAGAGGCTTTCTTTCTATCAGTTTACTTTGCAATAAAAGAACTAAATAATTTTCAGTAGAAAAAAATTCATTGAGGCTATAAAAACATTGACTAATGTGTTAATTGGAGATTTAAAAAGATAGTAAAGTAATGTAAAAAAAAAATATTTAAACATGCCAAATAAAATAATTGAAGATAGAATATCGACTTGAAAACAATGCAATGGCTTCCATTAGTTGCTGAAATATTCCTATTATTTCAATTATAAAAACTTATTTGTTAGTTAGAATTTGAATCTTATAAAAATTTATCAAAAAAAAGAAAAGAAAAACTCTTTGTAGATCTATCATCTATATGGAATTTCAGAACGGTATGTTAGGATTCCATCAAATAATACCTACCCTACTAAGGAATTCGATGCTCCTTCTATGTATATTGCACATGGCATTGTTCCAGTGGAGTTATGACATGTTATAATTGTCTCCACGGAGCACCTTTCATTTGTTACCCTAGCCTAACTTGTGCAAGGATAACTTTCACTTTGTAAATGACACGTGGCACTCGGGGGCAAATTAATCACTAACCGTTAGAAATACGAGAGGTCTTGAGTTCAAGTTACTCTCTATGGTATTGGGAGTAGCGATCCTCCCACTGGACTTTTTATGTAATAAGACACTGGAAATTAGTGGATTTTCGATTTTACCCTTCGTATGAATAGTAAATCTAATTCGCCGAAATTCGCATGAACAGTAAGATTAGCTGGCCAAAATTTCCATAAACAGTAAATCGGCTAGCCGAAATTCGCATGAACACTAACATCGGTTCGCCAAAATTCGCATTAACGGTAAATCGGCTAGCCAAAAATTTGTATGAGCAATAAATCGGCTAGCCGAAATTTTACAGTTCATACGAAATGTCCGATTTTACTGTTCATGCGAAGGGTAAAATCGAAAATCCACTACTTCCCGTGTCTGGTTACACAAACCTCCCGTTGGAGGATCGTTACCCACAGGTATTGTTACCCAGTGTGTATAGACAGAGAGATTTGCACATGTTCAAAGAATTAGTCATGTTCTCTAAAAGGTCTGAACACCTTGATTTTAAAAAAAATCACGTAACAAAATCACCTTTAATTTTTGTTTTACATTCGATATAAAATTATAACGAAAACTCATATGAAATAACGAAGTACACTGGCTCTATCCTCAGCTTTTTCAAATGGACCATACCAAGATATATGGTTTAGTTTTTTTATATCCTTTTCTTTTTAGTGAAAATAAGAATAATCACCATCAAATATATTATTTATTTTCCTCAAGTTGTCATGAACATTATTTGACTAACGCAGAATTTAATAATGTATGTAAGAGAAAATTTTCAAATATGAAATTATTAAAATAGAACAAATGAAAGGCATAAATAATTGCATGACATTTGTGTCTAGCAACAATTCAATCACCATATATTCTATAAGATCAACAATATGATTGATAGAGATTGGAAATAAGATGTGGGCTCCATTATGTATTGTACACCAGTAATTAACCAAGTAAACAGATTCCATTAACTATTACAAATAATAATCCCTTATTATTTAGCAAAAGAGAAAATTAGTTTTTACACAAAATTTAAGGTATCTTTTCAATTTGTGTATTTTATTGTAAATAGGATTTTCAATGAAAATTAATCTTTACACAAAATTTAAGGTATCTTTCCATAAAAAGCAAAGTAGTATACATTTATTTTTCTATTTAAAATTTTCTATCTTTGCTAAAAGATAAGATTTTCAATGAAAGTATACATTTATATATGGGCAAAGAGTAATTTTTTCTATTTAAAAGTCATTTTTAAACAAATTAATTTCTTAAGAGAGAGAATTAAAAAAGTTGATTTTTCTTTACACTAGCGTGTGAAAACTCCCATACTTTTTAGTCACCCAATTCAAATACACATTAAGTATTTGGTCAAGTGTAACCAAACTAAGACATGATCAATATGGCCAACCCACCTTGTTCCCTGAACTACGACCCAAATAGCTGTTGGCAGACAAGGTCAAGCCAATTAACAGTTGGCAAACAAAATGTAATGTGACTGGCCATGAGGGTTGGTAACTATTTGTATTTAGCAAGTAATTGAGATGAATGGGTATGTTTTAATTTTGACCTATCAATCATATATTCTCCAACTTTGATATGATTATCGAATCTCATTTTTAAATTTTGTCTCAGTGCGTAGAATGAAGAGGCTATAGATCAACTACAGTAGAAAGAGAAGGCGATCTTCAAAAATATAGAAAAAAATAAAATAAAAAAGAATATGTTAGAGCCTTCAATAGTCGATATATTTTGGATATTTTCCATCCTGTGTGAATACTTTAAAAATCATTTTAGATGAATTTCTTTCAATTTATAGTTTATTGAAATTATTTTCAATTTTCTTAATTTAAAATATTAATTTACTCATCAATCTACAATATGTATTTGTGTTACTTGTACTATTCTACTCTAAATTTTGAAGAAGCTTGAGCTGACTCAGAGTCTGTTCAAGTTGATCTCTTCCAACTCCAACAACTGAGAGAGAGAGAGAGATACTTTCTTCATGGGAGTTAAGCAGGATTGAATAAAACTTTAAATTATTTACAATAATAATTTTAACAACTCAAATCATCTATGAAATTCAATTCAAAACTGATTTCCTGAACAAAAGAATACTGATCCTTTAAAATTGAACACTAGTAAAAACAATATTTAGAAAGATTATCTGGAAAATCATCTCTCAAGGGGACTTACAGGCATAGATCAACAGAGAAAACCCAGCATTCTCTTCTTTCTGCAGGCAATTTCTCTCCCAATGAGAGGCTACTATCCATCTCACTCCTGGTTCTGAACAAGAAAACTGCAAACCCAGAAGAAGCTGCATTGAAAAACCAATCATGAACATCCCACATCATTTCAAGCTGCAATCCATCGATAACTATTGTCTGATTCCCTCGAAAATTCCATTGCAACTTCTTTACTTGAACCATCCTTCTTCCGATCAATCGAAACCGACAGCTCTGGATCCTTAGACCCCCCATTTTCTCCCTTGCACTTGATCAAAACCTCATGCTCTGCTCCGCTGCCGTTGAATCGAGCCTTCGTTGAAAACAGAGTCCTGCCAAAGATGTGTTCTTTCCTAGCTACAAGGAAGGAAGGTGAAGTTTGAGGCCTGGCGTCGAACTTCCTGATGGCTTCCTCTTCACCCATGTCGCCGAGTAACAAGCCTAGAGCGGAATCGACCACGACCGCAACATAGAATTTTTGTGCAGGCTCAGGGCCCGATTCATATCGTGCAGAGGAAAGATCCCAAAATATGTCGACCTTGCTTGTATCAGATTCAAATGATCTACTACCTTTTTTCTTCCAGAAGCGCCATGACTTCGTCTCAACCTTGCAGATGCACGAAGGATCTTCGTCGACGTCGACTCTGAGGCCTGTACCCATTAGGTTCTTACACCAGGTGACTGTGATCAGGAGCTGCTTTCCGGTTGCCAAGATTGGTTTTATAGATACATGATACTGTATTCTGCATCGAAGAAACTGGGTTCGAACCCGAACATGATGAATCTGAAACTTTGATGGCATGTTCGGAGAAACAAGAAGTGAGATCTCGCATAGTTGACAAGAACCCAGATGGATAAATCTTTCAAAAAAAAAAACCCAGATGGAGAAATGGATTTTTCTTCAGACTACAGAGAGAGAAAGAGAGAGAGAGCTTCTCGTACAAATACAAAAAAGAGAGAAGTGAAAGTGAGAGTCTGTGAGAAGCAGAGAGCTGTAAAGCTTACGATGGGATGGGCTGGCATTGTCTCCCAGCAATTTCTAAAAACAAAGATATATGTGCAAAATCAGAGAGATGATTGAGAGAGAAAGAAGGAGATAAAGTAGGAGAAGAATGCGATAAATTTCATGATCCTGACATGTCCATCTGTATTTAATTCGATTCTAGTGCTGAAATGTTGAAGCTTCTTTTGGTTATGGAAATGACAGGGGAATAAAGAAAGTTAGGCCTTCGTAAATCTTCTTCAGAAGATTCTAACTTTCTCTACTTTGTATTTGCCAGCTTTATTGTCCCATAAAAAATACCATTTGATTGAGTTTTGGACACGGTTTCATACTTTCATCTGATGCATTACCAATTTTAATTTTGAAGCCGTTGTATCTCAGTAGACATTCCTTGATATGCAAGAAGGGAAATAGGAAACGTGTGGTTGTTCTATAAACCAATGTCATAAATATTTTTGTTATTTTTAAATTTATTATTTTTATTGGTAAAATATCAATTGTCGTTAATATTCAGAGCAGGGAAACATATCGTATCGGCTGAAATTTGAGATATCGGCCGATATCTGATATATATCACTATCGGCTGATATCTGATATATATCAGTGATATATACTGATATCAGCCGATAAATGTGGTTTTAATAATAAAAAAATATGAGAGAGAAATTTCTCAGTCTAGACCGAGATTTAAATCCCTGATTCTGAATTTTTTGGCACTACAGTAAATTTTCAATAAATAGTAATATCACAATAATATTTCGATAAATTTCTGATAAATTCCTGGTAAAATACCTATAAATTCCATATTAATATTTTATTTATTATTTTTTAAATATTATATTTTCCACAAGATTTTTCTAATAAAAATCTAAGTATTTGATATTAATAGTTGTTAATATCTCGAGAACAATATTTGTGACTATGGTACAAACCATGTCAACCTCAACCAAAAATCCTCATTTTTTTTCTATCTATATGTGGGATCCATTGGTTGATTAATCTAGACCATAAAAAACCATTGATGATCTGATATGATGAGCCATACATTTTGGTGGGTAGTCTCAGAAAAATGTAATACATGAACTTCATACTTCATAGTGGTCTAAAGAACAACAATCATCATCAAAATCACGAAACTCATGATCTTAATGGATCCTCTAACAGATCGTTAGGATCTTTAGGTTTCTGTAATGGCTTTCTACTAATATTACTGGATCAGGAAATCTAATTGGGGTTAATCGGATATAATCGCGGTCTTGTTTTCAATTTGCTAATGTAAACATGAAGGGTTCAGATCTTGTTTTTCTATAAAGTGTTCTATATTGTGGCTTAACTCACTATGGGTCAAAATCTTTAAGTATTACACAATAGTAATATCAGTTAAGTTGCTCTTTTATTTTGAAAGATTTTCTTACAAATGTGTAAAGTATTTAAAAACCTAGAAAATGCAAATGTTCTTCTTAATAAACATTATTAAGAGCGAAGTTTCTTTTATTTTATTTTTAAATTTACATGTGGAAAACTGCATGAAACCCAGTGTAAAATCTTCATGGGTGATACACACCACCCTTAAGGCATACCAAGTGAGGCGATGGGAACTTAAACTTGACACCTCCCACTTCTTGAGACTGGGAGATTACCAGTTGAGATACACCCATGTAGATTTAAAAGGGGTGCAACTCAAGGACTTTCCAGGAGGTTGCACATCGCCTAAGCATGCTGATGAGATCCGATTGCATTAGTGCTTGTATGATCTTTTATTTTTTATGACAAAGAACTCGAAGACTCTTGCGTTCTATAAAACTTCAAATAGATATTAGAAGATTGAGAAAAAGAAATTACTTGCACTGCAATTTTGTTGTTCATCTACCACTGAAGGAGGGAGAGATTGTTAGCTTGGAAAAAGGTCAATGTAGATAAGGAGAGCATATTACTTTAGTTAAATGATATGAAATTCGATTTATGTTTGGAACTATAAAGGTCCGATTCAAGCAAATCCATTCAGTTAATTCAATCCGACCCAATTTGGGCCCTTTAGAATTAAATGGATCCACTACAGGTTCAACAAAAAATAACAGAATCAATGCAAGAACAATATGTAGATTTTTTTACCGAACCACATAAATCTTTATCTCTCTTGTGTGGATTGTTTGATTTCTTGTATTGATTTTCTGATTTTTTTTCACAACAAACTGATTAGCTAGGATCTTTTAAATTTTCGTCTTTCTTAGGTCATTTTGCATTTTCCATTTGGCCTATCAGGTCAATGATCCTGTCAAAGATGGTCCAATGAATTCTTGGTTATTTTGTTTACTTATTTATGTTTTTATTTTTTTTGGCAATGAATATAAAAAGCCAAAGCAGCTGCCATAAGACAGGGGAATTTGATGATAATTTCCCTACTTAAAAGAGAGGAGAAATTGATTTCTCTGGAGACAATGTGCTTGGGTGTGTATGTATGATTGTGGATCATTGTTGTTGGGCCTACTTATTAAATCCATTTATAAGACCCACCCGTTCCAAGTATCAACCCAACAGAGCCATGAATGAAACCCAAGGAATAATGTGGTCCATTGCCATCTTATCCTCATTTAATTGAAGGAATTATATTGTCTGCTTAAGTTAGGCCAAAGTATCTGCCTCTACAGAGATAACATAGAATTACTTGCTTTGTAATTGAAAGGACTAGAGAAATTATTCATTATTTTCTTCTATTTATATGATTCACAAAATTGATAACTGCCATTTGGTAATTCTTTTCTATTAGCAAATTTTATTATTATATCAACTAAAGAGTATCTCATTCACAAACATTGATGTAAGAACGAAGCGGCCTAAGTTTTGAGTGGGTATATCGATAGTACGTGTAAAAACTGCAGCTGATACGTATCAATCGTAACACATCGGTGCATTATGGCCAAGGTCCACATTGATGCGTTGCAGCTGGAGCCCATCTATTAACAATTTGTTTTCTAACTTTTCTAATTTTTAAATATGAATTTCTCACTAAATGAGAAAAAAATAGCAAAATCCATTTTGACCTATGCAGGGGCAGAATGGTAAGGTCATGGGCCCGCTGGATCTTTGACGTAATGATGATTTTACATTTAACCGAAGGTGTCCAGGCATCTTACTTGTTCAATAATAAAATAAAAATGAAAATTTTAAAAATACGGTAAACATCTTTATGCAATTTGATATCAGAAAAAGTCTTTATTTTATGTAACTTGTATGAAAAATAATTATAGGTAAAAAAATAATGACCATCGAAGCTCATTTATAATGTTTTCATGTTACGTAAGTAACTCCAAGCATCATGCCACTAGTACCAATGGGTCAAGCGTGGTCAAGTGAACTGATTTTGTCGAAACCAATTCATTCAGTATATTGGATCAGGTCAAGTCTAACTTGTAAATTAAAGAGAGCAAGATAATATATTTAAATTTTACTACTGTTGGTTAATTGACCTGCTAAGCTAGTTTATAAATAAACAGCATAAAGATTAGTGACTTTTTTCAAAAGTAATACACTTAGACGATATAATAATGACTCAACTACTTTGCTATCAATTCTGAAGGTGCCTTAATCAAGACTTAAAGAGCCATAATTTTTATTTACCTTCCACTTAAGAAATAGTTTTTTCTATTAAAAAAAAGACTATGATTGGTATCATGTCTTCTCTAATCTTTTCTTTTTTTTAATAAATGATGTTTACCATTTATAATTCAGGCATGGATAAGATCATTATAGATAATTGAATGTAAACCTTTAATCGTAAGTGTTGTTTTTAGAGAGAAGAAAAGAGAGCCTTGGCTAATTTATTATGGAGGTTTTGACTTCAATTCACACTCAAACTTTTCAGGCAGGCCACTCTCCATTAACTTAACTAGTGTATGAATTAAAAGGTTTATATATACATATACTCCCTCTGTCTCAATTTTGATGTCCGATTTTAAAATTTTGTATTTTGTAAGGATATTTTAAAAGGCTTATGAACTTCTCTCCAACATCGTGTAGCAATTTCAATAAGAGATAGATAGCTGGAGTAGATAGATAAAGAGAATGTACAAGTGCTTGTAATTTGTAAATATAGAAATGCAGGAACTCTATGTTAAACTATAATATGATTCAGACAACAATTTTGAGACAGACCCAAAATACATATCAAACAACTAAATTAAGATAGAGAGAGTATATCTTTAAATGAAAAGTAGACAAGTCTTATTCAATGATCCAAATGATCAACCCAAACCATACCCATTTAGAAATGATTTGACCTGACAAGACACATTTGAATGAGGTCCAAATCAGATTAAAATGACAAGTAAGATCTTATCAAGTACATTTAAGCTCAAGTTGAGGTCATCATTTATTGGGGTGTTTTGACTTTCAATAATTGGATGGAAATTTTCTCCTTTTCTTTCCCCATCTTCCCATTATTTTTCTGAAGTAATACAAAAAAAAAATTGCCTTAAAAAGGAGAAAGAAGAAATTTTCAATAATTGGGTGGAAATTTTCTCCTTTTCTTTCCCCATCTTCCCATTCTTTTTCTGAAGTAATACAAGAAAAAAAAAATTGCCTTAAAAAGGAGAAAGAAGAAATTTTCAATAATTGGATAGAAATTTTCTCCTTTTCTTTCCCCATCTTCCATTCTTTTTCTGAAGTAATACAAAAAAAAAAAATTGCCTTAAAAAGGAGAAAGAAGAAATTTTCAATAATTGGATGAAAATTTTCTCCTTTTCTTTCCCCATCTTCCCATTCTTTTTCTGAAGTAATACCAAATAAAATAAAATTTGCCTTAAAAAGGAGAAAGAAGAAACAAACAAAGGAATAGAATGGTGATCTAAGATCTATCATGAAAACTTGTAATGTGGACAAAAGGGTTCATTCATTGAATGGAGCATTGTCTTCAGAAGCCCAAACTAAGTGAGAAAGAACATTGCACATGGCAAAAGCTGGAAAAGAGCCCACGCTTGATGTTACAGTATGGCTGGCAGACCATGAAAGCGACGGTATAAATCTCGAATAGATATATCAGCCGATATCTCGATCGATATTCGATATCTCTGTTTGACGAGATTTAAACCCTTACATGAAAGAACACATAACAGACTCACCAACATCCCGGAATGAATGGGTCAAGCTCAATCCCTTTGGGCCTTGATCAGTTCAAATGAAGCATTAGAGATTTTAAAATCTTCTTGTCCAACTTTTCTTTAAAAAAATTCAAGATATGATATAGGTGTTTGGACAGAGTTAATCAAGCCATAATTATATAGAGTTTTTAGTCTCTTAATCTTACTGGGTGATGACAGAATACGAAAATATATCTTTAATTTCTACAACAAAATAGATCTCTATGGGATTAGATCTATTTCAACTAATATAGGGTCAAGCAACCATTCTGTATTCTACAATTTTTTTTTGTTTTGCCAAAGTGTCCAAATCTCTTACGGAGAATGACCCTTGGAGATAAAATGAGAATTGAACTTAGGACTCCCACTTCTTGAAGTGAATTCCTGAGCACTCCAACCCTTTATAGCAATGATATCAAACCCGTCCTGACCCACAGGTTGACCTGGCTGAAACATGGGTCGGGTCACTTTAAGACCCTTTTGGATTAAAAATCCTTACGACCCGCGGGTCAACCCGATTTTTCTAATAAACCCGTGACCCTTAACCCTTAAAAACCCTTGGTTTCTTTAAATGAAGAAAATGAAGATTTTGATTTTTTTGATATTATGATTTTGGATTATTAATTTTTAGTATTTACAATTGGGTTTATGAGAAGAAAAAAAATATTTTTATGAAATATAACTTTAGTTAATAATTTAATATTATTTAAATAATATATTAATAGTTTGGGTTTGACCGGGTTTGACTATGGGTCAACCAGGTTGAACCTTATTTAATCCACCCTTTCTTCAAGACGGGTCGCACCACATGCCGAATTTTAAAATATTGCTCTATAGTACTAAGTTATTGATTTGTCAAAGACATGAAGAATGTCATGTTGCACTTATTCCATAAGAGTGGGCCACAATATTTGGTGTAATAGAAAACATTGATGAGATGTCCACCATTGACAGTGGATGCCATTGAAACCTTGTAATTACAAATATCTAATCATTAAAATAAGATTTTCCAAAATCATGATCTATTATTTTTGTAACAATGTATGTTTACTTCTCAACTAGTCCCTCCCTGAAGGATTTGAGACATCCCATCATTTATTGTGAAGAAGTTTAGATCATTAATGGACCCCGACCTCCAATTGGCCTGTTTTACTATAAATCAAATTGGGTTCTTAGTGTTACTTGTATATTTTTAGATGTAAATTGGGGAAAGATTTTGGAAGAAATTTGAGAGAAATTTTGGGATTTAGTTGTGTAAATTATGGGAATTAGGAGAGAAATTAGGGGAGCTTAGATGTGCAAATTATGAGAGATATACACTTTTTCTTATTAGGTGAAATTCATTTTGATACAGCTCTCAGAAAAATCATTTTTTTTTTTCCGATCCACCCACCACCTGATGTTGGGTACGAATGAGTTCCACATCGGTGGGAGGGAGAGAGAAAAAAAAAGGAGTTATATGGGGATGGAGATCTTCACCTATTAGGCTAGTCTCAACAAGTGGTATAAGAGCTAGGGCCCAAATCACTAATGGATTCCCCAGCTGGATGGGATGGCGGGAAATGTTTATTCGCTTGAGAGCCTCATTTAATGGAGAGATTGTTAGGTACGAATGAGTCCCACATCAGTGAGAAGGAGAGAAAAAGAGAGAGTTATAATGAGCTCGGATATCCAGCTATCAAACTAGTCTTTTGGGCTGAAAGCATAGGCCCAACGCCACCGAACTTTCGATTCAAATCACCTGCGCTTACGAACTCGTCTCTGCCTCTACTGCATCTTCACTGCCTGGCTCTGTTGAAACACTGTTCATCGTCTCCTCGAGTTCTTGCCCATCTGAAGGATTCTTCCGTCCCTCTTCACACGATTGGAGATCTGTGCTTGGGTAGGGCCTTTTTGGACCCAAAATAATAGGCCCAAATTGGAAACCAAGTCAGACAGGTCACAGGATTAATGAAGGACTAAACCTAGCCCAAATTTGAGCCCAATATATAAATTTATTTAATGTGTAATTTATACTTTTAAAAGATTCAATAATATAATCCACACAAACCCCATCCCAGGTCGGAAAAGGGTAAGCCCACATGTGCAATTCAAATTCAGCATTTGGCTCGGATTCAGACGTAATCCAATTGGGCCAACTTGGCCTAACCAGCCTGAATTTTGTAACCTGTGTAGGGCAGTAGGGCTTTAGGCAAGCAAAGTTGAGTTATGGTCAGTTTCAGGTAGGCTTTAATGTGTATCAAAGTGTCAACTCAAGGGAATAGATTAAGCTGTTGAATGTTTTTTAAACTAACACTTAGCCTAACCCATTAAGGTCAAGCTCAAAGTCAAGCAGCTTCCAAGGCCAGAACAATAAATTTCTTTACGAGGGACAAAATAGTAATTTCATTCAAAAAATCAGAGAATAGTTCAAAAATGTGGAGCAAAAATCACTTTCACAGAATAATTTTACCAATCAATAGTTTCCACATGTAATATTTAAGAATGAATTGTCATTTAAATTTTTTTCATGAACTCCCACATAATTGAAATGATCAATTCACGTCTGAATTAATGTATGTCGCATGAGTCTTTTGGGGGAACATATTTAAGATTTCAAATTATAATCATTTTTTATTTTATTTTTAAATCTTATATAGACCTCTTTAAAGGATCTATCACTATTATAATTGGTGGATCCCACTTTAAAATTGAAAATAGTAACTCAAATTCCAAAGAGAAGATCAGATTAGATCAAAATAAAAGAAGACAACACACCAAAACATTACAGAAGAAAAGACTAGTGGAGGAGCTCATAACCACTAATGAAAGTTATCATGGCATACAAAATTTTACCTCTCTAAAGTGAAAAGGAAAAAAATTGAATATAAAATATATGAGATATTTTGAAAAAGTTCTATTTTTTTCTTAGGGTAGCAATTCTCACACGGGAGTTTTGTGTAACCTGACACTGGATTTTATTGTATTGTCCATTTTGCCTTTCGAACCTGATTCGCCAAACCCTTCGAATCAGCTCGCCGGATCACTAACCGGCTCACTGAAATTTATCTAAGTGAGACTTTTTTTTCATATAGAATAACAAATCGGATCATTGAAATCGAATCACTGACTGGATCACTTAATTTTTGTAAAATGCTTTCGAACGGTAGTGAAAGGGTAAAATGAGGCAATATCTTAAATCCCTGTATCTGCTACCATTTTTGTTTAATATAAAAGAGTGTGCCCTTGTTTTTCTTTATTCTAAGAAAAGTCCCAACTATTTCATAAGTTCTTTAAAAAAATATTTTTTAATTCAACACATGTTATATAGATTTTAATTTATATTTTCAAAGTTGAAGTTCAATATAAATGTGGTCATCACTCTACCATACAAAATGAAAATAAAACTCTAGTTTAATGAAAGTAAAAAAATTCCAAGTCAGTTGATATTTTAACTTCAATTATTATTTTATAGCCCTTAATCAGATGATTTAAAATTCCATGCAAGATAATTTTAATATTTTAATAATCTAGAGATCCCACTTAGTTCACTATATTTAGATCCAGCTAAAAACAATGTCAAACTTTTAGATTTTTCTCACCGTAAACTATATTTAATTTTCATTTTCTATTGTTATATTTTAAGAAGTAAAATAAATAGAAGAAATTTAAAAATAAGATAACATTTTTTTTTTTCTCTTTAATCCTCAGCGTTGCATACTTCCTCTCTCCCCCACGTGTGAATCCGCTGGCTGTATTGTCCAAAGACGGGTGAAAATTCTAAGTCATCCCACCCGCCGTCGGAAGAGGAATCTACTCAATTGGAGAGAAAAAATGAGTTTTAAATTTGGATAATGATTCCGACATCAGAAATTTTATTTTTAAAGATAAAACTACTTGTCTTTCTGTACTTTATATTTGGTCTAAATAGCAAAATAATTCTAATGTTATTATCATGTGGGGCTCGGTGGATTTCATATTGCCCTGTCTGTGAAGATTTTCGCTTGTCAGTCGATGAATTCTGAGTTAGACATTAGTCTTACATTAGAAGATTAAGCATCTAGAGTTTTGGCTACAAGATGGATTCTTATTCCGTAAGTATGACGCATTTTCGTGTGTCAAAGAACAAAGCCGTAAACTCAACCGGATGGATTCCTAGTCGGGTCAAATCATATAATATTGTGTCGCAAAGTTGGTTCTACATCAGATGTTATCAGAGCCGAAGATGCCTTTGCTTTAAATGTATGGTGAATGATGCAAAACCTGGTGGATTCCATGTTGCCCTAACGGTGATGGAGGAATCACGCTTACCAGCTTGATAGATTATGAGTTGGACATTAGTCCCACAGCGAAAGAATAAGCTTTCAGAGTCTTGAATTGTAAGTGGATTCTCTCTCCCTCAATAACAACACGTTTTCATGTTTCAAAGAACATTGCTGTGATCCAACTCAACGAATTTTAGGTCAATCAAAGCAGACAATATCATATCATCTTTGAAGGTGAATTTTACATCATGTTATCATTATCTTTTAAATTACACAGATAGATCAAAAATATTTTGGTCATACAAGGAATTAAATTTTCTTTCGTGTCGTTGAATAGGACCTCAGTATCCCGTGGTTTTCTGCATGTAAAAAAAAAAAAAGGTGAGGGAAATTCAGAGGTACCCTAGTTTTACATTTAAACTTTGCCAAGCTCCACTGATCTTGAGCTTTCTGATCTCAAGCTATCCTTCAAATCTCTGTAGGGACCAGGTGAGAGTCCCCCTCCGTCAGCCCACCCACCATACCCATCTTTCCCCACCCTTCCTCTCTTATTCTTCCACCACCATAAACTCAACCCCACTGCCCCTCCTCCCAATATCCCAATCGCCACAATCCCCAAAATCGCCCCGACTCCAAAACTCACCGTCCCCCTCCCTCTTCCCCTCGCCTCCTCTCACCACCTTGAAAAACCCCACCTTCGTCCCCTCCACCACCGTCTGAATCGGGTACTGTATTCGATAACAGAAGCCCGTTACATTACTGAAAACCGCTCCCCAACAGCTGCAGTTCATCATACAAGACCCCTTGCATTCCTCCGATGACCCCATCTTCTCAAACCCCATCAGCTCCTTGAACGGCAGCTCCACTCCGGCTCTCTCCATGACCCAAAAATCGCTTCCCTGCTCTTCGCATAATCCGGCCGCTTCAGACTGGGAACAGCTTCCTGGGCCCGAGAATCGGGTCCGGTTGCCCAGGCAAGAGCAGCCCACCCCGGCCCGGCAGAGGCCGTACGGCCCACACGCTCTGGGCAACTCGCACGAGTCACGAATCGCCTCGAACTCGGTCACCCATGTGGTGGAATTCCAGTAATACCCCCGGAGGTTGCCGTCGTGTTCGAGCCGGGCCCGACGGACACCTGAAACTCCGCGGTGGAAGCTGGCAAAGGGCATTACGTCAACGGGGGCCTTCTCCGTCTGGTACATTCCCATGAACCCGTCCGAGTCGACTCGGGCGTAGATCGGGCCGAGTCCCGACTCGATCTGCGCTTTTGCTTCCATGGCGTCGTGCTTCCAGTAAAGCTGGAGCCCATGTGAATCTCCGTTGAAGTCGGCGTACAGACCGAGATAATCGTCTTTAACCCTCATCGAGTAAAGGCCATCGGGCGAACTCAGTGACATGGCAGAGGTGAAATTTTGGTTCTGGACAAGGGTATCCGAAGGAAAATCGAAGCTCTGCCACAGAACAGTTGCGGTAACGGAGTCGAGGATCTGAAGGTTGGATGTGTTGAGAAGACGAAGAACGTCTCCTCCGTTAGTTTTTGATGACCAAAACACTCCTGAGTCCGAGTCAGAAAGCACAAGGCTGCCATTGAAAGAGAGGCGAGTGGACCTGGCCCAGCGAGCTGAGTTGGGTGTTTCGGCCTGCCAGACTGGCTCAGATGAGGGGACATGGAGGATGGCGAGGGCGAGTCGTGATGAGTTGACTCGGAGGAATCCAAGTGAGAACATACCTGCAGAATCAGTGAGTAGAGGCTGGAAAGATGGGTTGGATGGATCTGGGTCGGCTGAGAAGCCATTGAAGAATTCATGAGAAATGGATGAGACTCTAGGCCATGTCAGGAAGAAGATAAGTGGGAAGAAGTTGGACAAAATGGTGGATCTTTTCATGTTAGGGGGGAGAGCCTTAGAAACTGAGATACAGAGAAGATGGGCTAGAATATATAAGGAGCAGAGAACAGACAAGTACTAGATAGAGATTTGATTCTTGTCTTCTAATATTTTATTTTATAAAGAGCATTCATTAGAAAATAGATGATCTCTCTCACAGAATATATATTTAATGGAGCAAAACAAGTTGGATATGACTTGCATATAGTTAGTTGGCCACATTCATGTTAAAATTTAAATCAGAACTTTTTATTATGAGTATTTTTAATTCAAAGGGGCTAATGTGATGCTCAGAAACTCATTTTAGAAAAGAGTCTTGAGTTCAATTCTTAATTAATTCTAAAAGATCATTTTTATGGTTAGCGAGGCTTAAACATACTCTAAGGATTAGTCAGGTGTTCTATGAGGCCTGGATAACTTGATCATGGAAATATGAGAGTGACTATTCCTACACTTTTGGATGTTCAATAACCCGCTTCAAGAAGTAAGAGTCTTGAATTCGATTTTCATTCAACTCTAAAAGATCATTTCTATAAATATCGAGACTTGAACATGCTCCAAAGATTAGTCGGATGTTCTATGAGTCCTAGACAACTTGATTATAAAAAAATGAGAATGACTATTCCTATAATTTTGGATGCTCTCACTGATAAACTGTGATTAAATGATTGGGACTGAGTAAGACATTAATGATTCATGAGTTACAAAGCCTCCATTGTAATAGCCCAAATATTAAAAACCAATCCACTTGCTACACATAGAGAACAATAAAAGTACAATATTGGACTAGTTCACTTCGAGTATTATGAGCTCCTATAGTGTAATTTTGATGTGTCTTAGGAATAGTAAGTTTATCCATTAGAATTTTACAGCTGGATATCACATGATTTTACACATGTAAATTAAAAAAAAAATTAACTATCTTGAATTGAACTATTAGATAAATTTATATTTTATTTATTGAAAGTTCATAAGACTTTTTTGAACTGGTCACAGCCGAAAATTTCTCTTGGAGGACAGGTTTATACTTGAATGCTGTTTGATAGCGATGGGTAAATTGATGCATTAGTCAGAAACCACTTGGAATAAGAGAACCAATGACAAAGCTCAGCATGACTGCATGGCATATGTCAACATATTACTTTTTATAAAAATTAAACAATCCAAAGTGGACTGTGAACTCACCCACTTAAAAGGTCTAGGAATTCTAGAACATAGATCTTTGCCAGAGGGCCAAGAAGAATAACCAAAGATTGGAAAATTTCTCATACTTTACTTCACTTGTTGCATTGTTGTTGCCCTCTTAGCAGGTCTGATAATATTTGAACATTTTTATAAATAGATAAATCTGATTCATACAGCTATTCACATGCTATATACAACACGTTCAATCATATAAGAATTGCATTCATTTAAGAGATAGCCTTTATACAATATTTTGTAAAAAAAAATCTATTTAATTGAGTAAAATAAGTAAATCCTAATTTAAATCGAGCCAATTTAACTTATTTAATAGGAGGTTATGGGTTTGAGCTCCCATAGCTTAATTTTGGTGTGTCTTATGGACAGTGGGCTCACCTGTGTGAGGATTTTAGAAGGATTGTATGTAAGTTTCTCACATGTAAATCCAAAAAAAAAACTTAACTCATTTAGTAACATTTAAAATAGATTTAAATTGAACATAATCTGACCCAAACCCGATTTAACTTGATTCATTGCGAGATCTACTTTTCATGAGTCATTTATACTTTGTAAAGAAAAAATGTAACGACCCGACCCGAATACAGGGCTTAGGGGTTGACTCAGTGTGATATTGTCCGCTCTGGGCCTCGCACACAAGCGAGCCCGCACGGTTTTGCATTTGGGCCCGGGTCCACCTGGCCCGGCCCAAAACGCATCATATGAGTACAAGGGAGGACACCCACTTAAATTCCCCAAATTTTCCTCCTCTACTACCAATGTGGGACAAAATAATCTTTTTTCCCACAACGGTGGGTAGGGGTTTCACAAAAAAGGATAATGATCTGTACACCATGGGTGCACCACTTTGAAAAGAAAAAGATTATTTTGTCGTTACTTTTCTTCTTCTCACTCCTCTCTCTTTCAAAAAGAGAGAGTAAAATAGTCTTTTTCTTTTAAAAATGATACACCATGGTCAAAACTCATGGTACACGTATCATTATCGAAGTTAAAATCTTCACCTTATAATAATTAGTCTAGACTGAACTTTTTCTACTTATATTTTGAAGTGCCTGGTACTCTATGTGAAGTAAATTAACATTTAAGGAGTTAATTGTTGGGAGCTCTAAACCACTTAATCAAATGGCACTCCAAAATATTGGGCAAAGTGTAATATTGTGGTTTAATGCATAATTATGCATTAAATTGGAATGCAACTCAATTAGGTTTTTTCAATCAATGAGTTTTTCCTTTTTTTTAAAAAATCTTTGAGGCTAATGGCAATTGATCAACCGACAACCATGTGAATAACCAAGTTAGATTAAAAAAAAAATCCACAACGTCTACAAACAATACAATCTTCTAGCCAGAAACACATTAGAGAATCTTAATCTTATTAATATTTAACACTTCATTAAGCCACCGTCAAATACAAAGTAAATGAGAAGATTTATAATAATTGACTTTTCAACATCTAGGATTTATGAAATGCTGTCAAGTACTTTATATATTGCTAAGAAAATGATCAATGGAAGTTTAAATAATTCAAATCTATTATGGAAGAGTAGTTAGAAGATAGTAGAGTAGTTAGAAGATACTAGAAATGTTTGAAGTCTTGTAGAAGTTTATGGAAGAATGTAGTAGTGTTTATAGGATCTAGTAGAGTGTGGTAGGCGTAGAGATTCTTTAAATGTCCTAGAATGATGTCTTAGCGGTTTCATAGAGTGTAAGATGATACCACTTGGCATAATCTTAATCCTTTATGCTCCAAGATTTAACTATAAAAAGGAGGTGGAGAGGTCACTTGTTCATAATACCTCAACACCTTATGAGCTTGAGAGAGGAGAGTTTGGAAAAGAGTAGAATTTAGTTTCGAAATTTGTTGGATAACTTTAATAATGTGGAAGTCTTATACTTCTCTACGTTCATTAATACAAATTGAGTTTGCATTTGTTTAAGTCTCGGTGTTCTATCTCACTTTCAACTTGTTTTCAAGTCCAGGGAAGCCACTAATTTATTGAGAAGACTTATACACTTGATAACAAACAGTTTAAGTGAATACCGAAGACTTTGAATAAAAAAAGAATTCATTGATGGTGCGATACAGCTCCCAACTAATGTATCTTGAGCTGCATTTGGATGAGGTAATGGAGAGAGGGTAAAAAATCGATTTTTTTACCTCTCTTCCTCAACTTTTGAAAATCATTTTCAAGAGTGAAGTTTTCATATTATATAAAATAACTCCTTACCAAAATTTATCTCCCATTCAAACGTAACCTTAGTATTATAGTTAGAAATGGGGTTGGAATTTTTTTTTTTTTTTCCAATTTCCCTTAATGGGGATGTCAGAGTGCAAGAGTCAAAGTTTTTAATGGAATAAATCTTGACCAACAGAGAGGTATCTCAATTTTGTCTACTCAATACTCATGTGTGATCGCCGTTGCTTTGACTTGGAAGATTGGAGGCAAACAATCAACAAAATCAACCCTATTTACTCTCTCGTGGGGTTTGACCTTGAGCCTATTATTGAAATACAGTCCCTCTTTCCATCTACCTGTTTGCCTTTTGAACCGTACTAATAAATTCTCTATGTTAGGTTTTATGCATCTCTCCACATGTCTTTTAAGACAAAATTTCCTAAATTTATGTTGACAATGAGAGTGATAATTTTTCAAATAAAAGGGAACCCAAGAAGAAAGAAATGGTTTCAGCGTCACACATGCAAGATAGTTGTCACCAGGGTACAGATATCGATTGATACTGTTTCATATCAGCTGATATATATATATCGATTTTTCAGTGCCGATCTATATTGGCCGATACGTATTGTACCGGTCGTATGAACTACATCTCGGTCAATATATCGGTAATATAAATCGGTCTGATATCGGCCGATATGATTTATATCGGTCTGTTTTTTTTTTTTTAAAAAAAAAATCAAAATGGCTGTGGGTCCGAGTCGATATCTTGGCCGACATTTACGTTTTTAATTTTTTTTTTGAAAAAATCAGTTTTCTTTTGGGTTTTTATTTATTTTTTAATTCAAAAAAATAAAAAATAAAAAATGGAAATATTTAAAAAAAAAGAGGAGAGAGAAATTTATCGGCCGAATTTTCAACCCCTGGTTGTCACTATGCGAAATAGATTTTTTGTTTGAAGATATTTTGATGATGTGGAAAATATTAAACTGATAATTTTGTCTTTCTCACTATCTCAATCTAAATAGAGTTATAAGAAATGGTTTCACCTCACTCTGGGCAAATGGAAATAATTTTTTGTTTAAATCTATTCAATTATATTGTATATTATTATTCAATCAACAACAGCATTGACATCATTGTCAAAAACTAAAATGATTATTAATAAATAATTTTTCAAATTTTACTTCTTTATTTAATTCTTTAAAAAATATATATTATTATTCAGTAAATAGTTTAAATGTTAGATGATATCGCAAATTCTAACTGATATAGATGAATCTGATACTTTTTTTTTAGATTAACGTGTGAAAAACTCAGACACAGTCCTATTAAAACTCCTACAGATGAGTTCACTGCACCTAAGACAGACCAAGGTTCGACCATGGGAGCTCGAACCCGCAACCTCCCATTTCTTGAGACAAGAGGCAACCAGTTGAGCTACAAATGTTCGTAGTAATCAGTGGCCCTTGATCAAACAGTCGCAACTTGCCAACGAATCGTGACCGTATAATATTTCTTTTAGGTTTTTCATCTGCTTCACCTGTTCACGTGGATTGAAAAGAACAATGGCATTAAATTACAACGCTTGCCAACAATCTACAGGACCAAGGCCTTCTTTAGACTTCAGAGCAAATATAATATGGATCTCCATATCTTTGACCGGCTTATTGCAAACTCATATTACGATGTTTCAACCAATGAGCTTTATTTATAAGCTTATATTTAGGGGTGAAATTTGGGGTGAGTGTTAGCCAGCCTCACGTGACCCAATTTGAAAAATAGGTTATTGAGTTGAATATTTCTAAATTTAGAGTTGGATTTGGTTGAAGAAAATAAAATTCATATTAAATTCAAGTTGGGTTGGACTCAGCTTTTTAAAATTGAATCAACCTGATCCAACTTAATCCGATTCAACCCACGTCGAATATATATACAACTTCCACCTTCAAACCAGCAACGCCCTAAAGCCCTTGATTTTCTTCTTTGTTGTCTTCTCTTCTCTCGATCGCTCACTCACTCCAATCATCCCTTCTCGTCTTCTCATTCTCTCTCTTCACACACACACTCCGATCATGATCCCTAACCTTTCCTTTCTCGACGATGATAACGATCTCTCTCTCCTTGATTCCTTGTGACCGGTGACGATCCCTCTCTCATTGACTAGCGGCGGTTGCTCTTTCCTTGACTCTCTGTCCTCTCTCCTCTCAATCCTCTCCAACTCTAGATCCTCTCCGGCTCTCCTGTCATATCACCAGTTGTCATTGATTCTCTATTTGTGTCTGATGCTTCAACTTTGGGATTAGGATCGAAGATGGTTCTCTGCCACCGGCCATCATCAGAGTCTTGCCTCGTCTAAACAAAAGAGGACGAAAAAGATCCTAACTATTTTGTTTTTTTTTTTTTGTTTTTTCGTCTTTTATTTTAAGTTGGTTTTTTTTTTATAGGGGTTAAAACAAGTCGGGTTGGATTCTAGGTAATAGGTCGGATCGGGTTAGATTATACAATTCAAATTACCAAGTCAGGTCAAGTTGGGCTAAGCACAACTATTTTTTATATAGGTTGGATCGTATTTATCAAAATCCAACTCAATCTCACTAAGTATCAATACTACTCATATTCAAGTTACTAAAACTCATTGACCATATGAAGATTAAATGGGTCGGTCTTAACTTAACTCACTAGCTTATTCAGTTTCAACATAAAAATAAACAATTTTTTTTTTCTGAATGGAGCATTGAATTCGAAATAAGCTTAAAGTTCATTTAAAGTGATCAACTCAAGTCCAATCTAACTCCTAAATCAGACTAAGTGACAAACTTGACTCGGTGAGCAAGTCTAATCCAACTAAGATAAGTCGAGTCCAGTAGAGTTTTACTTAATTATAAATTATAGTAGTAATTGAAGTTGAAAATAGTAAAGAAGTATGGAATCCATGCAATTATACGTCAAAACCTAATACTAGAAACCGATTAAAAATCATGGTCAAAGGATGGTTGGTTCTAGGTTTTTTCTAGTTTACCAATCATCTCATTACCAATTCAAAGTCTGAAACAAGAAAAGTGTTACAACTAACACAACAACCTGGCCTAGACATAACATGATGAAATATGATTCACTAAAATATATGCGACTTTAGAAACTGAATATGAAATCATTTTGGGAGAATTCTTTAAGACCTACCAAGTTGGAACATCTTATATAATTTGATCAGTAAATATCTCTAAGAGACTATTATTTTTATTTCTTCGAGGTAAATAATAATTCTATAGAAAAATATATTTGGGTTTGATTCTTGTCATTCAATAGCTGCTATAAGATCTAATTTGTGTTACTTAAGACATGAAAATCTTATGTTTTATTGTTGATATCAAAATCTTTATTTTTGTTGGAAACGAATGTAGCATTATTTTGATAAGCGAGGAAAATGTCTTTATTTTTTTATTAAATTTTTTTATCTTCTTATAAAAATTGATTTTTTGAAAAAAGAGAGTAATATCTATTTTTTTAAGTTCTTGACAAAGAGCCCTTATTCTACCAAAAAAGAGATAATGTTTCATTGTCCATGCTCTACAACTTTCTTTTAAGTGAAAAATAACAAATTAACTCAAGAATTGTTTGACTAGTGTGACTCATTCATAAAGGTACACTTCTATGCCCTTTAAAAAAATTAATTTAAAAAAAAATGCTAAGCATATAATTTTGCCAAGAAAATTGCTAAGAGTGAATTTGTTTACTAATTGAAAATTTTATTCCTATGATTACAAATTACTTAAATAAGAAATCGTTTATTATTCGGGCCCACAACTGATATTCGGCCGAATGTTTTTTTTCTTTGGCCGTTACGTATCGGCCGAGATTTAAACTCTTGGCGTGAAAAGTCTGACTTGCAAAACAGGGCCTAAGTACGTTTTTAAACTCAATTTTCAATCGGGCTTAAGCAAAATTTTAAGGCCCGATAAATATTTGGGTCGCACTAAGGCTCGCTTCTGTATGCTAAGCCCAACTCTTTCATTTGCTCTCCATCTGTGAATCGCTCTCTCTATTTCTTTCACATGAGCTCCTCTCGAAACTCTTCTTCGATCTCCTTCTCTCTTCTAGTCTCATTGTATCTCTCTCAAACCCAGTTGATACAGAAGGAGAGAGACACTAAAATCACTCTAATATTTTTTGTGTTTATTCTATTTAATAATATCTGACTTTATAAACTACATCAAAAGATTATTTTTCTAATTAAAAGATACGAATAATATCTCCTACAATTTATTATAATCCAATCACAATCTAATTTTAATCACTCATCATCTGAATTATATCTGAAACATCTCTCTCTTCCTCCATCTATTTACAATGCTCTTTCTCGTCCCCTCTTTTCGTAGTCTGTAGATAGTCCGCTCTCTCTCTCTTTCTTTACCTCTCTCCCTGTTTCTCCATCTCTCTATAACGCTTTTTCTTTCTCAATTTCTTGGCTTTCTTTTTCTATTTCTTATCTTTCTCTTTCTCAATTTTTCAGTCTCCTCTCAATCTGTTTCTTTACTTGTTTCATCTCTCTCTCTAACTCTCCACCTTTACTTGTATAACATCTGGGTTTTACAGGTAGATTGATGCCTTCATTACGAACGAGTCTCACATCAGTGAGAAGGAGAGAAAAAGAGGAAGTTATATGGGGCTGGAGAACTCCACTTATCAGGCTAGTCTTTTGAGCTAGAAGTCCAGGCTCAACAATCCTCTAACCAGGATGGCCGACGACATTTATCTACCGGAGAGTCTCATTCGAAGGAGGAATTGCTGGATCCAAATGAATCTCATATCGATGAGGGAGAGAAAAAGAGGGAGTTATGTAGAGTTGAAAAGCTCCACCTATCAAGTTAGTCTTTTGAGCTGGAAGTCCAGACCCAACACTTCATCATGCCTGAAACTACTAATATTATTGACCACGTGGATTGAAGCCTTCATCATGCCTAAAACTACTGATATTATTGACTACATGGATTGAAGTCTTCATCATGCCTGAAACTACTGATATTATTGACTATGATGAGAATGGTGTTGTTGACGCTTCTGCTAAATCTCCAAAGATTATATTGATGATGACCAAAGATTAAAAAAAAGAAAAAAGAACTATAAAATTTTTACTTGTCCACACTCATCATACAAGAAAAGAAATGGTTGATGCTTTGTTGAAGTTGTATTTGTAGAACATGGACTCGAAATTCTTCAATTTGTTAGACAATGCTTCAACTAATGTTGCGTTGTTCGGAGAGTAAACCACAAAATAATTTACTTCTTTTGTTTGGTGAGGTATTCCATGTTCCATTATAAACTCGATCAATAGTTAATACCCATTTCTTATTTCTTTGGGAGTTAAGATGATGAAATTTGAGAAATATTGGGGCATTAGCAAGCTAGGTTTTAGCCATCGTTGCTATTTTTTTTTTTTTATCAATGCTTGAAAATGAAGTCTTTTAAGTACTACTTTCCATTGACTTGTGGAGAAAAATAAGAAGATACGGGATACTACTTTTGTGGAACGAGATAAAGGATTTAGGGTATTGCTTATTTTGCCTTTTCACTATCGTACGAAAGCATTTAAAAAAAAATTCAGTGAGCCGGTCAGTGATCTAATTTGTTATTCTGTATGAAAAAACAGTGTCACTTAAATAAATTTCAATGATCCCGGTCAGTGATCCAGTGAGCCTATTTATATCACAGTAGAAGAGTTAGTGATCCAGTCAGTAGTTTGACAAGTCGATTCGAAGGTCAAAATAGGCAATATAGTAAAACTCGTTTCGGATTATACAAAATACCCGTGGTAATATTGCCACCCATATACTATTAGCATAAGCCAAAGTGCAAACTGTTGAGATTGGCTCCAATTTTGGATGGAAAATGAAAACTTCCTATTTTCATTAGATCCTGCTCAACTTTCTTCTTTTGTCGAGAGCCCGTTGTAAAAAAGAGAAATCACAGGGGTCTCTTTGGCTTGGTTTGGCTTGGCTTGGCTTGCTTTTGGCCCCTCTTGGTGTCCAGCTTTGATTTCTTTTTTTGCATTTTTTAATTCAAATTTTGCACGACACAAACTTTCATTATGTTGGAAATAACATTAGTAGTGTCAACAATCATTGCAAGGCAGTGTCATCTTCTTCATGTGGAATTACATGAAATTAGTAAGAGGCACGTGCTTCGTGAGTGAAATTTTCTAAATTCATAATTCTTATACAAAAATTTCTATTTTTAGATACAAATATAATAGAATTTCTGTCATATCTTTCAAAATCATTATTTTTCTATAACAATGAGGTATTTATATTGTTAAAGACATGCATTAGGTAAATGAGGTGAATCCTCTAGTTTTAATTTTTCTACAACAGTGACATATTTATATTATTAAAGACATGCACTAGGTAAACGAGGCAACTACATTGGATAAGTAAAGCGGATGAATTAATGCGATAGCGATAGAACTAATGTGCTAACGACTGAGTTACCGTGCTAAGTAAAAAGTTAATATGCTAATGATTGATTTTATGCATTAGCGAGTTTATGTGCTAGCACATGAGAGTGAATGCAATATCTACAAGAGGTGAATTGATGCGTTGTTTGTCAAATCCGAGTACGTAAGACTTTGAATGCTTGTAGATCGGGTTTAAATATTTATTTAAAAGAGAAATGTGAATATGCGCTACCCCATCAAGGGCTTTTTCATAAAAAATGTCAATGGGCGCACAAGCATTCTAACCTAAATAATTTTTTTAGGGCAATGTCATCTAAAATTACAAATTTTAAATTATTGAAAAAAAAATCCCTTTTATATTATAGAAATACATACTTAAACATATTCATTTCTTTTTTCAAAGTAATTACTGTAATTCTTAACATTGATCATTTAGAAAAGGATAAAAAGAAAAAAATTACAATTATTTGGTTATATTTTTTTACCTAAAGTATGTTAATATTTTTCTTCTAAAATTTATATTTAAAACACAATTGAATTAAAAATATAGTTTTATGTCTTTACTTTAATTTAAAATATTTAAAAAAATTAATGTAAAGCAGATTAAAATGTTACTTTTAAATACTAATTTATCCGAATTTTTTATGCTGAATTTTTAATGATATTTTTTAAAGAAAAATCCAACCTTATAAAACCTATTTCCGCTCCGTACCGAATTGTTAACAACAACCATGAGTGCCGATTTTTAATTTCTCCCAGATTAGTGCTACACTCGGAAGGGCCCGAAAGACTTCAACTGTGAAGCCGGTCGTCATCTTCAACTCTCTCTGCCGACGCCGCTACCGTCACCGTCACCGAAACCGCATCAGCATCAGCAGCAATTCTAGCAACAACAGTAGCAGCCGCCAAATGTAGCTGACGCTGGCGGAGAAATTGTCTGATGGAAATTCCAGGCCGTCGGTCCAATTACTCCCTCCTCACCCAATTCCCGGACGAACCCCAACACCATCATCAGCTGAAATTCCATTCATCAGCACCTGCACCTGCGGCCCCACCTCCTCAATTCTTCGAATCTCTCTCCTCTGACAAGAACAACAAGGGAAAGACAGACAGTTCCGTCGATTGCTTCATCGACACGACTCTTCCCAACGGACGGATTGGATCGCACTACCCCTCCATCACTATGCAGCGCCAGTCCAGCGGTAGCAGCTTCGGTGACGGAGCCCCTCTCTCCGGAGACTACTACCTCCCCACCATGCCTCCCGTTGCCGCCAACGAAACTGATCTCCTTTTTACTAATTTCCAGGAAGAAGGGCCCATGGCTGCCGCCGCCGCCGCCGCCGCTGCAGTAGCGAGTGGGTCTTCATCTTCTTCATCAAAGAGCTGGGCGCAGCAGACGGAGGAGAGCTACCAGCTGCAACTTGCACTGGCGCTCCGCCTCTCGTTGGATGCAACGTGTGCTGATGATCCCAATTTCTTGTCTCCGATTGCTACAGCTGATGTTTCCGTGATTGCATTACCCGTTCCTTCTGCAGAGTCTACGTCTCATCGATTCTGGGTATGACCCTTTTCTACTGTCTTTTTCCCCGTGAAACCTTGCTGTAGTGGTGCAATTTTTGAGTGGGCACTCTGGATCAACGGTTGAGATTGCCCAAATGTGTCTCCTACCAGCGCAATTTGTTGGGGCAACAGAATTGGATTTTGTTCGCTGGTAGAATCATACTAGATATAATGCCTCAAATTTACTCATCTATACTAGAATTGGATTTTTGCTCATGCACTGCAATCAATTTAAACTTATCAAGATTCATCAATCCCACACTCAAAAGCCGTATATTCAACTTATCTTCCTCGTGGGATTAACATTTGGAACTCTCTATATGAGTAGTGAATCAATTCATAATTTTGTTCTGATTATGATCATTGCCATAAAAAGTGCAAATATATGTCATTGTGGACCAGTATGGGCTAGTGACAGTCATGTCCAGCCCATGGAAAATGGGAAAAGGAGAGAATCTCAATGTTGATCATTAAAGCCAATCATTGTCATCATCACCCTGAACATGTTTGGCATCCATGAATCCCCTGAGATTGGAGATTCCAATCTCTAGAAAATTGGACATTTTGATCATAGCGTTTGGCAGTAAGTAGATTATCACTAAATATATCTTTCTCTTCAGAATAACGGGTACACTAAGAGCTCTCTCTTGCTTGCACCGCACTCTCTCCTGCCTCAATGGTGAATATCACCCTTTATCAGTCACTCTCTCCTGCTCTCTTAAACTTGCATTCCCCAAGCTTACAGTTTCCTAGCATTGGTAAACACTATTCTTAGTGGTTACTGTGTAATCTTAGGCGTTTTATGTCCAAGTCACATCACTAAATACACGTTATTGTCACCATCATCAACTACACTTCTTCCATCTATAGAAGTGCAATCTGTTGGTTTTACATCCACAATCAACTCAGTATGGTGAAAAAATCTCTATTCTTCAAGAATCTAAGTTGTTTCTTCTGAGTTTTTTATTCCATGCCCTTCACCTCTTATTATCTTGTACTTCCAACATTTATTATCTTACAGTAGTTGTTTTTGATCTCCAAGTATGTGCCGCTCCCATCTCCAATGTCATTCCTTGATTTTCTTTTCCATTGGTGCTACCCTTTGCACATCTATCTTATAGATGCCTCTTGGCCACATGATTCTTCCTTGTTGCCATTGCTTTCTGTTGCAACATTCAGTTAAAGATTCTAATCTCACAGTTAAAAGACTGAAGAGACTGAGAGGATGTTGAGTCAAGAAACTTGGATGAATCTGGCCCAGACTCAGCCAAATTACTCAACTTCATGGGATCTCAAGTTGAGTTCAGTTTTGAGTCTTTAACCATAGCAGATCTAATTGTTGTCTTATGAAATGCCCATTCAACTGAAGTGGTAATTGATAATCACATAGACCCCATTTTCTTTTCTCCACTTTGCCCATCTTGTATGTCTTAATCTTATTTGTAGTATCTTGACAAATCCTTTGTTTGTTTTATAGTTACTCCCAAATACCAGAACCTATTAGATGATGGCATTAGGTAATGTCAGTTTTGTGCATATCCTTCTCCCCTCTCCCAGAGCTAATAGTCTTGTGCTCCAAATATTCTGTCTTCTTTTAGCTGATCTTTTTACTCAAAAGTCTCACTCCAAATTGTTCCACTACTTGCATTCTTGTCTGGCTTGAGTAGTGACTTATCATCTTCAAACAGCATACCTCATTAACTTTATCCTAGTTGGAATCAAGTTGTTCATAACCAGCGGAAATGAATGGATGCTTAAAGGAGCCTTGGTTTAATCAAATGGTAATTGATAACTTACTTCTCTCCCCATAAATTTCTACACAGAATAATCTTAATTTCTATTAGTGAGGCAGTTTTCTTCACAAACACCAAATTGATTGCCACATCCTATTGTAGGCCTATCTCAAAAGTAACAAAAGCATTTAAAATTTTTTTTCTTTTTAAACTTTTTTCAAGTGTGATCTCAATGAGAGCTGCTTATATTGAGGTTCTACTAGTATAAGTTGTCCAAAAAAAAAAAAAGAGATTATTGTATCGGGCATTGTTCAGTACATCATCATCTTTATTGTCTTCATTGCCATCATCATCATCATCATTATCAAAGGCCAAAATCCTATCCTTCTTGGGTCAAAATTTTGAGTTATTTTACATTTGACCCTATCATAAGCCACACAAAAATACAATATGTGCAATATTTAAAAGAAAAGCTAACTATTGTTCCAAATAGGAGAAAAAATCAAGGATGTTATTTAAGATGGTTCATATAGGCTTTCAGAAGATAGGAATTAGCCTTGGTATGAAGAACAAGGGCTACAAGTAAAAAGGAACCTTTTTATTGTAACCGATGTATGTTATCATCTTGTGATAACAAATGTGAATGTATTGGAGTTGTGGCATGTTATGGGGCCAGTTAGGTGGGAGGGTGTCGTTGTGCTTATACAACTACCACAATTTGTACGATATGAGAAGAGGAATCGTTCGTACTGATTTAGAAATCTTACGATCCCTATAAATGATAGAATAATAGGGATATTCGGAATGTGAAAGCATGTGACTATTGGTTTTGATGGTTTTTAATGCTTGAGTTGTTGGGCATCTAGGACCTTTGAAATTTTTAGGTATTTTTTTTCATGAACGAAGGTGTCCATGCATCTCACCTGTAGGGGTCTTTATCCGACTAATCCTTTGGGGTATGTGCACACCTCCCTAAACAGACATACCAAGTTCAAGCGATGAGGAGTAACCCTATGGGGAATGACCCAGAGGGGTATGAGCATGAGTCGAACTCAAGACCTCCCTTCATGAGAGGAGCTTCTTGATGGTCAAGCCAACCCCCTCTGGGTTGGTATTTTTAGTTTATTGTTGATTGTACAACATTAATGGGGACTATATACTAGTAATATACTTTTAGAAGTTGGGACTTTAAAATTTGTGCTCTACTTAAATAGTTGCATATTGCTTTACAATTTTTTTACTTCATTTTTGTAACGACCCGTCCCACTAGCACAATATGGTCCGCTTTGGAGCCCATACACCCTCACGGTTTTGCATTGGGCCCAAGTATCGCATTAGAGCCCAAAACGCGTTGTGTTAGAAGGGAGGAGAGCGTTAGCTTATATCCTCCTCTCCACTCCTTGTCCTAGGCACTGTGGGACTTTGTGCTCTCCTCTCTAGCACAAACTCTCTATGACCGAAATTTCACACAAGCACCCTCCACTAGTGTGAGCCATTACAATCCTACTCCCTTTGGAAAGAGCTGTCCCCGGCTCTACCACTCTCATCTTCCCACACCTTGGTCCAAGAGTTAAACCAAACTCTAATATCATTTGTGACGACCCGACCCTACCCTATCATAATATTGTCTGCTTTGAGTCCCACGGGCCCTCACGGCTTTGCATTAGGCCATGACCCACCAGGCCAGGCCCAAAAGGCCTTGTGATGGGTTGAGGGTTTGCCCCCTCATATAAAGCCCCCACACCCAAGTCCACAACCGATGTGGGACTTTTGGGTGGGTGGGTATTACAATTTTTGCAATCTATATAAATATTTACTTGATATTGAAAAAAAATTGAACAATTGCTCATATTATTATTACTATTATTATTTAGATCCTTTACGTTATATATATATATATATATTTTTTTTTTTCTTCTCGGAGAACACTCACAAATATTATGATTCTACACTTCTAGATTTAAAATGATTTTATGGTACAATTTGATTTTTACAACATTGACTAGAAGTTAAGTTGAAAGGACATATTTCTAGCTATCTATTTTGAGGTATTAACATTTATAATCAAAATTAAAAAGAAAGGCAATGAACATAACTTTTATTTTCCAATGCTTGGATCATATGGCTGTCCTTTGAAAAATATTTTTGGTAAATGTGTATCCAGAGTGTTGCCTTGTATTTGGTATGGCTAACAGGCCACCATGCCATATGTTCAAAATATTGCCATATGTTAATATGATATGGGACATGTTTGTTACGTTAGACTTTGCTAGTTCAAGGAACTAAAAGGATGGTGAGATCGATGAGGTCTCTGATAGTCGTAGGAAATAACATATTGATACTGAGGCGATGAAGAATGTGGCTTCATTTATGTCACACAAAAAAGTAGAACTCATAAAGAGAATCTGGATATATGTATTAGGGCTTCAATGGTGATGGTTTTCAGAAGATCAATATGACTTAAGCCATTGTCCATAAAATTCTAATATGAGTTTCTAACATTTTTTTCTTGTAGAAAGTTCTGTCATTACATACTCACAAGCACTCATCATCTTCACCATGTTTGTGGAAATTGACATAAATACACACAACTCATGCACTTAAACTATTGACAAAAACCTGTAGCACAACTAGTAATGACGCATTGTTGCAGCCTAAATATTGTGGGTTTAAGTCCCATGGGCATCAAATAGGCAGTTAGCTCATGGAAAACAATTTGTCAAATCCAAATATAAATTCCAACCTCAAAATGTTAGGATGAATGGCTTAAAGAAGATGATTGTGATGATGACAATAAGTTACTTTGAGGGTTTGATTGTGTCTAATCTCATGATATGCCATTTCATTTTACATGTCTACCAGGTAAGTGGCTGTTTATCTTATTATGATAAGGTACCAGATGGGTTTTACTTGATTCATGGAATGAGCCGATACATATGGACTGTCTGCACAAACCTGCAAGAAAATGGTCGGATTCCATCAATTGAATCACTGAGGGCCATTGATTCTAGCAATTCATTGATTAAAGTGGTCTTGGTTGATAAAAGGGGTGATCCTGGTCTGAAGGAGCTAGAAAATTCAGCTCTTAGCCTGTCCCATGGCTGTGTTACCACAGAAGAGGTTGTTGATCAACTTGCAAAATTAGTCTGTTCTCGGATGGGGTGAGTTATCTATTTCAGTTTATGTACAAATTATTGGAATTTCACCATCTGTTCTTGTGATGCTTCTAGTAACTAAGATGTTGCTGTGATCACAAGGGGTACAGCTTCTATTGGAGAAAGTGATTTAGTCCTCCGCTGGAAGGAATGCATCGAGATTCTTAAGGATTGTGTTGGGTCTATTGTTCTTCCCATGGGTAGCCTAGCTGTTGGTCTCTGCAGGCATCGTGCTCTGTTGTTTAAAGTAAATTGCTTAACATTTTTTTTTTACCTATAATGATCTGCTTGACTTTATACTTTTGAGCAATGTTCTGAGAAATCATATCATCGATCGTTTTAATCATCGTGTGGTTTTGTAAATCATAGGATTTTTCATGATTTTCTCAAAAAAAGTTAGATATTATAAAAATTTCAAAAAATAAAAAAAATCATAATTAATGCATCTTGTATTCAAACCATTATTAGTTTAGTGACAAATAAATGGTGATGGTATCATATTTCAACTTGATTCTCATTGATGTGATATTGCTCAAGATTACAAAAAACAAACTCGTGTACATTGATTAGTAATTACATGTCACCATGTATAAGTTATACGACCAATGTTTTGAAAATGGGTTTGGATCATAAAGGAGAAATTAGATTTTGGTAAAACTAATTTATGAAATATAAAAACTTTCAAAAAATTTAAGGTTTTCAAAAATCGGGATCTAAGCATAAGATCCACGTCATTTTCTTTAAAAAAATGTAACACCTTAAGTTTCAAGTTATTAATTGCAACTATGCTTTTTAGAATCTTCGAAAAACTAGAAAAAGAAATCCAAATTTTTTAGGCCTTATATCGATTCATTTGAGGTTTTGTATGTTATCATTGAAGGAACCTGGTGATATGTTGGTGATGTTGTGTTATGGAGAATATTCAATCCAAACCTTTGAATTGGAAAAACAAAATCAGAAACAATCCAATTGCGTAGCACACAAGGAGACACCAAATTAACATGGTTGCCCATGAACAAAAATGGAGATCATGCAACTAATCTCAAAGAGAGGACAACAAGAATACAATGGTTTTCTCAATAGAGAGAAGAACCGAAAAATCCAGGTCTCAAAATCTCATTCTTGTAGGATCTCCCCTCGAAAGAACATATAAAAACCCTTAACAAAAGTGATGAAAGAAACCAAAAACCTTTGATAGTGTCTTCCATGTTTGGTGCTTTCCATACACATCCTTTTTCTTCAAAAGAGAAAGCAAAAAGAGGATATCACAGCTAAAAGCACAACCCCCCGTAGATGTGAACTTTTAGGGACAAAGAATCAAATAAGGCAAAGTCCAACTAGGACTTAACTGAGAAAGTGAGCCATTGAATTGCTAGTGATAATCTCTATATTGGTGAGAGTTTCATTTGACCTCCATGAAGATGCTTGTCAACACACTTTTGCATGCCATTTGGTATCTATTGCCTTCATCGATCATTAACAAAGGCCAAGCAATGCTTGAACTTCCTCAAAACCTTATCTACAGGCAACTAAATTAGCTGATCTTGAATAAGTTTGTAAGTTGTCTGTCCCATCGAATTTGTCCACCTCAAACTTTGCATTCAGTGTCGTTGAATCCATCATAGAATTTGAGAGCTCACAATCAAACCATGTATGAGCTATTGGCTATTGTTGAATCTCTGTGCTGTACAAAATATTATCCAACCATGTATAAGCCAAACATGTTCACACTGAAGTGGAAGAGATTTCTACTTGGATCAAAAGCTTTGTACCAATTTGTTGCATGGTGGAGAAAGATAAATTCAAACTTTTAATAGGAAAAATAGAAAATAAATCCAAATATTATCTGTGTAATAGACGCCAATTTCGTGTAGTTTGGCAATGATGCGTATATCCATAGATGAAAGGGAAGATGATTCTACTAAAATTATAGAGAGAATTATGAGAGGATGCAATGGATTTTCTCAATAGAGGACTGAAAATTCTAAACCTAGAACTCTAGGATTCTCTCAAAAACCACAGAAAGCCTTAATAAAAGATATGAAAAGAAAGCCCAGACCTTTTCACAATGAGTCTCTTCTCTCTTATGCATTCCTCTTTCTCCAAAAAAAAAAAAGAAATCTAGAAAACGAATCAAGCTAAAAAGACTCACGAGTATAGCCCATCTTGTAAATGTGAACTTGTAATTGAAAGAGTCAAATTTGGAAAAGTCTTAACAAGGACTTGCCTCAAAATCTGATCATTGAGGTTGCTACAACAAGTGCTGGTTTTTTATGTTCTCTCCACAAAAAAAAAAACTAAACTCCAAGTTTTTTATGCATAACTCTTTCTTTGAAGAGAAGCCGGAAAAAGATATCACACCTAAAAGCACTCACAAGTACAACCTATCTCGTCATAGATGTGAACTTCCGATCTTCAAAATGAGTACTACACTCATGTCTAACACATGCACCTGTGTTGGACCTTTTAGGGATTCTTTGTGGACTCTTCTAGTAGTTGTTTACATTGTTTTCCAAGATAACAAAAATATTAATTCTCATTTGGAAATATAATTAAAATATTGATATGTTTGTCACTTGATTGTTTAGATTAAAATTTGTTATTATTTTCTACCAATGTTAGTTTTACACTTTATTCTCATTTAAAATCAAATTTATTTAAGGTGGCCTGGGCTCCTCGGTCTGTTAATACGGCTGCTGATGCCTTAGCTCGTCAGGGGTTATCCTTAGCTTCTGAAGTTGTAAACAGAGTCTTGTAATGTGGGGTTGGGTTTTTTCTTCTTTTAGCGGTTTTCTCCGCTTGTTTGTTCTTTGTTCTCTCTTTTGAATTAATGAAGGTATCTTTAAAAAAAAAAATCAAATTTATTTAAATATGATCCTGAGTCTCCAAGTCCCTTTTTTTGGTTTGCCGTGTTCTACACCTTGCACCTACGTCAGACTGACAAGTACTCAGATCCATGCAACTTAGGTAATGGAAAGAATCAAATAAGGCAAATCCCAACTAGGACTTGCCTAAGAAACTGAGCATTGAGTTGCTAATGATATAACAGCTGCAGGGTTCTCAAAAATCCACTTTTCAGTTTCCCCCATTGTATTGAATCCAAACTCAATAAATTCTAGTCAGTAGTTCAAAAACTTTAAACTTCTCTTATTTGAGGGTCATTACTTTCGTCTTTCTCTATTTCCAACTTTCTTCAATGGAATGGTGGCAGTCTCTCATCTTACGTAAATGTTCTCTTTCTTTGTTATTCAAAATGATATGGATAAAGGTTCTCTTGTGTTGCTGTTTGGTTTTTTCATATTTTCCTATTGTTATGTTTGATTAACAAATTTTCACATATCAACCTGTTTCTTAGCCAAGGGTCATGTTCAAAATACTCTGATCTTGTAGGTGCTAGCTGATGCAATTGATTTACCATGCCGCATTGCCAAGGGTTGCAAATATTGTTGTAGTGAAGATGCTTCATCCTGTCTTGTGCAGTTTGGTTCTGATAGGTATCTTTACTAGTTAATATTTATCACTTCTTTCATAGATAACAATGACACAGTGACTTTTGAGACTTAACTTCCTTTATAAGGTTTCCACACATTATATTGCTTAACTTTTAGCAACAATTAATTATGCTCTTAATTCCTTTTCTAATTTTTTGCAAAAAATAATAATGCTCTTAATCATGTTTTCATTGACAAACTCTCAATCCAGTAGCAAGGTAAAGAGATCAGTTACATGTATCGAATTATATGAAGTGAAAAAATTTCCCTTGTTGGCTATTTGTCCCAAGTAGATTTTCTGCAATATCTTCATGGTAATGTAATAACTTAACAGAGAATTCAGGGTTCTTTCATTAATGTGGCAACTGGTGATTACGTGAATAACATATATGCTTTGTATATCACTTTGGTTGATCCGAAGTCTACAAAAAGAATGCAGTTCTAAACATAGTTATCAATTTTGTTCTATTTCGGCTGAAGTGGATGAAAACGTTTCGTTTTGACATGACTTTGAAATGAAAAACCCTCTTCCAACTTTTAAGTCTCTGTTTTGGCCAAATTGGTTGAAATAGATGTGTTTCAGCCAGAAAAATGTACCACATTTCAATTAAATGAATATACTTTTTTTTCTTTTTCCTTTATTTAAACACTTTGCCTTCTTGATTCATTAGTAATTTATTTTTTCTAATTCTATGATTTAATATAACTTACTATTTTGTTTTTTTTTTTAATTTTTAATTATTAATTCTCTATTCACCATTATTTAATTTTTTACTTTTATTTTTGTTATATATAAATTTCCAGATTTCTCATAGCATCTTTTCCAAAATGGAACATTGAAACAACCGAAACGCCAAAGCATTTTGTTTCAGATGCAAACCAAAATGGCCTCCAAAACAAAATTGACAACTGTGCTTTTGATGGTCTTAAAGTTTGGACTTTGGAGGGGTTAAAAGATATTTTTAGTGATCTGCTTTCAGAACCATGGCTTGAGTGCTCCAATCAATATGGTTTTTGGTTGGTCTCATTATTGAAGCATAGGCCTTCTGAACCAACTTATTATTGTTGTTCCACATGGGCCCCACTTAAGGTTTGTGGAATATATAACATGATATAAGGCATTTCCCCTACACACCTCTCCATGCAGCCACTTATGTGATGTAGGGTGTGCTGTGGGGGCTCACATGGGACCATATTGATGGGTCCATTGGAAAGAACTATGCTTGGACACGGGGCCCATAAAAAGCAGCTTGATTGGATGAACAAAGCTGTGTATTTCAAGGTCCCACCCTCTTCTCTTCTCTTATTGCATTGTACTAGGAAACATTTCATGCTTGTATCAGAGCTGTTTCTTCTTAGCACATTCTTACTCTCATTAGTTGTGGTTAGCGTGGATTTTAATTTACTCTCTTGGCATAAAATAAATGCAACTGAAGTTCTTATTGGAGATCTCTATTCTATGATAGAATGGGGAAGGGCTTCTCATCTATTTTCTTTGGCAAACTGTAAGCCTATTTGACTAGTCTTGATGTGAATTTCTAGCTTTCTCAATTATGCTCATACCAGCTTGAGTTAATTACTGCTTTATTTTGAGATTCTCCTAGGAGTTCAATGATGCAACATCATGATGTATATTGTTATTAAAGAAAGACTAAAGTGTGGAATCTTTTCATTCCCAGACAGGCATAAAATAAAATCATTTGTTTTGTGGCAGGGAATATTTAGTTGACTTGATTGGAAATCCAGGATTCTTATGTCTGCCTGACTCCGTACTCAACGGTCCATCTTCTCTATCAATTTCTTCACCTCTTCGTCTTCCAAGATTCACATCAGTTGAAACTAATGACAGCTTCAGGTCCTTAGCCAAGCAATATTTCTCGGATTGTCAGTCTCTAAGCATCATATTTGACGATGCTCCTTCAGGTCATTCCTCGTGTCATCTTGTCTTCAGAATCACTTAACTAAAGTAACTTGTGCTAAATTATAGTTACCTGTTTGATATTGCTGGTGATTAGCATGGGAAGGATGCAGTGCTTTATGGTGCCCACCAAGTGACATGAAAATCCATGGGAGTAGATGAGGGATGTAATGGACTGGGGATGGATGATGTTTTGTTGCACGTGTATGACTTTTAGACTAACTGAAAAAAGACAGAAACATTAGTTCAATCTTCCTTTTCCAAGCCCTTGAATGTATGGCAGTAGCAATCCAATTGGGTGAAATTTTACCCATCCCAACCATATGCTTTCTTCACATCCCCTATCCCTGTAAATTGTCATACATCCATTTTGTCCACAAGGCCTATCAGGCCACATTCTGGGGCCAGCACTGGATCATGCATCCGGTTATCATTCTTCAGCACTGTGAAACTGTTAAAATTGTAGAAATACCAGTGTATTGCATGTCTAGGATTTGTGTCAGTGGGACAGTTGTTGGCAGCCAGGAAAGCATGACTTGAGCAGATTTAGGCTCCTCAAGAACCTGTTCTAGATACAATATCAGTTAGGTGAATGCTTCTTGTGATGAAGAAAGAGATGGTTTTATGTATTGAGGGGAGATGTAATTCTTCTTGTGATGAAGAAAGAGATGCCTTCATGTATTAGGTAGAGAAATGACACAACTTATCCCATTGTGGGTAGATCCAATTCTTATATAAGAAATGAGAAAGTTCTTTTCCATGATTTGTAACTAAATTCATGTTTACTCTCCTTTATTTCTTTATTTGATGGAGCTGATATTAATGATCCTTTATTGAGAAGAAAGTTATTTGGAGAATCTTTAAAAAAAAAAAAAAAGAGGACAGTTATTTGGGGAACTTAAACAGGTCCAGTGGTTGCAGGATTTTTTATTTGACTAATTAAGGCCATGAGGATGAAATGCCCCCAATGGATCTTTAAGATTAATAAATAAATAATAAATAATCAAATGGCCTCTACAGTCCATGAGTAGATACTACCCAATTAGATAATGGTCCTACTATATTATATGAAAAAGGAGAGGCCACATGATGGCATTATGTTGCGTTGTTATTTTGGACTTTGTGGCAGGTTGGGGCTAGATGATGGATGTCATAAGAAATCCCCAACACCCACCACCCCCACCCCCCCCCTTCCCCACCCCCCAGCCGCCCCCCCCACACACACCCTTTTTTGTTTTGCCTAGATGATGGATGTCATAAGTCTTGGAAAACTCGAGTTTCACATACACTAGGTTGGGGCTTGTGATTTCTCACTAGCATTGTGGTTTTTTTTGCATGTTGTGATTCTTCCTTTAGTTTGTCCTCATCTTTGCCTTTTGATGCATTTGAGTTTGTTGAAAAGTTTTCTGATAGCTAAGAAATTTCTAGAACTGTTTATTGTATGAGAGCAGCTATCTTAGGTTTCTCTAAATGTTTTCTTAAATCCCAGCCTAACATTGTAACAACCCGTCCCGCTGGTACAATATTGTCCGCTTTGAGCCTACACATGGACCCGCACGGCTTTGTTTTGGCGAGCCAACCCACTGTTGCTCCCAAAAAGGCCTTATGCTAGAAGGAGGAAGGCTACCAGGGAATTTCCAATGCAACTAGCAATGTGGGACCTTTTGAGACGGAGTATACAATCTACCCCTAAAGCCAGAGCCGTCTCTGGTTCTGCACACACAACAACCAAGCTCACACCCTCAGGCAGAGAGTTGAACTATGCTCTGATACCATTTGTAACGACCCGTCCCGCTACAACAATATTGTCCGCTTTGGGCCTACACACGGACCCGCATGGCTTTGCTTTGGTGACCCAACTCACTGTTGCTCTTAAAAGGCCTTATGCTAGAAAGAGGAAGACTACCACTTATATACTAGGGAATTTCCAATGCAACTAACAATGTGGGACCTTTTGGGGCGGAGTATTACAAACATTGCCAATGAAATGTGGAAATTTGAAGCATGGAAGATTTATAGTTCCTGGGATGTTGATTGAAATTTTCTCAAGATTCAGAAGCAGAGAATGTTACCTCATTTTTTCAATGTTCCCAAGAATATTGTCTCAAAAGCAGATAGACTGAGAAATACTCTGAAAGATGGAAGTCATGGTCACGAGCATTCTCAAGATGACTATGGTTATGGGATTATGGAATTTACCATAATTGTATTATGGAATCTGTGGTTCAGATTTGTGTTTGTTTTACTATAATGTCTATACGATAGGTCCAACTTTCCCACATATAATGTTGCAGAACAAACATTTCCTGAAAAAATGTTGGAGAACATAAAAGCTTGAAGATCTTGTGCAAATGATGTTCTCCAGAAAGTACAATGCTGTCTCCTTGCTAGTGTGGATACATGCACTTCAATCACCTTTTTCTTAAATGGAGTGTTCCATAGGCCATGTTTCCCAAGTCTGGTTCTGATTTTGAAATTTCTTGCTGTTTTCTTGTCAAGAAACTTGCCAACCTGAGGTGCCATTGAAGTTCTTTGTCATATTTTCAGTGGCCTTCCAGTATCCTGCACAATATCTCATACAGGCCATGAACCACACAGGAACCTTCAGAAATAATATTCAAGCAGAAATTCAAGAAAGTTGACTCCATTATGGATGATTATTTAACCCATCGATCTCCTTCCTATCACGTGTTGCTGATTCTGACCAAAAGTAAAAATGAACAGTTGTTCAAATTCTTTAAAAAAAAAAAACTCCATTAGACTCAACTTAGCTCAGTTGACTAAATCAACCACTGCGATGAATGAGTCACTTAGTTGAAGGAACTTGGTGAGACTTGGAAGAGTTAATGTCTTTCTCATTTGAGTCATGTTGTGGGTTTCAAACTAGCTTGTGTATGTTTAATAATCAAATCCATATGGTAAACTTGTGAATTTGTTTTTGTTGTTATTTTTGAGATGTTGACATGATTCAAACTCATAACCTTTTGGTTGTGATTATGAGCACTTATCAACTGAAATGCAGGTTTTTGTCATCTTGTGAATTATCATATAAAACCTGTTTTTTTTTTTATTCACACCATTAAACTGAGTTATTGTCACAGATGTTGTAACCAAGAGGCACTTTGTAATGAATTTGTTTTTGGCCCAACATGACAACAGGCAGTATGTATGTTTCAGTTTTCTGGGCTCTTCATCTATGAGTCTATTTATTTTGAGTCAAATCAGCAGACCACCACAAGATCTTAAGAGGGATGTAGAATCCTCACAAGATGTTTGCAACGAGTAAATATTTGCATTTATTTCATATTTTTGTATATGGCATAAATTTCAATTATCTTTATTTGTTAACTTTTTTTAATGTTTTTAAAAAATATTTTAATATTATTTCATAAAATATTAAATTAAATAGAGTTGTGTTGCTAAACTTTTCAATTCTTCAAGCCCACTCTACTTGGCTGGAATTAAATTTTGTTTTGAAATTTTTGTTTTCAAACTACGGTTATTTTTTTTTAATGTAATTCTCATGTGCTGAAAAAGATTCTTATGCAGGGTACTTTAATATCATTATGACGGTAGTTCTTTTGTTCATCTAGATGCCACAGATCCACCAGTTTTGAGGCACCTTGATATGAGCACCAACATAAAGTACGTCTCACCAAATTCTGGCAACAACAATGAAAATCCTCAGGCACCCAAGCTCCAAGACCAAATCAATGCTCTTCCTTTAAGTGATGAGGAGTCCCGGCTGCAAAAGTGGCAGAATCCCTCTCAGAATGTTATGATTTCACAACCTTTCGTCGGAGTCCAAGTTCCATCAGGACCAATAAAACAACATGAGCTTAGAGATATTCCATTTGCCTTATGTGATCTAAGGGCAGATAAAAGTAAAGAACTAAAGCCCTTTGAGAGCAATCAGGAAGTAACATATAAATTAGACATTGATTTGTCTCTGAACATGGATGATTTGAATATTCCATGGAGTGATCTTGTTCTAAAAGAGCGAATAGGAGCAGGTATTTTTTATTTTGCTTGCATAAGGTTTTTTTTTTTCAGAAGGGGTGCTACTTGGGTCACTAAAGATCAAGTTGCTAAGCCCCAATCTAACCTGAAATTGAAGCTCCAATTAGATGCTTGCCTGTATCTATACTTTTGAAATGTATTTATCTATATTCAAGTGGGGTTTCTCCTTTTTCTTTATACCTTATCTGACCCAGAATTGGGGTGAGCTTTTAAAACTTGATTCAACCTGATTCCTTATCCAACTGAAGCCATGACTTTGTATTTTCTGGTATTGTCCTTGTTTTTTAACAATATTTTTGCCTTTTAATGATACAGTTGCCTCTCTTCTTGTGCATATGCCTTATAGAACTGCTTATATTTTATTCCTCTTTGTTTGTGGGTTTCAGGTTCTTTTGGAACTGTTCATCGTGCTGACTGGCATGGTTCAGTAAGAACATTGTCCTTGAGCATGCCACAAATTTATTGATTTCTCTCTCCATGTTCAAATCTATTTTAAAAAGTTCATTGCTGATTCTAATTTGGTTACATTTGGATGCTTTGCTTCTTAGTTCCTACTAAACATTATTGTTATTATTATTATTTATGTATCCCCACCCTGCATGGAGGTGACAAAAAGATATTCACACTTGAGTGGAAATCTTTGAAATCAAAATTTAAAGTTACTTAGGTTGGGGCATTGATGTCTCTTGGAGAATTCCTGCAACTAATCTGTATAATTGGTTTTCTGCTATCCAATACAATCTTTGAGCTAAGACAAGTATTGTGACAAAGGGCTTTGCCCTTCTTTTGATGATTATTATTAGGCAGTGTAGCACATCCACTGTCATAATGGTTAATTTTATACTTGTTTTAATTTCCCCAAACTCATGTTACAAATTCAGTTGCAAGTGGTTTTTACTGCATTTTCTATTGTCAGACTTGTGTTTCTGCTCATCATGTTTAGTTATATTTTAGCTTTGTGATACCTTTGATTGTACGTTTAACAAGATTTGGTCATAGGTTTGACACGACAATAATATTGTTGTGCTGTAGTCTATTTTCTCTTTATTAACCATAGGAAGTTCTTTTGCAATCAAGATGGTATTTTTGTTGCGCATAATTATTATTGTGTAACTTAACACCAGTTTAACCAACAGGAAGTTGCTGTGAAGATTCTTATGGAGCAAGACTTTCTTGCCAGGCGCTTTAAGGAATTTCTGAGGGAGGTATGTCCAAGACAAAGTTGGTGCTGTCTCATTATGGCTCTATGTCAGTGTGTTCTATATATGTTTTTAATAACCTTAATAGCTCCCACAGTTAATTTATGTGAAAGCCTAAGCACTTGACTCTAGCTAATTGTGTAGTGCATTACATTCCGACCTGGACAGACATAATTTTTCATTAACTGGACCATTCACTGGGAGAGTCCCATGCGGATGGACCACTAGTTACAAATATCAATGGTTAAACTAGTGCTTCCATAATTGGTTTATTGCATCAGTCAGTTGTAAATCAACATGTATGAATTTTTCCAAAAAAAATGGATGATAAAATAGAAAAACTTCCTCTACTGAAATACCACATAATAAATCCCATTGAACTGTCTGATCATAAATCAGACCTCATTTATTATATAACTATCAACTTGTTGGGTTTCCTGGTGTACTCAACCCAGTAATTGGATGAGTCTTAGTCCTGCTCTTGGTTTGTACTAATTGGGCTTGTTGTCTAGGTACTTCAATAAGCCATCCAATGAATCCAACTTGATGTAAAATGGATGTCATATTCAACATCCAAAATATGTGTCCATTGTTAAAAACATGGAAATAAACTCTAACCTATTCTAAGTAATCTAGAATTTGGTATTTCACACTATGGACCATGGGCCTCACGTCTGCAACATCTTCCCCTAGTGGGTGAAAACTTGACCTCAAGTTTTTTTTACATTCAATCTTTTCCTCTTTTGTCTCATCCTTCGAACTTGAGTCTACTTATGTCTTACCTTGTAGGTTTCATCTTTGCAATTATTGGTTGGATTAGAAATCTTTACTGTCCATGAAAAATGTACTTGTTGCAGATAATTTTACAGCAACTACTTGTGAATGACATCAAAGGGGATCAATGTATGCATCATATGCATCTTTAACATCAACCATCACAAAGACCTGTCCAAGTCTTAATCTTTGAAATCCTCTTCAAAGGTTTGGAAGAAATTAACGGCAACTCACTAAAATCTTCTTCATCAATTGGTTCTTTATCTTATATTGGTGGTTTAGACTTTAGACCAATCAACAAAATTCCTATTATTTTAGGGCCTTAACCGTTGAGAATGACAACAAATCTCCTGTTTTCTATTATGAGAATATTGCTTGAAGTAGATAATCAAAATACTTCTAAGATTTATTGTCCGTGTTTTATTATTCAGTGTGATAATCTTTCAATTCTGTTCAATTATTGATTTGATCTCCCTGATTTTTTTTTCTGAACGATAACAAAGATGAATTATATTAAGAGAAAGAGAATGTACAAAAGGGGGGTCTAAAAAAGCTTAAAATCTAAGAAAAAACAAGATACAAAATACAAGAAAGAAAGCATAAGAGATCAGACTACAAAAATACAACTAGATCCCTTGCTCAAATAATAACTAGTGGAAATCCCGAGGAAGCCTTAACCCCTATGATCCAGGAAAGAGTCTCGCTTTCGCTTGTGTCTACTCCCCATTTAGCTAGAAAGTCGGCTACTCCATTCTTCTTGATCTCCTAACAAGAGAGAAGGAAACCTCTCACCCAGCGCACAGAGTGCTAATCTCCGTGGGCACTGTTACCAATTTCCAAGATGGACGTTTCGATACCCTTGCCCACTTAATTGCATTCGCCGAATCCCCTTCAATTATTAATCTCCCTGGTTGTAACTTGGTCCTCCAAAAGTAGCTCTTGTCATCACTTACAGTGGCATTACAACAAGGGGAGCCTCAACATGCTTAACAAGATCAAGGTCTTTGAATTTTTGAAACCAGCTGATGTGGTTTAACATCTTTTCCATGACTACAACAAGATGATCTAGGATTTCCAATGCAAAATCTTTCTCTAAAGAAACAAAACAAGCCACATCCTATGAGAAGTAAAGATGAAACATAAAAGAAATCATTTGAGTCTTCACCCATTGATAGATCGCATACTTGAAATTGTGGGAGGTCTTGGGATCAAGCACACGTCAACACAAAAAAGGGCCACTCCAATTAGTTATGTACCTGGCGTATGTAGATTGGGAGGTTTACACATGCCCTAAGGATAAGTCAAGTGGGACGCTTTAAAATTTTAGGTGGGCTGCTTGGATACCTTGGTCTTCAAAAAAAAAAAAGATCACATACTTGACAGAGAGATGGTCCACCTCTTGGCCATGTGGCTTCAAGGAATCTTGGGAAAAACATTCAAAGTTTCAACCTTTCAATCAACTTTTTCCACAAAGACTTAGTCATAGATCCTTTTAAATATATTTTTAGCATTCTATTAGCTCACATAAACAAGATTTAACTGAAGTAACAGTAATTAAAGATTCCCAACTCGTAACCCAAGTACACCCTATTATAAATACACCAGAACTTATTTTATAGGTGACAAAATTACACACTTGGGCTTGTCGGATATGTAACTGACTGAGCCATCAAATGAATCCAATTTTATGTACAACAGACATTAGATTGCACCTATTAAATAATCTAAAAAATTGTAGACATTACTAGTGGACCTTGGCCCCCTTTTTTGTTGTCCAATGTAGTGTTTTCATCACACTAGGATTGTTTGGTTATTCAACACCTGAGACAATTCCTTCTTTTTTACTTTTTTTTTTTTTTGGCTCAAAATGGTGAAACTGTTTTACTTAAGAACAAGAATCTAGCATTTGTATGAGTTATTTGGGTTTTTCGCACAACAAAACCAATTTCTTGTTAAGATTACTTTTGGAGAATTCTTGAGAGGAGGAGAATTTGCACATGCTTTTAAGAAGGCCTAATAGGGAGGAAGTCAAAGCAATTAAGTAGTCAAACATTGAAAAGAAAATGCATCTTAAATGAATACGTCGGTATTATATGAGATATGTTTGTAGGCAGCAACAAATGTAAAACAATTTGTGGAGGGAGTCAAAAGAGTTACCAGTTAGAGTTTAGCCTCACTAAGGTCCACTTTTCTTTTAGTCATGGACAACGTAACATCAGATATCCAAAATGAAGTTCTTCACTGTATGCTTTTTGCAAGCAATGTAGTACTAACTAGTGACATAAAAAATAACTAAGAGAAATTGAAATATGGCTAGATGCTTTTGATGCAAGTGATTTCAAAATTACAAGTAGAAAATATGCGTCCAGTATAACTTTAGTTGCTCCTACAGTTAGAGATGATGAACTAAAATTAAATCACATTGGGTTAGATTTTTGATATCTTGAACAGTTATAGAACAAAATGGAGGATGTGATTTAAATATAGCTAGTAGATTAGGGTGCAAGGGGTCCTAAATGTAGGCAAGCTCATGGTTGATTGCGTAATAATACTAAATATATGCACAAGGTCCTCAGCACTTTCTCTGTGTAATAACAGTAACAATTTCATTTCAAAATAATAACAATAACAATGACAATAGCAAATTATTGTGTTTTCTTAGCTTTATGTTATAGGTTACAGTTTCACTAATTTGATTTGAATGTTAGGTCGCAATAATGAAGCGCCTGCGGCATCCAAATATTGTTCTTTTTATGGGTGCAGTTATCCAACCCCCAAATTTATCCATCGTCACAGAATATTTATCAAGGTTTCATTCTCCTCCCCTTCTATATCAGTTCTTTTTGTCACTTCTCTTCATATATTGAAGGCAGTAAACTTCAAATTGACAAAATAATTCAATTAATTGATTTGAATTACATTATTGCAGAGGCAGTTTATATAGGCTTTTGCACAAACCTGGTGCCAGGGAAATGTTAGATGAGAAGCGTCGGTTAAGCATGGCTTATGATGTGGTACGTCCTCAAAGGAAAACAAGACAGCGCATGTCATATGCATAAAAAATTTCTCTCACACTGTTGCCCATATAAGCAATGTGACCTCCAATCTGGATGGACCCACCTTTTTGCATGTGTATTGGGTGGGGCGAAAGCTTGGGGAGTGACACTAGAATATTAGATTGAAAAGTAAAGTTTTTCATCTTCCATGCACTGTTTTTGTTTGGGGCCTTGAAAACCATGCCTAAAGGAGTATCAAGCTGAATTCTTTTTTTTTTTTTTGGGACCTATGACTATCAATATGTCATGTGAGCCTCATACTTGCCTTAATACATCTTGGACTATATGAGTATGTATCATATATTTCTCATGAGAACTTTGGTTTGTGGGCCCCACACTAGACGTAAGTGATCCAATTCCCCCCCTTGCACCCATCTAACCCCCGTAAAGTACCCAATTTGACTTTTAATGCCAATTGATCTAACTTAATTAATTTCCACCTTTAGATAAATGTGAAAGTTTGAGGGCCTTAAAATTACTTCTCTTATCTAATCAAGATGAAAATTTATAGACACCATATAGAAGCCAAGGCCTATCAAATCCACCCGTCCATGTGGGCCTAAGTGGTACCCTTTGGCTGTTTTCACAAAAGTCTCTTGAGAACTAGTTATTAGGGAATCCGATATAATATTGAACACCAGGCCATGTGGGGCCCACATTGAACCCAATGGACCCCACCCCTACGTGATTGGACTTGTACCTAATTTGACACCTATCCAAGTTTTACAATCCATTGATCTAACTTGATAGATTTCCACCATTAGATAAAGCTAAAATATTTTTTCCTTAAAAAATTGTTTCACTTATCTGGTCAAGATGATTTTTTTAAGGCACTAAATGCAAGACCTTTTAAACCCACCCATCTAAGTGGGTCCAAGTCGGCAAATTAAATTTTAAGCACCAATGATTCGGTGATCCGGGATACATACATACATACATACATACCAGTGCATACATATAAACATACATATGTAGATACAAATGCCCTCAAAAATTCGTATAGATTGTAGACTACACCTATTCTTACACCAATTGGGCCCACCTATGATCAAACCAAACCTTTGGCATGATCTAGATTATGTTCTATCTATTTACTTAGAGTATGGAAATGCATTCATTTCCTCTGCATCGATCCCGATCTATGATACTATCGGAGTGAAACAAGGGATCTAAGGAAGAACATAGGCTAGACTGTATTAGTAACATGTAAGTTCTTTGTATTAAGAAAACTTGAGATATTGCAAGGATAAACATCAATCACAAATGAGGCATGAGACCATCCAAAAAGCACTTGATCGTGATCAAATTTGTAAGCCTACTTGGGATTCGGCATTTATCTGTAAGAATTGAATGATTTTAATGTAATTTACTATTATTATTTTTCTAATTATTTGTTTATTCCATGTTATTTAGTTATATATTTTTCACTTTTCTTATATATGTCTTTAATTTTTTGAAATTTGTTATAGCAATTTTCCATATCAGAATACTAAAGCAAGTGAGATGTTCTGTTTCAAAGGCAAATAGAAATGGCCTTCGATACGGAATTGACAACTATAATATGGACACCAAAGATTTTATTATAAATTGCAATAAACTTGTCTTTTTGTATAAGTATCACCATCAGAGAGGTGAAAAGGCACACTAGTGTTTCTTGTAATCAAAATTCTATTGTCCACATCAATAGCGTTTAAGCATTAAAAAATAAACTGATCGAGCTTTAACGGATTACAAATATGGTTTGACCAATTCATTCAAAGTGATTTTTGGTAGGCTCCACATTCAAGCATAGGCCTTGGTGGACCCCAAATAGGTATACACCAATTAGATTCTTTAAGTGTCAAAGGATTATAATCTCCTACCTCTACCATAGAGAGAGAGAGAGAGGTCCTAACATATCTCAATATTTTATCTACTTATTGCTTCTAGGGTGGGTCAGTGGATGAATCTAACAAAATCCACCAGATTTTTTATGTTCTTTAAAAAGGCAAAAGTGCCCTAAATACTTTAGAAGCAAAAATATTCAATCTTGTAATATATTGCAAGAATTTATATGACCAAACATACACTTGGATCATCAGATTGGTGTGATTTCTTGCAAAGTCAATATCCATGTGAATATTTTTCTATCCCTGCCCTCTCCATGATATGCCCCCAATTAAGCCCCATAATGGGTATTATCTGCAACCCATCTTTTTGGGGCTTACTGGATTGTTCCCTTCTACAGGGATGGAGGTAGATTGTTCCGTAGCTGTTGCACCCACTTTAGACCATTTGTCTGTATCCTAGCCATTCAATATTTGGCTTTTATCATTTTGAAAGTGTTTTGCTGTTAATTTTCTTTGTCAATTGTTGGTTGCAAACCATCAATTCTTCTTGATTAAATGCTCTTTCTGAAGATTAATTGACTCATGAGAATCTAGTTCAATGATGCAAAGGATTCTTGCATGGTCCACCTGGGATCTTCTGATTTTATGAAATCATTTGGTGGGATGTAAAGGTGATACTTGATATATATTAATGAATTTTTTGGGGCTCAAATTTTACCCGACCCCATATCTGTGTGGTCTTCATATCCCACCTAACCGTTTAAATTGGCATGCTCTCAGGTGTCTCTATAAGAACTCATTGAATCATCATACTATATTTTTGTGAATGCATCTTCACGATGGACATTCATTGTAGAGGATTTTAATGGCTGGAATCACAACTGAGAAATAAATATATCAGCAGAACACTTCTAGCATGATTAAACACCAAATGTTTCTTAGCTAGGATCAATCCCATATGGGTTATCTAGGTAAAATCTATCCACGGTATGGTCCATAAAGATTATCGGGCTGGACCTCTACAATGGCCCAAGAACCATACATAATCACAGATGAATGATTCCATGCATATCTTTCAGTTGTGGATCACATGCTTCCTCCAATCCTGAAAGGGATGCCAAATCTTTCATCTAGTCTAGAGTTTTCATATTTGTTTTGGTTATTGATCTTGCTCTCATCTTTTCCAGGCTAAAGGAATGAATTATCTTCATAAGCGCAACCCCCCTATTGTTCATCGAGATTTGAAGTCACCAAATCTTTTGGTGGACAGAAAGTTTACAGTGAAGGTTGGTCTACTGTTATCTGTCCTTTATGAAAATATAGTATGACATTTTTTTTAAGGGTGGTGCTGGTGATGCGTTCTTTTCTTGTTTATTTCCATGGTGTGCTCTCAACTTTCATGAGCCTGATGCTTCTGAATTCTTTAACTATAGTATTACTGTATGGATGCCGTCTAATATTGTAAATTAGTAATAAAATGCTATCATTTCTGTCCTCAAAATCATCACAGCCACTTTCCTGTCAGTCATAGAATGTACTGAATATGCCTGAAGGATCAGTTGGTGTGCTGATCTTGGAGAAGCTTCAATTGCTGTTTCTTCAGTTAAAAGGCATTGACTGGTGTTATAGTTTTGCTATTGTCTCTTGATGAAAACCATTGTTGAAGCCCAATTTGGGTTACTTTCAGAGCAAGAGGTGCATACTACATGTTTATAAAGTTGATGCATGTATGTGTGAGCATTCCAAGTATTTTGAGTTATAATCTTCCCATTCCAATTTAGATTTTAAGACCATATATTGCATCGAGAACTAATTTGAGGATCCAAATAATATTGAGTTTATTTCCACCCTGTATATTAAGTTGAAGGATCAGCTTTCTGAGATGCACACCAAGGCAGTGTCCCTGTCACAATTTTGTATGTTCACAACCTTGGCATGATCAGAATCTATTCTCAAGCTTGGGTGGGTGTGTGGGGTGTGTGGGTGTGTGGGTGGGTGGGTGGGTGGGGGGGGGGGGGGGGGGGGGGGTGGTGGGGTGGGTGGGTGGATACAGGATCAGAATTCCTTAATCAAGGAATTAGCTGTTAAATTGATTGATGTGATTGTAACCAATTTCATTTGTATAAATCTATATACTTCCTGCTAAATTTCTCCAAGAGATTTTCTCCCAAATCTCTCTCCCTATCACTTTTCCTTTGCTACTTGCCAATTATCAGGTGGTCCTAGGCAAGGACTGGACCTTATTACAAGACAAATTGTGATACCCCTGCACTAGCGGCAATGGGAAAAGGTCCCATACCGCTAGTGAGAAGTATTTGTTGGTGGGATTTAAGAGGGCAGCCCCCTCCCATAAGCACAAGGCCTTTGGGCCTGGCTATGTGGGCTAGGGCCCAGAACAAAGCCGTGTGGGCGCACGTGGGGCCCAAAGAGGACAATATTGTGATGGATAGGGTCGGGTCGTTACAAGTGGTATCAGAGCACGGTTCAACATTCGGACTGTGTGGGCTCCACTTGCATGACGTTGCCTGCCTGTGTGTGTGGACCCCCTGTCAGTGTAATATGACAGAGCCGATGACGGCTCTGGTCTTAAGGGATGTGGATTGTAGCACCCCACTCAAGTCTCACATCGGTTGTGGATTTGGGTGGAGGGGGCTATATATGAGGAGGCAAAGTCCCTCTCCATCACAAGGCCTTTGGGCCTGGCCGTGGGCCAGGGCCCAGAACAAAGCCGTGAGGGCCCACGTGGGGTCCAAAGCAGACAATATTATGATGGATAGGTTCGAGTCGTTACATTTGGTATCAGAGCACAGTTCAACACTCGTACTATGTGGGCCCTCTACCCATGTGATGTGGCAGAGTCTGGGACGGCTATGGTCTTAAGGGGGGGATTGTGATACCCCTACACTAGCGGCAATGGGAAAAGGTCCATACCGCTAGTGAGAAGTAGTTTGTTGGTGGGATTTAAGATGGAAGCCCCCTCCCATAAGCACAAGGCCTTTTGGGCAGGGGCCAGGTGGGACTAGGTTCAAAGCAAAGCCGTGCGGGCTCATGGGGCTCAAAGCGGACAATATTGTGCTGGAGGGACGGGTCGTTACACAAATTGCTAGTTACCTGCATAAGAGCCAAATGACATTTTCCAGCCTAAATTTCTCCAAGAGATTTTCTCCCAAATTTCTCTTCCACATTATTCTCTCTCCCTATCATTTTTTCTTTGCTACTTGCCAATCATCAGGTGGTCCCAGGCAAGGACTGGTCCTTATTACAAGACAAATTGCTAGTACCTGCATAAGTGCCACATGAAATTTAAACTTTGCAATTATGGTCTTCCTTATAGGCTCAATAGATTTGAAATTGTCATTGATTTGTTGCCAACTTATTATTAGTGAGTTGCCTTTATAAAATAAAAAACATTATTATTTTTTACCTACAATAAGTATCATGTTTTAACACAACATTATTTGGTCATCTAGGTCTGTGATTTTGGTCTTTCCCGTTTGAAGGAGAACACATTTCTCTCATCAAAAACAGCAGCAGGGACTGTGAGTTTCTCAAAACAGTCATATACAATTATTTCATTTACTTTGTTCTGCTGATAAAGCAAAATGTAGCTTCATGGTTATGGCATTGTATTTTTTATAGCCTGAGTGGATGGCACCCGAAGTTCTTCGTGATGAACCATCAAATGAGAAGTCTGACATTTACAGTTTTGGTGTGATCTTGTGGGAGCTTGTTACACTGCAACAGCCATGGAGTTGTTTAAATCCAGCACAGGTAGGATAAAAGTTCATGGCTTTCTGTGATTATCACATGGAAATGTGTCTGTCTCTATATACATATCTAGCATACCAAAAGTTGGAACTTCTTTTTTTTTTTGGTTGAGGAATCTGTCACTATTCTTCTATGACTTTGTCACTTATACTTTTGAATCCATGGTATTTTTCTTCTATTACTTCTAGCATAACATTAGAAAGCATATTTTTTTTAAGGAGTGAAAGTGGAGTATTTACTGGGAACTGGAGGTTATAATGGAAACTATTCTATCAGGCCATCTTCATAATCCTATTTATTATACCATTTTTTTTTAAATGTACCTACTTATTAATACTTGTCAGACTATCTGAGTATGATGGACTATCTCTTGGAAGAGAGATACCAAAAAATCTCCACCATTTATTTGCTAAGGAGACTAGTACAAGTGTCTCTCTATTCTTGGAAAGGTGTGATGCACTTTTTTAATAATGGGCTTTGTCAAAGTATATTATATAAATTGGCAAAAGCCGTTTACATGGTTGGCAAGTGTTCACAGTTAAATGTTAGAGGTTGTTGCTTCTAGTCACATTGTCTCCTCCTTAAAAAGTACGACATATATATTTAGGTATCCTAGCATCGCACCAAACAGTAGATAAACCAAGATGATGATCACAACTTGACGGTTAAAACTAACCATGCTCCAAAAGAACCTCTCTGATTTCATTGTGGAATATCATCCAACATAGTCTAGTTGCAGAAGATAACTGGATATCTAGAATCCTCCAATTTGGAAGATATTTGGGCATGGCCTATTCTGTTGTGGGGCAAGCCACCAGAACACCTTAGAGCATTGAACACAGACCCCGCCTGCATTATTGTTGAAGCATTATAATTTACAGCTTGGGCATGGTTTCACCCTAAAAGTATAATTCAGTCTTCTTTGCAAATAATGATTCTTAAATTCACAATGGTTAGTATTGTAATTGTTAAATTGTCACAAGTCCTACCTTTCAATCGGTGGTAGACTGACTCTAATCAAGTCAAGCTTGACAAATCTGCCCATTTATTTCCTGTCTCTCTTTGAAATACCAAGGGAGTAGCAAAGAAATTAGAGAAAATCTAGAGGGGCTTTCTATGGGAGGGTGAGGGACAAGTTAGAAAAATCCACCTAGTGAGATGGGAAGAAGCTAGAGATGTTGGGATTAAGGGGGGTTTGGAGTTATATAGTATTAGGGATAGGAATTATGCCCTGTTATGCAAATGTCTTTGGAAATTCCCAGTTGAAAAGGAGGCCCTGTGGAGGAAGGCCTTGGTAGCTAGGTATGGAGAGGCTGACCAGTGGGGCTGGAGATGAGGAATTAGGGCAGTTAGGGAAGGTTCGGTAGTAGTGAAAGCATTGGTGAGGTTAGGGAATGGCGGGGGAAAGATCGGTGAGGTTTTCCAAATTGGGATCAAACTCCTGGTAGGAAACGGAAAGAGGGTGTTGTTTTGGAAAGACAAGTGGGTGGGGGAGAGGCCACTTATGGAGTCATTTCCTAGATTGTTTAAAGTTGCATTGAATCGGGATGCACTGATTAGTGATTACTATAATGAAATCAATGATGCATCTCTTTGGTCTATACCTTTCAGTAGGTCCCTTGATGAGTTATTTGACAATTAAAACTTAAAAGGCATTTTGTTTATTTCATTTATTTCTTTTGGAACTAGTGACGAAACTTTGTGGGTTTTTAAATAGACAGGATTATATAATGATGTTTACTGTGCTCAAATTATATGTAGGGATTAATTTATTAAAACTTTTTCTTCTAGAGGTTTGTGTTGAAACATTATAAATACCAATGAGAAGGCCCCACAGTTAGAGTTCTCTAAAATTTGCAAAAGTTGATTGGGGGTGAGATTTGTATATCCAAGAGGTAGGCTATCTCCTTCTAAACTATCAAGCAAGAGATCTACCACTGGGTAGGAATTCTCGCAGTTGCCTTATGTTGTTTCTATTTTCTTTTATTGTTGTTGATCAGATTCTTTTGAAGGCTGGTATTGCATTAGAAACCCTAGATCTTAAGTTCTGATTTAGGATGGACCCAACGTTGCCTCAAAAGGTATCATCCATGGTATTGGTCATTTATTTTCTTCCCTTTGGGCTCATAAAGGTTGAAGTAAATAAATTTCTTACTTTGAGAACTTAGGAAAGGTTCCTTTGTCATTTCCTTTCTTTTGGGAATTTCCGTTCCCCTCCCCACTTCCCCTCCCCCCTCTTTTTCTTTTATTTTCAATGTGTTTAGTAATGAAAGATTCCTTCTACATGAGTTAAGCTAATTTCTACTGTAACCGCTGGATGTGACTGTCCTCACTCTGGTTTATCAATTGTGATTCCATTTTGTTGGGAGGAAAAATAGCAGGCAATGTTGATATAGCTTTTGACTTGCACCACCATATGATTAAGCAATGAAATCCAGATGTTCTCACCGTACCTTGAGGAAAATGGCAGGCAAAATAGTAACAAAATAACATATTGATGACCATTTATTATAGTTTCATATTGATTAATAAATGCATTTCTCATTTGCCTACCAATCTGATCATTTGACATAAGAAATTTCAGCAATTGTCATTTAAATGTGGGTCTTCAGTGGAAACAGATATTCAGTGAATTCTTCTTCTTTTTCTTATCATTTTTGTCAATATTTCATTTTCTCTGAAGGCTTTGATTAATGGGAAAATATTGAGGCCTACAATCTGATATGCAATTTGGTTCATCACAGAGAGCAATCATGACCTGATTTCAATTTTCAGAACTTTGCCAACCAATACAGTTGTTGGTTGGAAAATGAGGATATGCTTGTATCATCAATGATCACAAATTAACACTTTGATCTTTATTCGTAGTTCAATGTATCCTTTGCAGGTTGTGGCTGCTGTTGGATTTAAGAACAGAAGGCTTGAGATTCCAAGTAATGTGAATCCTCAAGTGGCTGCTTTAATTGAGTCCTGTTGGATCAAGTATGTCAAACTTTGAGTTCTTAGTGGGCTGATGTTACTCTTCTCACATTTTTATATGATCTTTCACCCAACTAAATTTTGCAGTGTCCTCATGCCTTGAGTTTATGTGAGTGGAGTCCAGAGTTTCTGTAAGCTAGAATATTGACTTGATGGTCCACTAATGGATATTCTGTTCCCCAGAATAATCCAAATTGAAGATCCTACCATTCAATATTTGCCCTTCTTTTGGTGAATGTTTAATGTGGATCATGCATGTAGTTTCTAACCATGTGTATTTGGATTGAAGGGCTTGGAATATATCCTAGTATATCCCCTTGAGAAGAATTTTGGAATATGATATATTCATGGTAGTTCTTCTAAGGTCGTGGAATCTGGATTTTGGAGCTCTGATTTCTACTTCTACGTGCCCAAGGCCTGAAGGGAATCGATGCTTATCTCTGATTGTGGATTATCTAATTCATCGAGTTCAATGTAAAAATTCTGACAGACTCAACTCGACCCAATCAGATATGAAGTCGATTCCTTGTGTTTTTTTATTGTGGTTGACTACAATTTGTTATTACCTCTCAAAAAGAGAGAAATAAACAAAGCAGTGTGCTTGCTTTTGATTCTCATATTGTTATCATTAAATACAGTGACCCTTGGAAACGACCTTCGTTCTCCAATATTATGGATTTCTTGGAGCCATTGATCAAGTCTCCATCACCTCGACCTGTTCACACTGGCATGTCACAGCATGCCTGATGTGGGTATCTTGAAACAAAGCTTGTGCATGTTTGGCATGTCAGTAGATGATGCGACGACGTCACTAGCATGTTTTACTTGGATCAGGTGAGTTATTCGTTTTATAGTTTTTGCCTTTCTATGTTAGACCTGTATACCTCATAAAGTAATCTTGTACCGAATTCAGGCTCAACTTGGAAACTTGCCTTTATCAGTTTCCAAGTTCTGTCAGTCACTGTTGAATAAAGATGATCCAGCTTATTAGAGCACCATTTGACCATGTCTACATCAGAAGGTGCCATTTTTACAAAATTTGATTTTCTGCATGACTGATACCTTGTCACTATGTGATTGATGGCAGGTACATCCCAATGTATTCTCATTCCATTGTAAGAGGTAACAACTTAAAAAGATCTTGAAGCCATCTTTGTATCTTAGGAATGTCATTCTCACGTGTTCTCTGTGCTTTCCTATTAAATGTGTATCTCATTCTTCATCGCCTGGTTTTGTATCTACACCTTAGTAATTAAATCAATGATTCTTTTCAAAGATGAATTACATTCGCATGATTGCTGTTCCCCATTTCAAATTGTCAGCAAGTGTATGATCTGCAGGTCAGATCCTTAATCCATCTTTTGTCCATCACCATTTATTTGTAGTGTAGACTGACTTGAAAGTCTTGGTAAACATGATCTTGGCATGGGATCAGATAGGCTGAGATTGGTTGGTGACTTGATGGTGTCTCTCTCGAGCAGTACCTCAAAGAATCAGAATTTTGCATTGCCATACCGTTTCTAACAATGAGCCCCAACCAATTTCTCTCTCTCTCTCTCTCTCTCTCTCTCTCTCTCTCTCAACTTTGCGAAATTCTCTTTATGCACACAATGTTCACCCATTTGGTTGTCAGAATTTGAGAGTGAAAATTTAAGTTCTATGGAATTTCACAATTTTCACCTGAATTTCGATTTTGAAATTCCACTTGAGTCCTTACCAGTTCCCAATTTTCAGAAAAGTAGGAATTACAAGTTCCAACTTGGAGACGTTACCTTCTAAACTCCATGAGGTTCCCATTTCTGTCATCGCAAGAATTAAACTAATCTCCTTTCTTAGGAAATATGCGTTTTTTCCATTAGGCACCTCGTAATAGAACTTGTCGCTCTGTTAGACAAGAATATTGCTGAAATACAAAATTTTAGCCATAATTTTTCATCCCAGGCCCGTATTGAAATTAAAAGAATAGGGCAGGTTTTGAATTTTGCTGGAGAACTGACAAAATTGAAATGGACTCAAATATACAAAATATTAGTTTATGTTTGTTATGTGAAAGAGAAAAAATTGAGTTCAAATGGGCCAAGATGGGTGATTTTTCAGATGAAATTTTTTTGGTCCATTTCTCCATAAAATCAGTATGAACAAAGATTACCATAAAATGTTGCTCCTTAAGAAAGCATCCATAAGTTTATCCATTATGAATCTTATCATCAACTATTATGGGCGCTTCCACACATAGCAGCCTACATGTGAGAATCTCTTCAGAGTAGGTGTATGGAGTCCAGCATAAGATTGATCTTTCGTGAAATTGTGAAAAGCCGAGGAGTCTCATATATTAATAGATAAAAAGGCACCAGGAAGTAATACAAAAGAAAAAAGTAAACAAGAAACAAGCAACAGAAATAGAGAAAAGTTGGGGGGAGTCGTATCCATCACCACACCACACCCATATGATATATAGCGCAGAAATATGTGACCATGATTCCCTCTGATCGGACCATTTGTACAAATGGGCTTAGCCTTTGGTCCTTCTGCTATCTGTTCAATCTTGAATGGTGGTTGCTCGTGTGCCTCGCATGGAGTTTAGCACTTTGTACAATACCACCATTTCCTCTTTGTAGGATGGTTATTTTGAACTTTTTTTTATTAACTATTTCTCTATAAATGTTAAACACACTGAATTAGAATTCAATCGGCTGATACCCATTGATGAATCAATTTGTTTGATGTGCATCAGCCAAGATAACGTTTGGCTGAGACAGGCCCAAAAAAGAGTAAAAAATGGTCATCTAACTTGATTGGAACCAGCAACAACAGTTGAATTTGATATCATAGTTATCCTATTAAAATTGAATTAGGACAAGTTCCAAAGATCTCTCACAGTGGATTGTCAAAACCTGGACCAAGAAGTTAGTGTTTGGCCGAGATCTTGATTATTCTCTGCCTTTGCATTTAGAACTACCAATACTACAATATTCATGAGAAGGAAAAATGATAAAAGTGTAATCCTCTAATTGGTTGGACTGCAATGTTCAGATTATTTGAGATTCTTTTTAATGATCATATGACGCGAATATTTGTTTAATTTGATTATCTTATTCATTTAATTAAGAGTAAATAATTATAATCAATAGACAAAAGGCAAATTGTTTATTTTGAAAACTTATTACGGTATGGTTTGTCTCACAAAATCGAAGCAGCTTTTCTCCATCGTACATTATGTTTACTGGTTGAAGTAGAGTTATAATCCAAATCATAACCTGATTGCTTCTCTTATTGAACTAACCAATATTTAAAGATTTGAAAGTTTAGAGCAGAAACTCCACAAATCATGACTTTTAAAAAAGTTGGAGCAGTAACATAAGGAGGTTGGCCTGACGGTCAAGACATCCGCCTCATGAAGCAAGGTTTTGAGTTTGATTCACATTCAACTCTTTCGAACCACTTTTTATGGGGTTACTCTCCATCGGCTTAACTACTGTTTGTAAAATTAGTCTTACCTCTAAAGTGAGATAGCAAACCTAACACCCAACAATCATGGTATATAATCCATCAAACAAATGATAGTAGTGAGAAATGGCTCCATTCCTTTCTTAGTTGATGTAACATGAGCTCATAAATATAAGCCATGCATTTACATATTGTCATTAACTAGGAGAATCACAAACTACAACGATGTAAAAGCTTTCATGCTTTGATCAGGGTTACAGATTTTGGATATCTCAGTAAAAGCGATTTTTTAACCCTTGGTTTGATACGGATCATTACAGAATTTGGAAATATCCCTTATTCTCTAGACAGTTGTGTATTCTTGTCATAGAAGGTTCAACTCTAGAAATTAATTAGAGTAATCCAAAACATTAGACGTTAAGAACCTTTTGATTTCCCATGAACCAAGCACCAGAGGATGTTAGCTATGTAATCTTACAAAGCCCATTACTTGTTCTTTTAAGGCTTATGATGCTGTGTGTAGATGTAGTCCAAATGAGCATCTGATAGCATCCTTCTCTCCATGCATTCGTCATCTCCATTTTCACAATTCTCTACTCCCCTCAGCTGCAAGAATAACCAGAATCCAATGCTTAAAACTCTGAAAAGTTTGTTTTTTTTTTTTTTAATAAATAAAAGGGCTTTTAAAAAGGTAGACCGATCTTACGTTCTGACTCTGAGAACCATCTTCAATTTCTCTTAGATGACCCACCTGAGAAGACCCTTTAACCTTCACCTCCGCATTCCCTGCAGGAATAAGAGCGAACCCATTTCCTGTTGAGGAAAAATGCACAAAACAATCACACATCAGAAAGAAGAACACAGATTTACGTGGTTCAACGAAATTGCATAAGTCTACAGAACGTGATGATTCCACTAAGAAGAAAATCCTGAACAGATTACAAGGATTGCAAATCCTTCCTCTGAGAAAACTGTACAGCTCTCAAAAGCCTAAAGAGAAAGATAAAATATATACTTGGACTTAAGTTACAGAGACTGAATCGTGGCCTTTTTGAGCCAAAAACCAACATTTCCTTTACCTTGCTTGGGATATAAAAGACGCGTGGCTCTTGTGTTGCAGGAAGAAAGAAGGAAGACAAGCAGCAGGAAAAGAAAGCTTGGAGAACTGAAGGTCTTCTTCATGATTGTAAGAGAGAGAGATTAAAAGGGTAAATGGAGAGATCTATCTCTATTGGATATAAGATATAAAATATAAAGTTATATGATATATGCGAAGTCCTCAAATATATATACATGTAACAAGGAAGCAATGGAAGTGACATGATAACTCGAAAGCAGGCAACTCAGTTAATGGGGTCCTTCCAACATTATTCCTGTAATCATCCTTCTCCACTATCTTGAGCCCCTCAACATCATAACTATTCTTCGTTGCTCATCAGCATGAATTTTCCAAGTTAAAAATGAAGAAAAAGGAGACCAGACGTCTCTCTCTTTCTCTGAGTTAACCTTTTCAAATCATCAGTGAGTCAACCTTTTCGACTGGAAGGTCTGCACGACAAGACAGCTGGCAACATCACGCGATTCCCATTTCTCTTTTCCTTCCGTTCCACGTGGGAACTTCCTTTAAATAATCTCATTTCAGTTCTCTTTTTGCATCCTTTAAAACAAGTATTTGTACCCTCCGCTTTGGGCTAGTCTCTAAAAAGTTTATTTTTCAGAATAAACTATGTTATATTTTTTGTCAAAATTATTGAAATGAGGAATTGAAAATTTATTTATGTGCATTTTATTTTAAATATATCAATCTAAATTCTAAACAATGAAATTGATAATTACTTTGTTGTGAAAAATTAATAACTAATTTTATGAGAACTCTGTATTATTTTTATCTTTTTTTTTTTTTTTTGGAAACATCATTTTGAATTGTTTTATAAAGCAAAAAGTATCCACGCAACACACCTCAACAAACACTGAGAAGACTCAGTTTGAATGAAATTAACAAAGAAAAAGGTTTTAACCATTTCATGATGATTATGGCCAGCGATCCTACTACAGATATTTTGTATAATCTGACATAGATTTTATTGTATTACCCATTTTGCCTTTCGAATCGGCTCGTCGAACCCTTTGTTGTAAGTGATTCGAAGGATAAAATGAGTAAATACAGTAAAATCCATGGCGGGTTCCACAAAATGTCCGTAAGAAGATCGCTGGCTAATGACTATTATAAGAAGAAATTTCTCATGAGATTTTTTTTTTTTCATCCAATCAACGTTGACTATGTCTCACATAAATGAATAATGATAGAAGCATTCAAACAAGAGAATGACCTTTCAATCTCATAAAAATATTTTAATTATATAATTATGATTTTTACAATGCTGACTATTCTTACAATAAACCAAACTCTGTTTGTAATATGAGTTTATAGACCACAATTTTCAATGAAGTTCCTTCTTTCTGAAAAGAAAAAAATAATAAGAAAGAAAGAGAATGGAATTCGCCACGTCTTTCTTCCATCCTTTCATTTCATTATTTCAATCCTTAAGCATCATACTCTCTTTCTTTTTATAACATGGGTATCTCTATCGTAATACAAAGTGAGACTAATCCCACCAAGCATATGTAAACCTCTCAATATAAGCATAAATCGAATTCAAAATCCCATTTTATAAGACGAATTCGTGACGGTGAAATCAACCCATTCTTTTTATTCAATGGTATCCTTCCAACCAGGGGTTTAAATATCGGCCGATACGTATCGTATCGGCCGATATATATCGGTTTTGGGCATGTGAATATCGGCCGATATGTATCGTATCGGCCGATATTCACAATATCGGCCTTGATATCGGCCGTATTATATCGGCCCGATATCAAAATATCGGCCGATATCGGCCGATATTTAAAAAAACAAAGAAGAAAGAGAAAAATATCGGCCGATATATCGGCCGATAATGATATATCGGTCGACATATCGTATCGGCCGATACCGACTTTTAAACCCCTGCTTCCAACCATGTTTAAGTGACGTGAAAGAACTGTATATACAGTGTCAATTTTGGCAGTAGACTATTCGGAGTGGGACTTGGATGAACGTTTTACTTGTCATGCTCGTGACCTATAAACACCACTGAGCAGAATCAGTGGTAGAAGAAGAAGAAAAGTTTAATAATAGTAGTAATATTGTAAGTGAAAGTGACATAAACCATGTGAACTTTACATGGCCGATTGTCAAATGTCATTGAGTCATACTTGTAATCGTCAAAATCCTCTCAATCTTGCCTAACCAAAGCACCCACAAAGGTCTTTTTCACCATTTCAATGTTAGCCAACCTCTTGCATGTAAAACATGTATGTTACTAAACATGGGTTGAAATCTCGGATTTCCGAGATCTAGGCCGATATCAGCCCTATCTTCTTCTTTTTGGAAAATCTGGTTTTTTTTTATTTTATTTTTTCTAATTTAAAAAATGATAGGAGGTCTGAATCTAAAAGAAAAAAATTGAAATCGAAAATATTGGTTGGTATTGGCCCGTTATGGGCGAATATCGGTCGAGATATCAGCCTGGGCCCATTGTCGATATTTCATTTTTTTTAAAAAAAAGAAAAAACCGATAGAATTGAATATCGGCCGATATTCGCCGATATTCCTATGGTACGGCCGATATATATCATATCGGCCCACGTGCTCAGAAATCCGAGATTAATTTCCCTAAATAAGAGTATCATGAAATTGCATATCATAAAATATAAAAAACTAATACCCATTTTTTCGTGTGTGCAAAGCAAAGTGTATGATATCTGGGATTAAAAATATTGCCGGCTGACAGGTCTGATTCGGTTTGGCTAATACATAATGGTTGTATAAGCCGATATTTTTCTCCCTCTTGCTTTTCTTTATTTATTTTTTTCTTTCAAAAAATACTGAAAAAAATTATAGAAAATCAAGAAAATTCTGGGTTTCAAAGATATGTAATTTTATCATTTAGTAGCGGTTATTTACATGTTCAAACATTGTTTTTAAATTACAAAATTGAGATTTTGAAATGATTTTAAAAAAAAATTGTGAGATAAATTTTTGCTACTAATAGGTCTAGCAAGGAGCTCGAACTTCAACGGTACTGGTCATCGAAAAAGAGCTGAAAATTGTGTTTTTTTAGGTTAAAATTCAAAGAAATGAAGTTTAGGAAGAAAATATGGAGGAGAAATTGAGAAGCAAAGATCGGTTGGCTAATTGACTTTATAGGGTATAATAGGGTTTATGTAGAATGCCATTTATATAAAAAAATAGTTTTTGACAGTTGTGGATCCTAAACAGTCGAAAAAAAATTAGAAAAAAAAAAAAATTGAATACAATCGGGTTGGCCGTACGCACTATGCAAACCGAGCGAAAACCCATGAAATCTAGGTGCAAATGGCAGAAATCCTCGTGCGTACATATGTCATGGCCGCAATCACGGTCCTTCGCGGCGCGACCTTATGGGCCCGCTACGCACCGATATGTATTGGTTTTCAAAAAACCGTTGTGTAAAAGCCAATATGTACTATATTGACCATTTTTTTTTAATTAAGTATATATCAACGATAAACATAGTCTTAGAAGAGAGCAGTGGAGTTTGGATCGTTTGTGGTGTCAAAATTAATAGTGTAATCACCATTTTTCATTCTACATCTTACATGTTAGAAGCATTCAATATTTAACATTTTAATCAGTAAATTCTATATTTCTTTTTTTTTTTAAATGCTAAATTCAAAATCCAAATGATGTATCCTATTGCTACAACAGAAAATGTGAGCTCAATGCATATTTCTTGCAAAAAACCTTTTTTTGTCCATAGTAGCACTTGATTATTGGATTTCTAATCTGATGGTGGGGTCCACCACTAGGTGAAAGAAGTGCAACAGGGTTGTGATGGAGAAGGTTCAGGCCTTTGTCAAATAAATAGCAAGTGGTCGAGGAGAGGATACGCGTGCTTTCGATACTCTTGTATTTGCAGGGGAAGGACATCATATGGATAAGAAATAAGATAATTGTAGCAGTCAGGTTCCCCATCAATATGGATAAGAATTATGACCCATAATTTCTTATAGACAGAGATGCCATATTATTATAAAGAAAAACTAGAGATTGTTTAAGACATTTTGTCTATTGGATCTGGGGTAAAAAAATTCTGTGGGCTGATACGGGTGGCTGATACTTTTCTCTCCTTTCGATTTTTTTTTTCAAAGTTTTAAAAAAGACAGCCCATATAGACACCTGAAAATTCTGTCCTAATACACCCGTTTTCAAAATTTTAGATGAAATGACCATTTTACCCTTCCACTTCTTCTTCCACCGAAAGCCGTCAAAACGGTCATTTCACCCAAAATTTTGAAATCGGGTGTATTGGGACAGAATTTTCGAGTGTCTATATGGACTGCCTAAAAAAATTACAGAAAATCAAGAAAATTCTGAACTTTATAGTTATGCAATTTTTTTATCATTAATTAGCGGTCATTTACATATTCAAAATTGTTTTTAAGTTACAAAATCGAAAATTTGAAATATTTTTTTAAATAATAGAAAAATACCAAAAAAAAAAAAAGTTTAGGGATATGAGAAAATATTTTTTGTAATTTTATATAAATTTATTAACTTAAAGAACCACACATAAACCTTTCCCAAACATAAAAAAATGTCATATGAACAAAATTAAACAATATTTTACCTTTCAGTCCCTCTTGATTATTCTCATTAGACCTGGCAACATGTTAAGTCAAATCGGGTCAAGTCTTATTTAATTTGAATGTATTTCGGATTCAGATTATGTCAAGTCTTAGTAAACGGGTTAAGTCAATTCAAATCTATTTAGGGTTTCATTCGTATTTTATTCGAGTTTACTTAAAGAGACTTTTCTAACATGACATGTACTAATACTATTCTTTAAATGGATGTACACCTCACATGATTTAAAATGTTGTATATAAGTAAGGCAATAGTCAAATTAGTTGAATCTATCCATTTATAAATGAGTTTGACCTAATTTGATAATTTATTAAAATTGTTCAAATAATCAAGTCAGTTAAAAGATTTTGCAAAGTCTAATTCTCATGTTTCCATATATCATAAAAATGATCATCGATATGTCGTGTTGACTCACACACCTGTGCATCCCTCTCTGTCTTTTGTTGTTTATCCCACTTCCTCTATTAAGATACATTGTTCTTCAAAAGAGGGAAATGGACTTGTACCAACCATCCCACCGAGAGATTTGTTTCCCATGATGATGTCACTACTTCCTATCGTAGTCTCACTAAAACACTATTACCAAAATAAGTTGATGATTCGTTATGCATTTCTAAGTGGAAAACTGCTACAGAAGCAAAGTTGAATTAGACCAAGGTATCTAAGTCTCTTAAAGCATCTGACTAATTCTTGAATCATGTACAAACCTCCTTATTCACACAATCCAATACCTCCCATATTTCAAGCAAGTTCTTAACTGCCAAACCAACCCTCACAAATTAGATAACCATATTACTTGCAATCAAGACTCCAAATCAGGAGTCCAAATATCGGCCGATACGATTTTGAAACTGTATCATAATGGCCGATACAATTCGTATCGCCCGATATTCAACCGATATCAGTCGTTTTTGTTAAAAAAAAAAATGAGAGAAAAATATCAGCCGATATCGGTCGCTTTTGTTAAAAAAAAAAAGAGAAAAATATCGACCGATACCGAATTTTAAACCCTTGCTTTAAATATTATTATCTCTATATTTTTGTGCAAAACCTTTGGCAATAACGTGAGCTTCATAAAGTGCAATAGATCTATTAGTACTGTATAAAATAGTACCCAAAATGATCCAAAATAATATAAAGTGGAAATCATAAAAATAAATACATTATTCATATAATGTAAAAAGCAATATAATATAAAAACCATATAGAAACCAAACTTTCAATCAGAATCTTCTAGATCATAAATTAAGGGTCAAATATCATGCCGTAACCAATATAAATTGTGTAGCCTATATTAGCTGTTACGGCCATTAGATGATATGGTCATTTTCTTTAAAACAAATACTTAAAAAAAAGTTTATACTATTTATTTATTTTTTCCCTTAGTGTCCAGACATCCCATCCGACTAATTCTTCAAGACATGTGCACACCTCTTTGCACCCACACCGAGTTCTTCTATAGAGGGTAATCCGATAGAGAGTGGCCCGAAGAAGTTTTTTTTCGGCGTCAATCAAACCAAAACTTCCATTCATGTGGAGCGGTTCTTTCACCATCACGCTCCAGATTCATCAGCCTATAATATTGACCAGGCATTGTTGGCTAATCGCACGAATTTTAAACTAATACAGATTCCTTATCATTACCATTTATCCCACAATATGAGATTGCCAGTACATTAGATTTGGCAACTCAATTTTCATCTATAACTCGAACCTAAAGCTTTGTCATTGCAAGAATGAACACTCATCCAGACAAAAAATCCGAGTCAAAATCAGAACTCAAATCCTGAATCTAGAACACAAACTCAAATGCGGATTTTACTCCCATCCAACTTGAATCCTCCCTTCCAACTCGAACCCAACCTGTTCCGATCTCTACCAGTGAACTCATAACACACTTTCCTTAGAGAATTACTTTTCAGATGCAAACACCACCCACCTCATGCAACTTGGTCCCACCAAGTGACAGTTCAAACAATCATATTTGGCCAGTCATATTTGTAACTGTCCCTTCGATGGGAAGCCAACTTTGTATAGTGACTGAAGAAGCGAAGTCAGTGTGACCCCTGTGAAAAAGATCATATACATTCTCAAGAGTCTTAAGGCATTCCTGATACCCATTTTACACAAACGCTTAAAAATATTTCCTGCACTTGATAAACACAGAGGCCAATGAGCCACCTGAAAAAAGAAAAAAGAAAAATTCACATATCGGTGCTGTTTCTTTCTGAAAACTACATACAACTCAGGATTTAGCATTACAACACCGTCGACCTACCCAGCCATCGCTGTCCTCGAACATGAGCTATTGCACACAAAACACTCATAACCAAAGAAACACAGCGACCCCATTGCAATGCCCACAAACCACATACAAAAAAACCCGTCCGGGCGGCCATTTGCTATGACTTGGAAGAACTTACACTCTTACATGATTAAGAATTACAACAATGATGACCTTTCCATCCATGGACATCAAATAATGGTAGCAGGCCCAGTAAACTTGCCTCATAAGCCAACCCATTTCACCCATCTGAAGACTCTGCCTACTCGAAAAGGCAGCCCATAATCTTTGGTCACAGATGGCTCTCTCCTTGCAGTCTCTGATTCAGTCCAGACATACACACCACGTTCTTGACGACTTCCAGGAACAGTGTTGTCAAGGATCACGGCCACAAGAAATGCAATGACCATATGGAATGACAGCAATGTGTTCATGACATAGTTCAGCTGGAGGGAAAGGCAATAAAAAAAAAAAAAAAAACCAAACAAACAAACAAAGCTATCATCATAATGAATATCAACTCAAATCATCCATCTTCCACGTTGTTGCTGCATGCACTCTATATAAATGATAAATGCCAGAAATGCATGCCTAAATATATGATTAATATGCAAATGTTTCTTTTCAAGAAAACAATTGGATAAGGTGCACACATCCATGATAGCATTTCTTCAGGTCAAAGTGCCAACAAGCATGTATTAACAGATTTTTTGTTAGCCTCTCGTGGACCTGCAAACGCTCACTTCACACAAGCAACTATATCAACAGAGCAAACATGTAAGAGAGCCGGTGTTGGGTTCAATTGGATGACCCCAAACAATTGATTTAACAGTAGGGTTCAATTGATTTACATCACAGCTAAAATTATCGTGTAAATACAACCCATGTAGTTGACAGGATTGCCATTGAAGTCTACGCATCAAGAATGATGAATGATCAGTTTGCCCATGGACTGAGAAACTTAAAATATGTTTTAGCCTTATCTGTGCATTGAGATCCTTTTTCACAGAGACAGGGCAAATTATCATGGGGATAAAGATGGAGAAGGTAAAAATGTAGTCCAAGGGAGGATATAGTCTTTTAATACGGCAGAAAGAGAACTGTGGGACTCAAAAAGCCAAGCCTAGATGGATGAGAAAATAGCAAATGATGATAATGATGATGAAAGAGGGACAAATTGAGATGATTGCAAGACTGTGGCCCCTCCCTGTTCAGTGGGCAATTGCTGGTCCCAGTGTCAATGGCTTATTTCTGAGGCTTTCAAGTTTTAACTGAATTTCAGGATTTTTTTTTTTTTTGAGGTCCGAAGGTGTCCAGGCATCGCACCTGAATTTCAGAATTTTGAGGCTCATGGCTTAAGGATTTCTGGACAAGTGCTTTAAGTGTTCATTACAATCACTGAACAGAAGAGTTACTTCCCAAGGAATCAGGCTTTCTTAGCAGGTACCTAGTCCAGAGGTTCCAATGGTACTTCTGGGAGAGCAGTATATGCCAATATATCATGTATATAACAAGTAATGTCAGAATCTCCCGCACATTCATGCAAGTAGGGGGTGAAATTCAGGCAGGACACGTAGAGTTTTGAGGCCTTGAAAAGCCTAACTATTTGAATCTCATACAGGGAAAACCTGAAACCCAGCCAGTATCAATGTGGCCCAAACAAATTACATGATATTGATATTTATCAATGAATTTTTCCCTTATGAAATGGAAAATACTATTCATTAGAAAAAGGAAAATTTATTAAATATATAATGTATTTATTCATATATATTTTACATTTTTTGTCTAGATTTTGGTCAGGTCTAGTCAGGTTAGGTTGAAAACAAAGTAGATCCAATTCAAAATTGGGAAGGTTTTTCTTTTCTAACACGACCCAAGCTTATCAAGCACAGACCTATCAATTTTTGGATCAGCTTGAGGAAGGTGGGATTTAGCCCAAACTAAATTTCTCATGTCTGTATACACCAACACACAGACACACACACCGAGAAAGGGAATAAATGCCACATTATGTAGTAAATGAGCACAACATGCACATTAGGGATGCAACTCAAAGGGGCTGGATCACCCCTTAGGGGCAGATTTTAACAAGAACAATTATGAAAGAATAACCATTTCTGGTAAGAGTACATATGGCATAAACTACAAGAACCATTTCAGATCAATTTAAATTTTTGAAAAAGAAAATGAAATTTATACCTTCCAAAAAATGAAATTTAGAAAAAAGAAATATGGAGTGAGTGCCAAGGAGGATGCTGGATCACAATCACAAGATGCATCTTCGAATCCCCAGAATGTAGGTGGTCTCAAGTGCACCATGGGCAGCAAGGATGTCAAGACCAAGTGGCAGAGAAATGTGAATTGATGGTGGAGACGGATGAAAGGAGCAGGTGGTAAGGATGCTGAGCATCTTTGGTTCGGAGAGAAGCATTCAACGGTTAGAGGTGGGGATTTAGGGATGGACGGGAGAGAAGTTAAAGGAAAAGAAACAGCAGTTTTATTATTTTCAATAAAGGATGAACAGCTTCAGGATTTCACAACACATCCACAGAGAACCTGAATCATTCAAATGCATACTAATCTCAGGGGTGATCTCACAGTTCAAGCTTCTTTCTACCCAACCAATTTATTTAAAAGAAAAAATGGCTTTCAGCCTGTGCTAAACCCTGACCGAACCCTTGTCATTTTCAAGGCAACTTGCAAAATGGCAAGCAACAACCACACTTATATGGACAAGAACCTACAGCACAACATGTACATGCCGCACAAACGCACACACACATGCACGAAGAATTCTATAGCTATTCAATTTACTACTCGTTTATCGTTGTCTACAAATGGTTTTGATCACAGCAACAAGAAAAAAACCTACAAATCAAATGACTGGAAATATTGCATCTTTTTCTCTCTTATCTGCCATGGACTCATCCATTAACTGGCCCACATTCAGTCTGAATTGATAGGCACCTCTTGTGATTTATAATGGAAATTATCAGTGGGTAAAATTGGTAAGCCGTACATATTACAACTTGTGTATGAATGCATGTTATTTCATACATCTTCCCTAGAAACTCCCCTTGCCTTTCACAGAGAATTTCACCCTAAGATCCACTGCTAGTCTTACCATAGAAATAATGATTGTTCTCTTTAACCAGCAAAAAATCTAAGTAAATGAATGTGTAAATGAAGCAGCAAATGATAACATGAGGACGTAAAATGAAGCATACCCCACCATATTTGCTACGGAAAGGTCCATGAGAAGCCACTATATATGGCTGGAAATAACTTGGCACGGGCGAGTTGGTATAAGGAGCAACACCAAACTGCTGGAAATAGGCAGGTATAGACAGAGCAAAAAATAAGGAAAGACCAACTATGATGATGTTCCTGGAGCTTCCAGCCTCACTATAACGTAGGTTTGACAAGCCCAGCGCCGCAAGCATTGCCCACATAAAGCAAAGGAGAGCAGCAGCCATAACATCAGGAATAGAAGCAAGAAAGCCACCAACTTTGCCTGAGTAGAATAGCACTGAAGTATTAATAGGGATAACAGAACGAATCGTCACAAGATGACAAGAAACAGAGTATTTAGCATTAGATAAAATCAATTTCTGCAACCACTCCATGTAGAGCATGCCTAATTCCCAATGTGCAAGGAATGGCGACTAGGAAAATGCAAAACATGCTTCCAAGGGGAAAAGCATAATTAACATTTTCTTTTGTTTTAATCTACTATCTATATATAACTACATTTTCTATTTTGATCCATTTAACTGCATTTAATCATATTCTAAAATTCATTCAACAATATGCATGTGACGGAACCTAATGTTTGTGACTCTAGATATCAACATGTTCATTTCTAAATTATAGTCAAGCATGGAAAATCAAGGGGAATAGGAAGCTTACCCACAAGGGACAAAAGTATCAAAATGCAAGCACCAAGCTCAACTGCTCTCCGGCTACCCATTTTTGTCACAGCAATTGTGTGAACGTTTTCAGTAAGAGTTGTAGACCCTGTTCCCGTACCCCAAAGACCTGCTAAAACACTTGTAATACCTTCCAAACCAATTCCTCTGCTTACAACACCAGGAGTTGGAGGTCTAGATGCCACCAACAAAGATGATGCGTGGTATGAACCAACCTACATGGCAGGCATGTGCAAAATAATAACAGATAAATACAAGATAAAAGAAACAAATTACACCAAATTTTCTACCATTTTTAAAGTACTACAAGCAATTGCTTATAATGCATATAACATACTATAAGAAAAAACAGTCCAAATGAGTATATGACATTGAGGTAAGAAACAATCTCATCATCATCATCGGAGCCATTTATCCCATCAATCAAAGGTTGGCATTTACAATTGGATTTGGCAATTTTTTTTCTATGGGCCGACTGCCTATCTACGCCTATAGGTCTCAAGCACACAACTTAGACATTGCAACCATGAGCACTTAGCAACAGTGCTAGAGGTTCTAGGCAAGAAAGAATCTCTTACACTAAAACGCCTTACTTGAGAAACATGCTTTAGCATCTGATGGAAAACCTAGATCTAACATCTTGGTCCCCTCCAGAATTGGGCCTCCTCAAGCTTAATTTTAATAGAAGTTGTGTGTGTGATCTTGGTTTAGCAGGCTATGGGAGAGTCATTCGAAATGGTTCTGGTGATACTTTGATTTCCTTTGTCGGTCCTCTTCCCATGGTTCCGTGATTGAAGTGGAATTGTATACTTTATGGAGAGGTATTGTGGAGCTGGAAGATTTAGGCGTTGTTGGGAGTATTTAAAAGGAGATTCTAAGATAGTTTTCGTTGCGCTTTGGGTTCTCTTTTCCATGGACTTATTTAGATAAAGTTAAAGGGTTCGTCATTCTATTGATACTTTCGGCTTTTCAGTTTCTTGTGTCCCTCGCCCTGCAAATTCAGAGGCAGATGAGTCGGTGCATCAGGGTTTGATAGCTTGATTGATCCAATCAAGATGATTTTGGATAAGTTCAAGCTTAGACCCTCTTCACTATTTACCATTTTGGGCTCATGGAGAGTGCAACTTAAAGAGGGGTGCAGGGATATCCATAACCACGTGCTCACTGACACCCGTGGGAGCATGTTGCCAAATCAACTTATTCACAAACAGACTTTATTTGAACCAATCTTGAAGAGCAAAGGCTATTTGGCATTGAGAAGTGATTGGCAAACCCAAGTATTATACGAACAAAAAGAAGTGTTTCTTTTTTTTTTTTTGAGATGGTGAAATGACTCGAATACAAACCCTTTTCATTGTATCACACAAAGGAGTATATCAGATACACTTTCGAAAGTTAAAGTATATTACATATATTTGTTGAGGGTTTCTAATTAAAAGCATTACTAGCTAATAATGCATATTAGATATAAACCCATATGTAATCGTTATTACAGAAAAACTAAAAATGGGCCTACTATATAGTTTTTTTTCTAAAAAGCTTGGCACAATTAAGATGAACCCACCTTAGAGCTAGGCGGAGCAGAGAATAGGTTTGGCACCTAGCTGTGGCTAAGGCTTTTCATGGAATGGACTTTCCTTCATCCGATCCTGAGGCCATTTATATTATCAAAGCCCAAGTCCGCTCGAATTCCAACAAGCTTTTTATGTTAAAGCATCAGCCCACCCATTTACACTTGTTTACAAATAAACAAACATTTGGGTGGTTCATCATGTAAAGCCCAATCAACTTCAAATTTCAATGTGACAATTGTGTTATTCTTCTAAATAATAATAATCATAAGCATCACTCTTGTTAACCAAATGTATCACCAAAATAATCATGCAATCAATCCAAACTAAACAATAATAAGAATAAAGTGTATCATATGATATTACAAACGCAAATGACTATACGTATTCAAATTACAATATACCCAACATACCACGCCAAAAAGCTTGAAATGCTCGATGGGCTTTTACACCAAAGCCAAAGCAACCTATTTATTAAACAGGCTCAAAAGTTGAACCCAACACCAGCTCATTAGTCAATTCGGGCTTGGCTCAGCTCAAGTTTAAGCACCTGAACAGCCTTAAAGGTGGCCTAGGCATATCTTTAAATACTATTTCAAAACCGTAGCTCAGCAACTAATGACTCAACTCAGCAAGCTAGAAAATGTAGTGAACACGGCGATTTTGGCAGCAATGTCAATATTCTATCAAAACCAAAATAATATAAAGAAACTCCAAAAGAAGTCTAAAATGATAAATGTTAGAAAACATACACTTCAAAACTTCAAATATACCTCATTGTTGAAATATAATGACCAATGAGTTATCAAACATTATTCAAGTGTTAAGAAAAAGAATAATGGATAAGTGAAAATTTTGCTTCAACGGGTCAAGATTTAAAGGATTGGACAAAAACCACTTCTTTCAAATTTCATTTTGTCGACAAAGCACATAAGCTGGAGATGAGTTCCACAAATAACAAAAATTTACTACTTTGCATGTGAGAAACATGATCTAATGTTGGTCAGTATCTTGATAGACACTAATAGGTGGAGAATGATCCAAAACAATAGATAAAAGTTACCTGCACACTTAGGCATGACATACTATGCTGCAAACCCCTATGTGGGGTTCACTATAGCCCCATCTGATGAGTTTGTTTGAAAGGTCTATGCTTGAATATGGGCCCCCAAAAAATCACTTCGATCAGATTTATCAAGCCACATATTTAAAGGGCACAAAAGTTTAGTACTAGAAAATAATTTTGAGTGATCAAAATTTGGGAGGCTCGAAGAACATGGCTTCCATTGATTGGAACAAAGTGATTTTTGGTGGGTCCTTTTATTCAAGCTTATAGACCTTACCAAAGGAACCATCACATGGGACCAAAGTGGGCCCCATAGGAATGCAAGAGACAGGTGAACATTAAAGTGGAAAGGTTATAGCAATGTTTAAACTTTAGTCAAGCTAAGCATCGCCAACATGTTTTTTTTATGTAAATCCATAATTGTAAGTTTCTAAAGGAATAAAAATGACATTTTACAGCAAAATCTTCAACATTAAGTGGCTGGAGCAGTATGTCTTTGTTTGGTTAAGGATATGCATTAAGTAGCTAGAGTCCTGAAAGGAGACCTTTTATAGTCTTCAAATCTCCACTCTGCTAACATAACTAAGACAAGTCACTAGTTGGAATTCCAAATATCCAGCACAACCTAGTGATGTAATCTGGATGACATTATTTGCCGGAACCTGCTGATTCATCAAGTGAATGGCCTAAACTCTAAGGATAGTCAAGTCAACCTCATGATTTAACTCATGAGGCTGCTGTTGAGTTGATTCACCCAGCTGGCAAGCTACACCGGGAAAAACCATATATGAAGAGGTTGACTGGTAATTTGTGGCAAAATAAGGAAACAGAAATAATAAGGTTCCTCGCACTGGAAGTACATACAAAGTCACAGACATTCATATAAGCTATTAATATGGCAACTTTTGGGTCTTAGCAAGGAAGCACTGAATTTGCTTCTGAAGCTTGCGTGCTAACATGTCTTTTCATGTGTTCACAATACGGGCATTATAAAAATAATAAGAATAGTAATACTCAGAATCTGTACAAGATAAAAAAATGAAATTGAACACAGAAACTCTGAACAAATTTTATAGAGAAACATATGACAGTCATTGCAATTTGTTAGCCTGTGAATGTTACGAAACAGAATGCAACTTCCCTTCTGAATGGATATTTTAGCTGGAAAATGCTAAATATAAGAATGTGTGAAGCAGGTGATTATTCTGCACTAAGGAACTTGCCAAATTGGCAATGTGTTGCACTGTAGTACCAGTTAGAGGCACAAACCAAAGCTAAATGTATCTTAATTTCTCCTCCTACTTTGGAATTGAAATAGGAGAACCAGTGCCATCGAAACCATTTATACTAGGATTAGCTAATCCAGAAAGGACTGGGAATATTACATTCATTGACACACTCAAATGCATAAAGAATCCAAAATAGCAAGCTACCTATACATACAGTTTTCATTTTTTTTTTTTAACTGTATATATACAGTTTTCATAAAGTACTTGCTTAAATTTCAGACAACAGCAGGAGCCTTGGGAAAAAGATGCACTTGGTGAAATGGTAATCAACAAGGACAAACAATACAAATACCATAACTCATCCATAAAAACAAATCACAGCACAGTGGCAAGAATTGGATGGGAAAAGAGATATAAGAACCTCTGAAAGTAGCACAATTCAGATCGCGATAAGGGGGAAGGAACTCACCGAATCAACTGATGTAATTAAGGATACCGCACACATCACCAGAGCCATTTTCCAGTGGAAAACAGGCGTTCCCCACTGCAAAGGATAAGGAAATCTAAACCATGGGGAAGATTTTAATGCATGAGAAGTATCAACACGACAATGTTTCATCTTCGATACATGCTTCTGGCAAAAATCAGATATAATATTTGATGTGGGTACATTTATATCACAACCTTTGTAGCTATATGCTCCAGCTTCAGTAAGAAGGAAAGCAAAAGCCCATGTGATACCTAGACCCAATGGGACCTGTAAAATTATGCCACAACAGTCATTACTCAACTAGTGAAAAGTGTTAAAGCATTATGATTCCATAGTGTAATCTTACCGCATAGATCAGAAATACACGATGGCCCAAGACAGATATCTTACGAAGATACTGCAGACAATAAGATGGATGCAAACACGTTAGATATTTTAGCATAAAAGCAGATATTAAAAGAAGAGCCTAAAACCAAACACAATCAACAGAAACAAAAAGACAAACATAAAGATGATTAACAAAAAGTACATCCCAAAGACATAAACAGAAGCATCAGAACAATGACACTCACAAGTGAAAAAAGAACGACCAGCAATATCTGCACTACACCAATCTCTAAGCAGGTACCCACTTGTGGAAAACCATAACTGAAAAAGGAAAGTCCAACAGCTGCAACAGTGGGAGATACGACGACTGGATTGATTAACCTGTAACAAAATTATTGCAGAAGCACAAATTTAAGCAAGCCACATATAGCAGATCATTAAGAAGTGTAAGTAGTAGGATTGCATAACAAATGCCAAATCAATTATTCCATAAGTTATAGCAATTATAATAAGAGTAAAACTTTTCAAAGAAAAGACAAAGTGGCTTAGCCCTTATCATATGAAGCTTTGAAGGATACTACATTCATGCTTCCTTCTAATAATTAACACAGTGCTTCATTTCCAAGTTTACATGAACAAGCAAGCAAGGGCATAGACATAACTAATGCCCAGACAGAAGATTCCAATTATGCGAATGATCTGCAGGGATGTAAATGGGCTGGCTTCAGGCTGGGTCCAACATTCAGGTTCCCACATTACTGGACCAGCAGGTCTTGTATAACAGACTGCAGCAGATAATAGTTAACAAGTGATACTTTAGGGACCCAGAACCGTACTTTAGAACCTCATCGACTTTCCTATATCACAGGTTAGTTGTTACAAACTAAGTACATGTATACTATTCAAAAAAAAAGTATATCATACATCTAAAGACACCCTTAATAGGAAAGAAATATCATACACACATATAGAGAGATAGAGAGAGAGAGAGATTGTATTAGTTCTCCAGTTTCAGGCTTTTGGAGCACTGGAATTAGGGTGGAAGAGAGAGAAACATCATTATACAGTTCAGAGATGATGAGGCAGAAACAACCCAAAGTTGAAGAAAAGAGGAAGAGAAGGTAAAGATTCTAGTGGAGATAAAATCCTTCCAAATGTGCATCGAAATCGTAAAAATGATGACCCCCACACCCCCACCTCAAGCCGCACCACGAAATCCATCTATGTGGGAGCCCACCACTGGTGGTGATGATGGGGTTGTAAAAAAGGTCTTGAACATGGGGCCTACCAAAAATTACCTTGGCTTGCATCTTCTCTTGCGGATTTCCAGCATGTATCCATGAGCGACATTTTGCGGGCCTGGAAAGAGAGTACCGGGCTCCTTTAGTTTAGTACTTTAGTGTTTCTTCTTTATTGGGAGCTTGGTCTTATGGGTGTAAGGGGTTGAGGGGTTTCTGTTTCTCCCTAACTTTGCCTTGTACAGTTTTCTTTGAACCTCTGGTGCTTTTATTAATATTATTACCATTACCATTTCAAAAAAAAAAAATACTTTTGACTTGATCCATCAGCCCATTTTTTTAAACCACACAAAATTTTGATCCCTCTAAATAAGCTTCAATCCCTTAAACATTTATGGCCTTTAAATCATGGCAATCATAGATCATTAATATCTAAGGACAGATTAAGATGGCATCTTTCGTTTCAAGTGACTTCAAGCACATTCAGGTTCAATTCTGATGTATCAAAAATATAGGAATTAAAACACAGGTGAAATTATACTAAGCAGCTTCACAGCAAATGAATTTAAATAATGAATAGATTTGAAGTCTTGAAAAGCATACCTCAATAAGATTGACATCAACCCACTATAACCCATAATCACTTGAAATGCAGAAGATATGATTATAGCCCCTTGCAGCTCCTTCATTATGTGCTTGAAATTCTACAGTGACATATAGTTGTGTTCAAAATTCTTGCAAATTAAACTTAAAAAGAAAGACTGAATAGATATATAGTTAAAACAGAATAAGAGAGTAGCAATTACTACAGAAAGTAGAAGGTTAAATTGCAGCTGAGCCCTTAGTCTCTGGCCAATAAGATTATCATTCTCTTTCCGATCTTCCCAGCACCTCCCCCTAACCCCCCACTGCTGCTTTTATCTTCACTTGCCTGTTACTTCCCCTTTAACTGGTTAGGCCTCCTCAAACGTTCTCTGTGTCCCTTTTTTTCCCAGAAAGGTAGTTCTCTCCTCTTCATTTCTTCCTCTGCAAGATGTTCTCCCCCATTTCTTAGTCATGAGTTGTTGAGCTTGGGCTGTAAAATTCCCCTGAAACTCCTTCACCCTCTAATGTCTTCGAGTCCTTGAGGTATTTTGCTTCAGTCCCTTTCTTTCTCATATCCAACCCAGCCTCTTCAAACAGAAACCCTGCAGAATGGTTCCATAAACCCTTCCAAAAACCTGAGGCCCTTCTATTAGAATCCCCAACCCGCCACCCCACACTAATCAACCTATACTTTCCAATAATGAGACGCTTACATAAACCTTCTGAAGAATCCCCCAATCTCCACAACCACTTCCCCAGTAAGGCGACATTGAAGAGACTAATGGGACAAATTCCAAGCCCCCCTTCCTTCAATGATTTACATACTTGGGACCAAGAAACCAAGAGACCAAGTGAAAATTTCTTTTATCCTCCGCATCCATCCACAAGAACTTTTTCTGAATTCTCTCCAATTTTTCAATCACAGCAATTGGACATTTAAAGACACTCAGAAAGTAAACAAGGAAACTCGAAAGTACATACTTAATCAAAATAATCCTACCACTGATGGACAAATGCTTCCCTTCTAGATGGACAATCTTTTCTTCATTTTCTCAATAACCTTATCCCAACAAGACTTTCCAGGTTTACCCTTACAAATAGGAAGACCAAGATAAGATGATGGAAAAGAAGCAATTCTACATCCTTACACAGAAGCCAACTCTATGCACAAAGCCCGAACCATCTTCAACTCCTCAATGTCAGTCGTAAGGAACAAAATAGTATCATCAGCATATTGAAGGTGCGTAATCTCAGTCTCTGTATGGTCGACATGAAATCCACAAATCAATCCCTGGTTAGATGCAACAAGAAGCATAAGATGAAGAGCCTCCGCAACGATCACATATAAATAAGGGGATAATGGATCACCTTGTCTGACTCCCTTCTCCATTCTAAGAAAACCCTTAGGACTCCCATTTACCAAAACAGAGAGATGGACCAAAGCAACACAACACCTCATCCAGCGCCTCCACCTATCTCCAAAGCCCATACGATGCAACACAAAATCAAGGAAAGACCAATACACTCTATCATAGGCTTTCTGCGTGCTTCACCTCCTCTTCCTCAAAGGGAGATCCCAAAGCAACTGCTTGGTCCTCATTAAGAACGCGAAACGGAAGAGAAGCAGGAACAATATCCTTAACCATTATCATTTTCAAATAAGCCCTTAAAATAATCAACAATTTCGTCACATACCTCACCCCTATTCTACACCACTTCCCTATCAATTGTGATAGAATGAATGTAGTTTTTACGTCTTCTAGCACTTGCCATTTGATTAAAAAACGTTGTATTTTTATCCCCAACTTGGAGCCATCGAACTCTTGATCGTTGCTTCCATTTAATTTCCTTTGAATGGCCTTCTTTTTTAGACAATGCTTTAGCTTTTTCCTTCTAAGGAGATTTTCCTGTAAAAGAGGATCCTCCTCCTCTAAACTATTAAGAGATTGCAGCTCTTCCAACCAAGATGATTTCTGAATAATAGACTCCTCAAGACGAGCTTTAGCCCATGACTTCATCTTACCTCCTAACAACTTAAGCTTTTGTAAAAGACAATAGCCCTTCCAACCCAAAGGATATGTTTCCCTCCACCAAAGCTTGACTAGGTCATGAAAACCATCTTCCTTAAGCCAGGCAATCTCAAACCAAAAAAGGGGAAGGGCCCCGAGAGTCTAAACATGATTCTAGTAAAATAGGGGCATGACCAGAGACAGGAGATGGAACAACTCTCTGTACAAATTGAGGAAAGCATTCCAGCCACCTTGCATCTACCAAAAATCTATCCAATCTAGCAAGAGAAGGATCATCTTGCATATTAGACCAGGTAAAAGTCGCACCCCCCAAATCAACCAGCTCCATGTGATCAATCCAGTCACTAAATCGTTGCATAGGACCTGAAATTCTCCGACACCCTTTTCGTTTTGACATTCGGCGAACAACATTAAAATCTCCTCCCATACACCAAGGAGAGCTGGAATACCCCCTAGATGTCGATAACTCATCCCAGAATTCAAGTCTATCATAATCAATATTAGGCCCATATACATTAGTAAATAGGAACTCCCTACCTGCTGAAATTTCTTCCAACACCATAGTAATAGATAAAGAGGCACATCTGCTGAAACTAGCCTCCATTTATCAGAGTTCCAGACTGACCATATTCCACCCGAAGCACCCTCAGATGTCGTTGCCAGCCAGCCGATACTACCACTTCCCCAGAGTGACCTGACAAATTCTTCGTCTGGGTTTTGACACTTAATTTCTTGAAGAAAAAGAACTTCAGGCTTCTGAGAGAATCAATTTCTTTTCTTCATCCTTCACCACTAATGCACCAAACATTCCTTTGGTCTCTCTTTGACCTAACCCCATAAATAGGGCACGTCATAAGCATTCCATGCATTTGTCTTTTGATGTTCAAACCTCATGCATATAAAAGAAAAGTTCCCACCTCTTGCATCCCGCTTCTAGATACAGGCATTCCCCAAAACTTACCATACCATGGAAAAGAGATTCTCAACAAGCCCAAATATGTGTTTCAAGCATACTCTCCAGGAACAGAGTTACTAAAAATCTAAAATTACACTTTTCATATTGAACTTGATCCTTGCCGTCACCTAAACACATTCTACCATCTCGACCTCCTGATTTCTGACTAACAATTTCTCTTCATTGCAATTTCAGCTCTTCAACCCAAGTAAGCTGGACCTCATTTATCACATCCACCATCCATTTGGACCTTTCATGAATAGAACCATAAATACTTGTTAAAGGCTGATAATAGGTTTTCCACTGAGTACCCAGAGAGAAGACACCACACCAGTAACCACATTTTCCTGATGGAGAATGGCTGAATGGTTTCAAATGAACATCATTTGGCCATGACATGATGCTTTCACTCTTCCTTAAACAATTTATAGATGTACTTGGGCAAATAACAACCCAAATTAAAAGGATGCCTATGCATTAAGATGGTTGTTTATTTCTATGATAGAGTTTCACTCTTCATACTTGTTCATTTCTATGCTAAATTGATAGAGTTGACATACCCATCTTTTTTAACCGAAAAAATAGTAGAAATTTATTTACCCTAATATCTGAATTGAACAGTTCACAATGGTTGGCTTCATGTCAACAGCTCAAGGCATCAGGTCTTACCATTGGCACTTGGTTAGAAAGATTTTTTTAAAAAAAAAAAAAAAGGAAGAAGGATTTCTCAACTTCAAGAGGGAAACTGATTCAATTATCATACCAAAATGCTAGGAAGTTCCACAATATTCTCTTTCTCATGCTATGGAAGATGAAGGGATGTCAGATTGAACCAACATAAGCTACAAAAATGTAACAAGAAAATATCAAGTTCAACCTGTTGGATTGCAGTTATAATCCATCCACTCTGAGCAGCTCTTTTGGCCCACCAACATGTGTATTAAATATATGAATAGGAAGAGCTCTTCCTGAATTACATAATGGCTGAACAATAACCTTGATTTGGTTACTATGACCACTCATGAGAGTCGTTAAAATAAATTGCTAACAGTCTGGTCCAACTGTTCAAATTATACACACGTGATTCATGTAAATCAGCAATGTTTTTTTTTTCCATGGAACATCCAGCAAACATGTAGGCCAGTTAAATGGGCCCCTCAGGATGGGCTCTGGTTGGACTTGATCATTCGAAATGTCTAACAGTCTTGGAAAATACATTGTGCATCAATCAGAAACATATCAAGAAGCTCAAAATTTGCGAGACAGGCAATTAGAGAACCTACATTCCCATTCAAACCCTGAAACTCGGTAGAATTGATGATCGCCAGTGCTGGAGCCAAATAAACAAATGATGGTCCCTGTATCAAGGGTAGCCTCGACCCAAAGGATGTATGTAGAAGTGTTGTTACCCCCGACACAAAAAGCATAGTAGACACCACCATTGCAGTATCTTCCTGTCATTCTTAAGAAATCACTCAAAGATCGACAATTCTAACCAAAAATTGTAATTCCAATCACTCAAAGGTCAATGATTCTAACCAAAAATAGTGATTCCAAATCAAGAATGAAAATGTGAGATGGAGAGAGAGAGAGAGAGAGAAAGAGATAACTGCTTACATGAGTACCGCCCATTGCCGGAACTATAACCAGAGGAATAAGAACTAAAGAACCTAATATGGAAAGAAAATGCTGGAATCCATATAATCCGATGGGCACTGAAACTCAGAAAAAAAAAAGAGACAGCAAATGTTTATATCTTGTTTAGAGAAAAAATGAATTTAATAGAAAAAGGGGGGAAACTAAAATCTCACCGAGACCAGGAGTGTCTCTGAGCTCATACTTCATATGCGAATGCCTAGCCACGAACCCTTCATCCTCAACCAACTGTGGCAATGTGTCGGGCTCCTCGTCTCGGCCAGGTTTTCGCTGTGGTGGGGGTGGGAGGGGTAGTTCAGACCGAACCTGCCCGTTGGAACCAGACGTCTTCACAGCAGCAGAGGCACCACCATCCGGCTCCCTTTTCTTCTTCACTGCCGGATCTCTGTCTGATACAGCCACTGGCATTCGATCCCTAGCCTGCTCGCCATTAACGGGACGACCGGCTTCAAGATCTGGCTGCATTTCCGTTTCTTTTGGCTTAGGCGGCGCAATAGCGACTATTTGGCCGGAATCGCTGGCATTGGTCTCGCCTGAGAGCTTGACTTTGAAGCCTGTTCTCTTTGCCCATGAAGACGGCTGGGATGTAGACGGCTTAGGCTGGGCTTGGGGAGCCGGCGGCCATGGCCCAGGTCGAGCGCGCTTGGACACGTCAGAGCTCGCCATCTTTTCCGGCGCACTACGACTTCATTTCTTGGATGGAATGGCGTGCTGCAGATCTGTTCTTGATATATCGATCTGATTAGGGTTTTGGGAAAGAGGATCTCGAGGGTTTCACTCTGCAGATTTCTAGGGTTCAGAAACAGAGAGAGAGAGAGAGTACTGAAGGGAGTGTAAGTGAGGGCGTGAGATTTCAGGTGGATGAGAGAGGAAGAGAGACGTGACTACAGCAAAGAACAATGCTGTTGTATTAAAACTCTAGCGTAACAGCTAGTTGTGAGTTATGATAGGTAACAACGACGTTTAAAATGCGACACGTGACACCATTGACTAACTTATCCATGAGAGTGCAGTAGTTTTTTTACCCTTTTTTCTCCCTTTCCGATGCTCAAAAATGTGCCGTACATTTCGTGAATGACCATTATTGTAATTTAAATGTTTTTAATGGTTGCGATGATAAATTGACAATGTAGTAAGTCTAATCAAATGCAATCTAAGTGAATTATAGAGAACAATAAAAAATCCTAATTTAGTTTATCTAAACTTACGAAAAATAATTGAGCGTTTGAAATTAAAAAATTCAATCAAACCTAAATAAAATGATTTTTTAAATATCAAATAATTTTTTTAATATATAATAGATTCTTTTAAAAATAATTCTAATGAGACTGACACACTCAATTTTTATTTTTATTTGAACCTACATGAATAGTGTATAAAGTTATTGGAAAATGAATTTCACACCGATGATTTTTATTATGGTACACCAACTTCGAGTTAACTTTCGCTTTTGCCCGACACTTCGTTCCTTCTCCTCTTTCTCATTGATTTGTTTTCCTTTTCTACGTCGTCTATCTTCTCTCTCTTCCATTCCTTCCTCACACACCGCAATCATTTCCTCTTCTCTATCGTTTGTTGGGAATGGTTGCGAAATGTGTTTCATATTGAAAGTGTAGAGGAAGATTTAAGCATGTATAAAGGACTCAAGTCACTTCACCTAACATTCTAATCTTTTAGGCTGGATACTCAGGTCCTAACAAGTGATATCAGAAACAGGTCTCAGACTACCTGTAACAACCCGACCCGAATACAGGGCTTAGGTGTAATACCCTATCCCAGATTAGGCGAGTTTTAGCTCGTTAATCATGTTTAACCGGTTGATCTTGAGGTTTTTGGTTAGGGCTTCGAGGAAAGCCCAAGTTTGGCCCGATCTGAGCCCGAAAACTCAGTGATTCAGCTCGTCGAGCTGGAGGGGCATTTTGGTAATTTACCACTTCTTGTGTATATTTTTATAAATTGTGTGATTTTGTGAATATTATTGGTGAATAATGTTTTCCTTAATTAAGGATTTGCATTTCTGATTTTAAAATAAAATTATTTTCAGAAAATAATACTTAAATATCACCCGTCAAAACCCCGAAAGAGAGTATTAATTATTTTAAAGGGTTTTGAAAATGAAATAAATTTTGAAATTAGTATTTTATGGTAGACCATTTTAAGAATGGTCTAGATATTTCATTTCATCTCAAAATGATGTTTCTAAATTGTTTATTTTAACAATTCTTTATTTAAGTAAATAGTGTAAATTTATGGTTTTTATTTAAATAAATGATTTCTAATAAGAGTTAAAATCTGAAATTTTTATGGTGATTAAGATTTTTAAAACCCAACCCATCTGTAAGGTTGGATCAGGTTTTTAAGTTTTTAATTTATTACTTTTAGTTTAAAAATCAGTTTTTATGAAAACTAGGCCCTTTTTGCAATTTAGAAAAACTTGAAGGGCTGATTTGCAAAAAAAAAAAAAAAAATCTACACTTACTGTTGCGAGCATCAGCAGCGTGCGCGGGCGTGTAGCAGCCTGCTCTACTGCCCGATTTTCCGGCGTCCCGTCTCATCAGCCGCGTGCCGGATTTCTCGGCCGAAAAAGCCTATAAAAACCGACCTTCTCCATCTGTTTTAACTCCCAAAATATCTTCTCTTCTCCCTTCTCTCTCTGTGTAAAACCCAGCCGACCGACCCTCTTTTGTAACAGTAACTTAGAGGAAATTATTTTCCAAAAACCCGATTTTCAACCCAGGAATCGAAACCAAGGTAACCACTGCATTCCCCTCTCAATTTCGACCGATTTGGAATAAAAAAATTTTGGATTTGGCTCTGTTTTCATTGAGAAAAACGATTTCAAAATTTAGGGAAAATTTTAGGGTTCCTCGTATCAGTGAGCTTCCGGTGTTAAGATCGGATGGCTCACTGAGTTTCAAAGCTCCAAACCTTTTCCTATGGAAAGAGGACTCCCGGAGGAATCCATCGGACCGGTCAGATGTAAAAACCGAGTCCAGAAAATAGCCCATTTCTTATTTTCGGTTTTACTGTTCACCGGCCGTTCACTGTCTGTTGCAGACAGTGAACGGGGAAGAAGAAGAGGAAGAAGAAAGAGAAAAAAAAAATGAAAAAAAAAAAAAAAAACATTTTTATTTGAAAATATGGTTGCTTATGATTTCAAATGGTGGTTCCCACCGAAGAAAAAAAAATGAATAAATATTTAAATAATTAAATATTATTATTTTATTCCCAAAAAAAAAAATATTTTTATTTGAGATTATAGTTGCTTATGGTTTTAAATGTTGGTTCCCATCGAAGAAAAAAAAAATTGAATAAATAATTAAATAATTAAATATTATTATTTTATTCAAAAAAAAAAATATTATTTCGTTAGATTATGTGATGTGATGGTTTATACCCCCCTTGTTAAATAAAACTGTACTAACCCCTTTCTCTTATTATTTATAGTGTAAATATTATTGTATCCGCTTTCAGTCCGACATTAGTCGGGAACTGAGTGATTCACTTTCAGGCCGGCACTATAGTCGGGCACTGGGTGACCTCGAGGCCTACTCAAAATGTCAGCTCTGGTCCTATCCAGAAGACAACCGAGAAGTGACCCGAGGATCTAGACCTCACTCAATACGTCAATCTGGTCAATGCCCAGAAGACAATATGAGTTTGGACTGAGCCCCTTTTTATTATTATATTATTATCTTGTGGATGATTTAAAAAGGCTATAAACCAAGTAGGAGACTCATTTCCATGAACCCTGGATATTTTGTGGGAAAACGTGTGATTTCCAAATACTACATATATGTACGTATCTGATATGTATATTGATTGCGCACTTGTATGTTGTTTGACAGAGACCGCGAAACCACACGATCACGGTGAGGGAACTTAACTCTGCAGATTTTGTAAACAGGTGTTATATTGAGCAATGAGTGGTTTCGGTTTTGATGAACCCACTCAGGTGCCTATACATGATGCACTATGGTAAGAGTGCTGTGATGATTTGATATTACGGTGTTGACCGTATGTGTATGTAAGACTGCTTCCACGTACCTGGGCTATTGAACCAATATCGGCCATATGAGAGATGGTTTATGTCTACTGGACCATGGGCGGACCATGCTGTCGTCAGTTGCTGACTTGAGGGTGTCAGTACCGGTTACGTTTAAGAGCCGGAGATGTACTTGCAAGGATGTATTTTGACCGTGTCGGGACTTAATACTGGTCTCAGTGTAGTCGGCAGGCGTTACGGTGGATAATGGCAGTGATTGATAGTTGATGATGTTATTATCTGATTTAAGATTATGCTTACTGTTATCAAGCATGTGATATTAACTGTTGTTAACCTGTTTTACTATTTGCTGAATGTGCATTGTTAATTATCCTTCACTGGGCTAGTTAGCTCACACCACTCACCTTTCAGGCGATGAACCCGATGAGGAGAACCCTCTCTTTCAGGCTTAGGGCGTTTGACCTAAAGCAGTGTTTTGGGATTCCCCCGGAGAGGAATGCCCTGATCTTTCTGTTGGTTCTAGGAACCGTTGTTTTTGTATTAAGTACCGGATGTGGTACTTAATTTATGTTTAAATGTTGTAATCGGCTATGTTGCCATTTTAGACAATGTTATGATTGATTAATCAATGTTGGTATCTGTTTGATCGTATTATGAGTGGATGTTATTGTTGTGTTGTTTTTGCTTTGTCTTTGGGGCAGGCATATGGTACATGTTTGAGTCCACTTAACAGGCTGATGTGTAACCGCTGGGCCTAACTGTTGATCCGGCCCAGTAAGAGTGCTTGTGGTTTGGTTTACTTACCTTTCAAAAAAAAAAATCAGTCGCGTTCCGGGCCCACCGGTCGGGTCGGGGCGTGACATTAGGGCTTGACTCAGTGTGATATTGTCTGCTCTGGGCCTCGCACACCAACAAGCCTGCACGGTTTTGCATTTGGGCCCAGGCCCACCTGACCTGGCCCAAAAGGCCTCACACTTGAATCAACATGGGGTGGCCAGTTATGACCCCTCCCCTCTCAACCTTCCCAACCGATGTGGGACTTTTCACCTTTCCCACATCAGGTTGGGGTGGGTATCACAATCACTCCCCCTAAAGCTTCGAGCCGTCCCCGGCTTGACCCGGTCCAGCTCAACAACTACAGGGAAAGAGGAAAGCCCACACAGTCCGAGTGTTGAACCTCGGCTCTGATACCATTTGTAACGACCCGACCCGAATACAGGGCTTAGGGCTTGACTCAGTGTGATATTGTCCGCTCTGAGCCTCGCACACCAGCGAGCCTGCACGGTTTTGCATTTGGGCCCAGGTACACCTGGCCTGGCCCAAAAGGCATCACACTTGAATCAACATGGGGTGGCCACTTATGACCCCTCCCCTCTCAAACTTCCCAACCGTTGTGGGACTTTTCACCTTTCCCACATCAGGTTGGGGTGGGCATCACACTACCTCATATGAACTCGGGAGATCCCTGAGGCAGACGAATTGGTTGTCCTCGTTCGAGCGAGGATTGTTGGGGCTAGCTGTGAACGAGTCTCGCATTAAAAATGTTGAGAGAGATGTAGAAGTTTATAAAGTACTTGAGTCACGCAACCTAATAAATTAATCTTTTAGGCTGGATACCCAGATCCTAACATCGTTTTTACGTGTCCCTCTTCCCTTTCATCCGCATCAGTCCATCTTCTCTCTCATTCGTGTTTTCCCTCTTGTTCGCATTCACCACCTCCATTGCACAACACGAACGGAGACAACCTTTGTAGAAATCTTAGAATTCCATAATAGGTAGTCAATGGACTTGGATTTTGTTCCATAGCTCCTGTTTGGTTGTTTCAAATTCTCAAATGTGAAATTGAAAAATTGCATAATTTATGAAGCTTTAAATAATGAATTCATAGTTTTGTGAAATTAGAATTCTTAAATGAGAATTATGTAATCCATGAGAGTGGGGTTTATACTTCGTTCTCATCTAAAAGCAGAGCCGTGAGAGACCAAACGAAAATATTATTAGCATCTCCTATAAGGATTTTGGTAATTTTTACAGTGTAAGATTATTGATAGAGGTATCTAGACTGACAAATTTATCTTGATATAATAAGATGTCAATTTTTTTTTTCCATTTTACATATGAAAAGGGGTTGTTGCTGCGTACAAACGAAATGGAAGAAGAAGAGATGCGTGCGAAGAAGAAGGAAGAGGGAGAAGAGAGAAAACGGTGGAAAATGAAATAAAATGTATTGAGAAAGAGAAGGAAGAAAAGTAGGTAATGAACAAAGCATGGAAAAAATCTCGAGTTCACTCAAATTCGATGTGCGATGATAAAAATCATCTGTAACAAATCAAGTTTCCAAGTTATTTGGTAGAAATAATGATTCTTGAAAAGTTATTTCAAAAATACTTCAATTTTACTTTTTGAAGGCTTGAAATTTTTATGCCTTTATTATATATTCCATACTCTTCTTCCTGTACAGGGAGTGGATTTTGTCCCAAGAAATTTGAGTGTGGCCAGAGAGCAAAGAGTTTGTGTTCTTTTTCATTGACAAAGGGTGCAATAGGGTTCAATGAATGTGAGCTACAACTCACTTTTGCACATGATTTGTTTTTTTATTGCATGAAATAGATTATGCATTCGCACGTCACATTGCATTATCAATCTTTGGTAATTCCATCTCAAAGGGAAGATCATTGGAATGCAAATACACATTGCATCCTTTGGGTGACTGTCTTGTTGAGAATTAGAAGCGTATAAGTAGTACTCAAAATAATAAAACACAGATCAATCATATACAAAGACATAAAGATTTACTGTGGTTTTTTTTCGATGCGTTCATAGATTCAAACTAGATCAATTATGTTCAAAGGCAAAACGAATAAAAATGACTATGACCGTATTATAATTTTTTTCACTCTCTCTCTCTCTCACACATGAGAAATATACATTATATGTAACACCCCACCCACATGGGAGTGTGGGAAAAAATCACACATCGCCCTCAGGGGTGTGGGGTTATAAGAGGGTGCTTTCCCTCTCCTTAGCAGAAGGCCTACAAGACCAGGCCTAATGTAAAGCCGTGTGGGCCGCCCCACGTGGGGCCCAAAGATAACAATTTTGTGCTGAAGGGACGAGTTGTTACATTTGGTATCGGAGCACGGTTCAACACTAGGATTATGTGGGTCCTCTACCCTTCAGTGTTATGTTGTTTGTGTAGACCCCATATCAGTATGACGTGACAGAGCCGGGGATGACTCTGGTCTTAAGGGATGTGGATTGTAACATCCCACCCACATGGGGGTGTGGGAAAAAGTCACATATTGCCCATGAGGTAGAGGGGGTGTGGGGTTATAAGAGGTTGCTCCCCTCTCCATAGCATAATTTTTTTTGGGCCTAGTATTGTGGGCCAGGTCCAATGCGAAGTCGTGCGGGCCGCCCCATGTGGGGCCCAAAGCGGACAATATTGTGTTTAATGAACGAGTTGTTACATTATATATTGCCTTGATTAGGATTTACATGGTACTTATCTGATCATCAGTTTTCACAAAACTTAACATGTCTTGTTTTAGTGCTACAATTTATTGTATTACTATTTTTTTTTTTTAATAATAACTCCTTATTTCTTTCAAACTAGTTAACCCTATACTAGTGTTTCGAGTTTCCTCATTCATCATTCATTTATTTTTTTCATTTTATTTCATTTTTTAGGATTTACTTTTAATGGCCCGCACCCGAGGATGGTGCTTGTGTTAGAGTTCGACCATGAGAGATTTGCGCTAGATAGAGTGCGCACAAAGTCTAACATTGCCTAGGATAAGAAGTAGAGAGGAGTATATATGTAACGATCCGACCCAAAAACAGGGCTTGACTCAGTGTGATATTGTCCGCTTTGGGCCTCACACACAAGCTCGAACCCACACGGTTTTGGATTTGGGCCTGGGCCCACCTAGCCAGGCCCAAAAGGCCCCACACATGAGTTACATAGGTGGCTTCTTAATAAACCCACCCTACCATTTCTTTCCCACCGATGTGGGACTCTTAAGGGAGGGGTAAGGTATCACAATCACCCCCCCTAAAGTCTCGAGCCATCCCCGGCTCGATCCGGTCCAGCTCAGCAACTTACAGGGGAAGGAGAAAAGCCCACACAGTCCGAGTGTTGAACTCGGCTCTGATACCAAATTTGTAACGACCGGACCCGAAAACAGGGATTAGGGCTTAACTCAGTGTGATATTGTCCGCTTTGAGCCTCGCACACAAGCTCGAACCCGCACCGTTTTGCATTAGGGCCTGGGCCCACCTAGTCCTGCCCAAAAGGCCTCACACATGAGTTACATAGGTGGCTTCTTAATAAACCCACCCTCCCCTTTCTTTCCCATCGATGTGGGACTCTTAAGGGAGGGGTAGGGTATCAGAATATATGCCTAACTTCTTGTCCCTTCTAGCGCAATGCGTTTTGGGCTTAAGTGTGATGATTGAACCCAATGCAGAGCTGTGACCACATTGCCTAGGACAAGAGTGGAGAGGAGTATATAAGCCTAACTTCTCCTCTTTTTAGCACAACACGTTTTGGGTTTAAATGTTGACACTTGGGCCCAATGTAAAACCGTGAAGGTGCATGGGCTCCAAATCGGACAATATTATGCTAGCTGAATAAGTCGTTATATATAGTTGAGTAAAATATCATCTTGACTTATAAATATTTCATTGATGACTTTGTGATATTTACAAATCTCTGTATTTAAATTTAGTTTTATTAAACCATTTTTTATCTACTATGGTTGCTTGCGAGACATTCTTTTCCTTTTTTTCCTTTTATATCACATTCTACAACCAACACATCGAATGAATGACTAACAATAATATTTTGTCAAATTGCCTTCAAGTATTGAAGAATATCTAAAATTGTTTTTTCTTAAAAAGATAATGTCAGATAGGGCCTCACTGCAATGCCATATCTCATTTTTGAGAAACCACTTTTCATCATCTTTTTTATAAATATTGAAAGTATCCTATCCCATATTAGAGATGAAAAATATCTCGTGAATACTTAAAATTACCTATAAATCTCGTGTGTCATATAATTTTAAAAATGATTAAATTCAAAATCTCTAATCTATTTCTAAAAGAACGAGGCAACTAAATTACATTTGTCCCAGCATGCATTCTTCATCAAGTTAAGTTAAGTGAATAACTAATCAAATCTGAATTTTTTAATTAAAAGTCACATTGAGGCATGAGTCATCAACTCTTGACACTGTGCAAGAAAATAGTCTTTAGTAAAGCCCTTGTAAGTCATGACATCTCACTTTCATGCAAATCTCATGTGAATTGTACTCTATTTTTAGAAATCATTCTTGAAAACTTAAATTTCATTAATGCCATTGCTGTCATGACTCATGATACTGTCACTGTAGTTATCATATACTCACTTTTCACTCCAATGTCTGCATTTCTTTTATTTTGTTTCTTGACTCATTTTATACATTTATATAAATATGAGAAGATGTGGATGAAAAAAATTATAGATCCAATTAGAAATATCAATTATAAATTAAAGAAATAAATGAATATTATGACAATGACAATTAAACATTACTACCAGTGTCATTTATAAGCAAGATGTGATGTCAGGTATATCATCTTTCATCTTTATAAATTCAAATGATTCATCCATTGCATTGTGTATGAATTATAATTAATGTTCAATTTGATTCACGTGTTGAATTATGAAAGTTGTATCTAAGAGTATCCTCGTACACGGTACATCCAACACTAGTTGACAATGAACAAATTGAACAAAGATCATGGACTGATTTACGAAAAAAATGATGAATAAATTATTTGATTTAACGAGAGACAAGGCTCACCCAACCCTTGATTGATGTCTAAAAGTATATGTCTATTTCTATAAATATTATTCATAGTTTTATTAATCTATGCTCTCGTCTTTTTTCTTTATATTATTCGTCACTGATCATTACCATTATATATAGAATACTTATCTAGTTGACTTTATTGTAAACCACATCATCAATTCCAGCCTTATGGTCGTCTATCCATTCTCCATTATGTTATGTATTACTGTTTCTATAAATTGGGGTGCAATTTGAATGGCAGATCGAGTTGAGATCTAAATCTGAAATGACCCAAAATGGCGTCATTGTCTTTCAACCCGCCCATATTTTAGCCTCTTTTAGTTTATCCATAGGCCAACCCATTTTAAAAACCTAACATATTTTAATTTCTGTCAGATCAAATTGGGTTATGGGTCAACCTATAGAGTTAAGAAGATAATTTTGTCCATACATATATTATATTAATATATTTCAAGTGAAAACACGTTAAAAATAAGTATTTACCACTAAAATATAATCACTCAAATATATATCATGGATTCTTTTGATTGACACTATTTTATTTACATAATAAAAACTCACCACACTACACTTAAATGCATATTGTTATTATAGATGAAATGTGTTTGAAAGTTTACCTTTTATAGATATTAATGGAGTTAATTTATGAAAAAATAATTTTGTATAGATCATTTTAGTGAATTTCATTACAAAATAATTTAATAAATGATTCGATTGATTTTTACCACTCTAACTTCTCATTTATGAATTCTGTTCATGGGCTGTATTTAGATTAGGCTTTATAAAAAAAAAGTACGATCATGTTTATATCTATAAAAGCCTAAGTTTGTATGAAGTTCATTGGGCTTTTAAAGGCAAAAGCTCTATTCTATTCGACAAAAATATATAAAGTCCGAGTCCAATTGTCTAAAGTTTATTTATTTTTTAACTGACAAGACACTAATTTCATTTTTGTTAACTTAAAAAATCTAACTGTACAATATTAGAATCATAATTAAAAAACATATGACTAGTTAAAATTTCAGTTCACAATTTTAATTTCACACTGAACTTAACAACCAAAATTAGTCAAAATCTTTGAAAAAAGATTTGATGACACCTTGATGGTTTTAATCATTAAGATCAAGTGATTAAAAATTTATTTTTGAGATGAATTTTAGTGGTGATAAATTTTTTAAGATTTTTTTTTTTCAATCTATACCATTAGATTTTAATTTTATAAAATAGAAGTAAAAAAAACCCTAGGCTCAAACCGACTTCAAGTAAAAATACGAGCCATCTATTTATATAAGTAAGCTTTATGAAAAGCCCGATTTCAAGTTATATGAGAAAATGGTTGCTCAAATTCGTTTATTTGAATTGCTGTTTTTGAGTCGGTTGCGGGCCGGGTCACTCAGAATGAACATCTCTGAGAAACTGGCGACCTTTGCATGTGCCCCACCACATCAACGGCTATGATCTCGCCAGCGGTGGATAACGGACTCGTGTTCGTCTTCCACGATCTCATTCAATAACCCTCGCGTGAATCTCCTTCACATTTTTGGCCAAATGCTGAGAGTGAGGAACCTCTACTGTGAGTGGAAAATGAAAACCTTACTTCAAATGCCGTTTAGGCGGGCAATTGCCGATTCCGCTCGCTACAATCCCTCTGCCAAATCACCGAGTAGAAAAATTTCTAGAGAGAGAGAGATGACTCCTCTTTCTCTCTCATCCCAATCTCTTCCATTCTCATCTCCGTCCAAATGCGTTGTTTTGGAATCTTGTCGCCAGGTGCCTCGCTCTCTCCCCGCTATAAAAGCCACAGTACACGTTTCTCTCGCTCCCCCTCTTTCTGCCTTCATCCTTCCTTACTCCAAGGTAAACATGCGTTTCCCTTCTTCTTCTTCTTCTTCTAGAGCTAGGGATTTTTCGTGGCCTCTGGCAAGGGCATAGGATCTCGAATCCACTGCTCTCGACCTGCGATCTCGACGCGTTTGAGTTTTTAAGAAAATTTCTATTATTTTCTTATTCAACCTCTGCAGCTGCCATCTGGTATTGTTTTTCATCGAATCGCAACGAAGCGATGCGTTCAGCTTGTATACTACTTCATATTGATTTTTATATACCTTTTCAGTTATATCGATTTCTATCTCTTGATATTGCATGAGTTGCTTTTTTTTTTCTTTTCTTTCCTGTTGATATCGAATCTGTATCTGTAAGACATCTGAGCTTTTGATTCTATTTCTGATTTGTCTTTTGAGATTTCTGTTACTTTGATACTCGATCTAATCACCTGAAGCTGTTTTTTCTTTAAACGTAGAGAAGCTCTACCCTGCAGCTTTAAAGTGACTTCTTCATCCTCATTACTGTTATTATTATTTGGATTTTTTGATTTCTTTCCCTTGAGAGAGTATTCTATTTCCTTTGTCGATGATATGGATTCTGTATTTTTGAAGCATTTGAATTTTCTTATCCCATTTCTTCGTTTTCTTTCCCGATCTGTATGATCTTCTGATTCAGTCCAATCATCTGATTCCGTTTTCCATCAACATTGCAGCAAACTATGCATGCAGCTTGATTTATTGTGTATATACTGCATTAGCTGCTGCTTATGACATTGGATCTGTATTTTTTAAGCATACGAGTTTATGCTCTTTCTTGTTAGGTTCCTCTTCTTTTATTATTCAATCTCTGCATCTGATGCTGTTTTTGTTGAAGTTGCGAGGAACCTATACATGCAGTTTCTATAAGACTTCCCTTATTATTATTATTATTTTTAAAGACTGTTTTGTGCTCTGCTGATTTACTCCCTTTGATATTGTATGCAATAGCTTCTTCTAATGATTGTGAATTGAATTGTCCATACCTCTTGATGTAACAGAAAAGAGGTGTTGTATGTGATATATGGAGGCACTTGATCTCTCTTGCTTGTTTTCCCATTTTCCACTATAATTTGTAGCCTTTTAGAGAACTCGATTTTGATAGTACTTTTGAAGTGAAGATGTTTATGTGAAAATCACATTTTATGTATGATATTATACATGCATGTGAAATGATGTATTCTGCTACAGTTCGATGCTTGGATGTTCTTGCATGCTTGTCTATGTTTGCTTTATTGATCATTTGTTAAGGTAGTTAGATTTGATAACCCCAACCTGGAGGCTTGCTGTCTTTCACACAATTATGATGCATGAATATCTTATGGTGTTCTTAGTGTTCATTTTTTTTCCTGGCCTACTGTTCCATTAATTTCATGAGTTTTATTTTTTTGGAAATGAATCTCATGGCCATGGACGGTGAAAGAATTTCTTTTCTTTTTCTTATGTTGCTGATTCTGCAGTAAATAGCCGTTGATACATTCCAGGATTGATCATTAAAAGATTCTAAGAATGTTTGCATCCTTTGTGTTTCTTTCCTTACTTAAAGTTGATGCTATTCTTTTTGAATTTATTACAAAAGTCAAATACTTAATTGCGATGTAGTTCCATACACCATATTGAAGTTTAGCATTCACGTGTCCTTGCATGGGATGCTGATCAATCCATGCATGCATGTGCTTTGTCGCGCATAACTTATTTCATAGTTGTTCTCTCAGAGTTTGGTAAAAAATGGAAGATCATTTATTCTCAGCAGTCTTGGTCTGAGAGATTACACAGCTTCTGGTTATCCTGCCATTCACAGTTTCATTAAAATGAAAAATAGTAGATTATGGTGGGATTCCTTTACTTTTATGTGGAGTGTTGTTTAGTGTCAATGCAGCACAAACAATGCCAAATTAAAAATGTGAGGAAGAGAGTTCTATGGTAACTTCTCTCCGTCTTTTATATCACTTAAAGAGTGAAATGAATATTAGGATTATGATATTATTAAGATATTTAGAGTAATATAATGTTGATTGAATGAGATCCACATACACATGCTAATTCAAATTAAACTATTTCTGCTATTTTTTTAAAAGAATAGAACCAATATTTAGTTATGCTGTACATCATTAAAATTAGTGAAAGTTTGGTAGAATCATGAGTGATGAGTGTTGACATGGAACATCTCTTGCATTGGAATCACCATTTTACTTCCATGACGAGGAGATCTTACTGGTCTGATAACATGTTAGTTTTAATCGTGTAGTTAATTTTAGTGCAATTACTGCACTTAGGTGTTGGTTCAGGCCAATGTATTATATGTCGTTGTTTTTGACAATTTTAATTGATAATCAAATGCAATCTTGGGTGTAGAGACAATTCATAAGTTATAGTTAGGCACAATTAGTTTTACGCGTGGAGTCCACTTTTGGCAATGGACTCGAATATCAACCATCCATGAGAACTATTCGCCACTGGATTGAGAGACAACATGATGCCATACTATATCTCAGTTCAATGTGGGTTGTGCCTTACAAATGGCTGATTTTGTGGTCTATTATCTATCATTATGGCATTTAGTTTGTCTTACCAAAATATACATTGACGTCAACCTCATCTGATCATTCCTCCAGTATTAAACATTTTAAGAGGCAGGGAACCTGATAAATCCTTGCTTTTGCTTTGATAAAGGCGCACCTTGAGGTGATAGGGACCTTTTGCACCTAAATTATGCTAGGTGAAAATTGGACCTTTTCATTTTTTTTAGCATTAAAATGTAAATCTTTGATACTGTTCGTCAATGTGTTATCTAAAAGAATAGTAGTTAGATACACCTAATTTATGGTACATCTAAGGGATCAAAACACAGAAATAAAACAGTTAAAAAAAGAAAGTTGGTGAACATAATGATGGACACATTAGTTGTGCTGTACTGTAGAAAAAGATCTATTCATTTATGATCATTCAGTAATTCCTCTACATCTGAAAAACTTGTAATGCACTGTTAATTGAGGAATATAAAGGTCATACGTATGTTATTCTACTGCAAAGTTAGAGAGTTAGGAGATGGGTTTAAGTTATTTTATTCTACATAGGAGAGTGAAATTCTTGAAATGGAGTAGGCATAGTGGTTAAAGATCGTAGAAGTTAAACAAGAAACTTGTAGGTTTATCTTGATCAAAATTATTCTAGATTATGAACCTGAATATCATAGGCGCCTATCCACCCTTACTCAGATTAGGAGAGATTGTGAGGGACAACTTTTGGAGATGTATGGATGATTTAGTGCAGAATATACCTTTAGCTAAGAGTATCATAATTGGGGGCGACCTAAATGGGCGTATAGGAAATAGTGACAATGGGTAGAGAATCACTCATTAAGGGCATGGTCACGGAGAAAGAAACATGGGGAAATCAATTCTCGACTTTGTAGTAGCCTTTGATTTCTTTCATAGCAAATATGTTTTTTCAAAGGAAAGAACATGCTATTACCTTTAGAAGTAGGCATCTTAGGTCTCAAATAGATTTCTTTCTACTTAGACATAGAGAAGTGATCTATGCAACGACTGTAAAGTCATTCCTTGAGAAAGACTTGCATTAAAAATCGGCGTTTAGTTTTCAATGTGTATGTAAGAGTAAATCAATAAAAAAGTGCAACAAAGTATTCTCCCAAATTAGGTGGTGGAACTTGAAAGGCGGAAAAGTAGAAATGTTTAAGGATAATGTTCTAAGAAACACGGAGGGGGATGATGATTTGAACCCTAATGAGATGTGGGGTAAAATGGTGTAGGCTTATTAAAGAAATAGCCAAAAAGGTTCAAGGTGAAAGTAGAGGAACTAGAATAGTTTGTGAAAGACATGTGGTGGTGGAACCAGTGACGTGTGGAGGGCTATTAGTGACATTCAAGATATGACAAAGAACAAGAAAGTTGAAAGATGGGAATATTACAAGATAGTGTAAAAAGACGCAAGTAAAGCCGATTGTTAAGCCTAAGAGGACATCACCTCCAATGTGGGGTGAGGAAACCCATGATATTCATATATAAATACACAGACACGTGCAAAGCTAGGAACGAAGGAAGTTGAAAAATGAATTTATAAACTAGCTGTGGTATGGGAGAGGAGTAGAGATCTTGATTACATAAGATGCATTAAGAACGATAAACAAAGGGGCTTAGTTAAAGATAACTAAATAAACATAGGTCAAAAAATTATTTTGAGGACCTTTGGAATACATAATTTGAAAGTGAAATAGATGCGGAAGGAGTAGTAAATGAGGAGATGGTGAACAAAGTTTAAAAAATAGAGGTAAACTTGATGAAGAAGCATAAAGTAGAGGTAAATGCTAGGACCGGATGGATTCTTGTTGATGTTTATATATATATATATATTTAAGACCAAGGTGTCCAGGCCTCTTAGAGCATCTGACTAATCCTTGGGGCATGTGCAAACCTCCCTATCCACACACTCGGATAAAACTATGGGGAGTGGCCCTTTGGTGGGAGTGGGAATTGAACTCAAGACCTCCCACTTGAAGAGATGGGATCTTGGCCATCAGTCCAACAATCCAACCCCATTGGGTTTGACGTTTATGTTGTACTAGGTGAAATTGGAGTGTTGGTTACACTTGATTGTTCAATAAGTCTTTAAAGGAAAAAACAATGCTTGATGAGTGGCGCAAAAGTACAATGGTCCTTTTGTATAAGAAGAAAGTGAGATTTTCGAAGTTGTGCAAATTATTGTGTGACTAGACTCATGAGTCACATTATGAAACTTTGAGAACTCATCTAAAACAAGATCAACCATCTCTAAAATGTAATTTGGGTTTATGCCAGGTTGGTCAACAATGGAAGCTATATTTATACTAAGACAACTTAGAGAGAAATTTAGGGAGAAGCTGAACAACCTATACTTTGTATTTGTCAACCTAGAAAAGACTTATGATAGAGTTCCAAGGAAATTGATATGGAATACTTTAAAAAATAAATGCACTCCTAATGAATACGCCGAGATCATTTGGGATATGTATGAATGGTGCGACTACCAATGTTAGAACCATATGTGGAGAGAGCGGAATTCCCATTTGGAGTGGAACTCCACTAAGGATCTACAATTAAGCCCATATTTATTTGTATTCAACATGGATAATTTAATGTCATAATCCAAGATGAAGTGCCTTGGTGTATGTTTTTTTGTAGATAACATAGTATTAATTTGTGAAATGAAACAACTAAATAGTAAGTTGTAATCTTGGAGGAGAACTTTTGAGATAAATTGTTTAAAAATTAGTAGAATTAAAATAGGATACATGGAAATGTAACTTTTGTTGAACAAAGATACGCAACAAGATCTGATCAAAATTGGAAATGAGTAGTATTACATTGCAATAAGTTTAGATGTAGAACCTCATGGAGGATTTGATGTAGATATAACATATAAGATGAAGTGGAGTGGACAAAATGTAGACAAGCTAGTGGAGTTTCATGTGACAAAATAATCCCACATTGCCTAAAGGGACGCTTTTATAAAACTGTTACACAATTATCTATGGAGGAGAGTGTTGGGCAACAAAGAAAACACAAATAGACAAAGTTAGGGTACTGAATATGTGCATGCTACATTGGATGCTTGGATTAACTTTAAAAGATAGATTTAGAAATTACCACATTAGGGACAATTTAAATAGCCCCGATATATGACAAAATGCGAGCAACTTGTATGAGGTGTTTAGCCTTGTGAGTAGAAGACCAGAGATGACCCTAGTATGCAGAGGTTTAGAGGTTAGAGGCTATAGGTCACAGGCACAAAAAGGAGAGGACCACTAAAAACATGGAGGAAAGGGATAACAAAGACATTATAGATTGTGAAGTGACAACTTTATGGTTTATGATAGTCAAATCGAGAAGTATAACTAAAAAAACCAACCTTAGATAGGTGAGATTTTGGCAAATGATGATGGCGACGACGAAAGATTATACTTGCTCATAGAGTAAACCTTAAACCCTTCACATAGACATGTGAATGAAGATGTTTACAAATCTAAAAACTACATTTTTTTATAACTATTTTCAACATTCTTTCTAGAATTTCTTATACCTTCTGTTTTTGTGGGATAAAGCTATGTTTGAAAAGCCTTTTCCAATGTTGGAAAAATGCATTATGGTTAAATCAATGTCACAAATATATGTAATTAAACAAATACATATATGCCTAAAAATATAAAAACCTTTGCCTGGATGTGCAGCTTGCACCTTAGGCTCCAAGACTCCTTTATGCCCTAAGTGTGCCTTTTTCCTTGACTACTATGTATATCATTTTAATACATTATTGATTCATGGTTTATTGTTGCATGTCACTTGTATCATTTAGTTTTAATGTTGTCTTAGTCCAAAATGGAATATGTCGACATGTCGTGATTTTGTCCATGTGGCTGCTGGTAGAAATTGTTATGCATCGGTTAATATTTAACGATTATGGAGCTTGTGTTTGTAATTTATAGCATATGTTTTCTGCATTATCATTATCAACATCAATGCTCTGAAAATTGAGTCAGATTACAAAAAATTAAGATAACTGGATTTGCATTTTGTAAATAATAACACAAAATTATAAATTCTTTTAAATACTAAAAATATCATATTTACTAGCAAAGCATCCCACTAGTTAATACATTGTCCTTCATTGATTCTATTAATTTTTTCACTTTGAAGACATTAATTTGTCTTCAAACCAAGAGAAATTGAACCTTCTATGGTGAGAAGTTATCAACTCTATCTGGATAAACTATGTTATTTTGGATTAAGTAGCCATCTTTAGTGGAGGCAACCACTGGATCATAATCGTCTCCTTGATACGTGGTAGGCTTGTATGCCACTATATTTAGAGTGGTACAAATTAGCAAAGATATTAGTTTTCTTAAAAGCCGCTAACAAAATTTGTAAAAGAGATAAAGAAGTGAAGGTCAAGACAAAGAGGTTAATTGTAGTGGGTATGTTTCTTTAAAAGTAATTATATTTCCCTTTTAGGCAGAATGCCTTTTGAATGCAGCATAGCTCAAATAAGAAATTGTACAACTTACCAAAAATTGCAAAACATGGTGGGATTTAAGCATGAGATTCAAAATTTGTTTTAAGATTTTATTCACTAAAAGGTTGTGAATTCATGTCTGATACAGAGAGAGAGAGAGAGAGAGAGAGAGAGAGAGAGAGAGAGAGAGATCTGGTCAAATTTAAGGCGTTTTCATCATCATCAAAGCCATGCATTGCATCTACACGAGGTTGGCACTCATAAAGTAATAATTGGATTTGCAAATTGCTTTCCATTGTCAATTGCTTACTTGGCACTCATATCACTTGCACTTGCAATGCTTATAGTCCACAATGAGCAATTACCAACTGTGCTACTTGTTCTTTTTGTTAATTTTCTTATTACCATTTTATGTTTGAGTAGGTTAAGTATTTTGGTCATAATGTTTGTTGTCATCATTCTTGTAGGTTAATTGGAGCTAATAATGAACTCTCTAATTTGTGGCCAACTTTCTTTTGGAGTGGTGGTTCCTCATTGTTTCAAATGGTCACATTTTAATCACTTTCTAAATTGATAATTTTACCATTCTTTTACTATTTCTAATTTCTTTTCCATGGTATGTTTTAATTTCTTTGGTCATTTCTATTCACTTCATTTGGTAAACTTTTACTGCAAATGATGTAGTTTTGTTGCCTTAGGTAATGCGGAATCTATTTTTTTGTCTGCATTGATTGTAGTGAGATCTGAATATTGTCTCTACATATGTTGTGCTCTCACGTGAAGATGGTTAGGTTATATTTAATTTTTTGAATTGCATCATTTCTGTAATGGAACATAGGGAAACCCTAAAGCCATCCTAGATTTTAGGCTCACTCATAAAACATTTTAGATTTAGTAGAATATATATATATATATATATATATATATGATGGAATTGTGGCTTATGATGATGAGAATACGTATAAGCTATATGACATTTGTTTTTGAAAAAATATATACGCTGTATGGCACCCATTTTAGAGTCCTTATTTATTAAACAAAATAAGATTATGACAAGTTGTTGCTGTTATTATTATTTCACCAGATAGAACTGTCCATGCAATTCAGACATTTTATTTCCAAATCTTGAAGAAGTTGTTCAACAATTGGAGAAAATGATTATTCTGTGTCCTGTTGGGGTATCTAATTATGGAGCTAAACATTGTTGGGTCCTTCGAAAATATTTTTTGGATTTTCATTTCCAAGATCGGGAATCCCACCATACTTTTGGCTACGTGACTGTTGGAATACGTTATCCAATTCCTTGGTATTAGGGGTGCTTGTGCCATTCCTTGTTGCGTGACTTCATCAACTGTTGATTTTGAAGGCAAGTTGGTCACAAAGGGAAAAAATCTTGATGAAATATTTTGACCATAATACCAATTTGTGCAGCATGCAAAGTGGCTAATTTAGTCCAGAATGCTAACGACTGTGTCCAGATTTCAATTGGCCCCTGGGCTTTAAAAATCAAAACAATGATAATTTTGCTATTTAAAGAAATGGTAGTTTTGCTCGGCCCAAGTTTAGAAGAATGCTCAAGCTCAAGGCCGAGAGGCATGAATGTATATATTATATAGTAATTAAAAACTGCATGTATAAATTGTAAGTTAATAACTAGTGTGTTTAATAAATTGTAGTTAAGAAACCATAGGTTGAAGAGTTGTGTTTAAAGCTTTAAATTCTAAAAAATAAAGTTGGAAGGAAAGCATTCCTCTTCTGAATTAAAGACTTCATCTTTTTCACTTGTTAGACCTCTCTATCACCTCACTTTTTTTCCTTAAAAGAAATTCTGCTCCTTCACCAACCAACAACATGCTACTTTCTTGACCTCTATTCTGTGATCGGAGCAATAGAGCTTGTCATAGCAATTTTTTCATCATGTAGGCTGAGTTTTAACAGCCATCCCAGTGATGTTTCTCGTTATCCTGGTATCAAGAGAACTATTGATTATATATGCTGCAACTGCAGATAAACTATTTGATTGCACCATGGCCTAAGTATTCTGCTACTATTGCATGTGGTGGATGGTCGGAACTATAGGGTTAAGGGCTCTATTACCACTAAATTAGGTGAGAGGTGCTGTTTGTGCGAGCTTGACTTACTTGGAGTGGCTGCAGCATGTGCCACTATAGCTGGCTCACATGCTAAATTTTTTTCTTCCCCCACCAGCCGCCCAGCAAACCCACACATCAGGCTCATCAGGCTTGTTGGGCTCCTGGGGTTGGACTTGGACCCATATATCAAGCGTTCAAGCCTGTGTTTGGCTTCGGTTTCTTGTGTCATGTCAGGCTTTTTAGGCTCAGCATAGTGCATAATTGATCCAAACCTCGCTCATTGCAGTCCCTATTTATCAATTACCAAATCAGTCCAAATATCTTTTTTTTTTTTTTAAGTCTAAAAAATCCTATTGGTCCAAATATCTTTGATAGCACTTTGATGAAATCCAGGATAAAAATAACTGTATGTTGTTGCTTCAGGCCATAATCTCTTTACTCTCAAAATAATCTATGGAAAATGGCTTCAATGCCGCTAGGATAAACCCCCAGTGATACATGTGGGTTCACATTGGAACCTTTATATCTCTGTTCTCAATAGATAACTTCGATAGCATATGATTTCTAGGTACTTATGTTCATATTTATGTTCCTTGTTTTGAGGAAATAGATCTTCTAGTTGCTGTTGGGCTGATACTGGAGCTGGTTGTTCTTCAAGAGAGAAGGCATGTGCAATGGGAGGGAGATGGCTCTTGTACTTTCTTAAATTTGGGCACGTAAGTTGGGATCAGTGAACTTTTTAAACAATACAAATAATGAATCTATCGAACTAACTTCTGCTTGCATTTTGATCATGGCATTTACCACTGCAATGGGATTATGGTAGGAGTCAAGAACAAAGTAGTCTGATATTAGGAAGGGAACTTTAACAATCTTCAGAACTCCACCTTGCTCATGTCAAGATAAAAAAAAAGGAGATTGTAGAGTCTACCTTGATTTTTTTTGAAAGTTATCTTGATTAAGAGAATCATTTTAATTTCTTGATTATGAAGTTCTGTTTTTTATGTAGGAATCCAATATGTGGCTTTGATTTGAATCTCTCTTTTCTGTTGCCTTCCTGCTATTTATGTCATATGACTTTGTAAGTTAATATATGTTTGGTAATCTTTCTTGTTTTTCACAGCTAAACCTTAGTCACCATGTGTAAGGGGTCAGATAGTAAAGAATTGGACTCATTTTGTCATGATACTGTTTGCAGTCAATAACCTGAGACATACATCAAATGTGTGGCTCATGGTTTACTGAAATGGACCCTTGAACAGAAGTAAGACCCACTATGAATGATGTGCTCCAAAGGATATCTTCTTGCAATCGTTTTAATCATTCATATCTAGCAGATAGTTTAGGATCTGCCAGCTGGAGGATTTTCTGCTTCCCCCATCTAAATTAATGCATATCTGATTAGTGGTTTCTGTAACAAAACACATTTTCATTTATGAAATGGTTACTATAGTGTATGTAACCAAAAAATGCATGTGCTTTTGTGAATCAGTTGTATGGGGTTGGGGTACACATCTTCTGATTTATCAGGATCTAGTAAGCCTTATTAATGTAGGAAGACTACTTGTCTGTATTGATATGGTAAACTGCTAAAGTGGGCTATTATATACCACATGTGTGGGTATTCATGTCCCTGTCAATCCTCGTTTTAGAAGAATGAGATGGTCTTAAATTCAGAGCTCTTCACTTCCAAAGTAAGATGCATATAATTCTACCGAGTACATTTTTTTTTTATCTTATTACATTAGGGGCATTCTACAATAAGGAATGATTACATGAGGTTGACCTCATTGTAAGTTTTGGCAAGGTTGAGTAAATTTCATAGGTGGGATCCATGGATAGTCACTGAAAACCATTGGATCTCAGCATCCCATCATGATGGATAATGGACTGCAAAATCGGCTAATCACAAGGCCCGATTCCTATTGAATTGGGATACACTATGGGGTATTCTGATCTACTACACATCATGGCCTATTTCAATCCAATGGTGCATAGTTCTCATAAATGGTTGACGTTGGGGTCCATTAACAATCATAGGTAGGTGTTGAAATGTAAGGGTTTTCTTTGATCAAAAGTGTACCCAACGGGTAAAACAAACTCAACCTTACTGTAACTTACTATGTGGGCAACCTTATTTCATCCTTTCTGTTCTACAATACCTACTCTTTCAAGCCATTCAGGTCATTCAATCAGTAGTGCACATGTTATCCCAAGTCCTTTTGAAGTTCTTTTGTGGTTCTTAACACACTTTTTGCCATTCTCCTAATTTTAGATGACCTTCTAAAGGGTAACACTGCATTTTTTTCACCTGTTTTTATCTTCATTTGAATATTTGATATGCATGCGGTGAAAAACATAAAATGAATAAGTATAATGCATTGCTTGGGTAGGCAAAAGTGTGCAGGCTTAGGTTGTAAACTGCAGAGCAGAAACTATTTTCATTAATTAATGAATTTACGTTGGTCACAACTTGTAGCGAAAGGATACCAACCATTCACTTTTATCTATTTTTTCTCCTTGCGTGTTAGAATTTTAATTCATGTCCATGATCAACTCTCTTGGTTTAGAATTGAGCTAAAGAGCAAGTTTCATTCACAGTTTGTAAGCACTCAGTGTATAGTGAATTCAGCTTGTTGGATTTGGTTTTTGTTGATTAATTTAATTTACCACTTTTCCCCAATCTATTGTAATTACTTCCTGCTGATTTGTTGATTCCTTGTTAATTTTACTAAATCCTATTTGTTTAAATTTATATATGGGTACGATTGACATTGGTTCTGATATTAGTTGCCTTTGAGCAAAAGGCTATTCCCCACTTTTAGATCCCAGATTGGGTAAGGACAAGATGTTTTCTATCATGGTTATACTCAAGATAAAATCAAATGACAAAATGTTGGTCATCTGAGCTTTGAGTGTAAACTGACCTCTCATTCTTATTTGGTTCTATATTGAACAACATTCTTTTTCCTAAATGAATTATCTGTTATGATGATTTGTAATATAATTTCTTATGAATATGTTGTCTCTCTCTCTCTCTCTCTCTCTCTCTCTCTCTCTCTCCCCTCAAAAAAGAAAAAGAAAAAAAGGAAGGTTATGTTATAGGAGTCCCATAGTAAAAAGAGTTGATATTTATAATACAATCTGCAACATTATGAGTTTCTTTGAGTTGAATAGTCACTCTTGAATAGATGTTGAATCTTGAACATAGATAGATAATATACTCATTTTTTTTTTTTTTTACAAGATAATATACTAGCTTTGATGATGATGGTGGTGGTGGTGGTGGTGATGATGAGGCACAATGAGTTCTGACTAATTACTTTGTTTTGAAATGATAAACTTTTGCATTAGATTTACTGTCTTTTTTGTTACTAAGTGAAGCAATCAGTAGCATCCATATATCTTTACAGTTTGACTGTTGTCAAGGGCTTCTTCATGTATAAATGAAATTGTTGTTATCCAAGCATTTCCCTTTTATACATATTCGGTATTTGAGGGGGTCAGTGCCTTTGACTTTTTGGAAGAATGGCTCGAATTTGAGTATGCAAGGAAATAAATGTAATGTTAATCATGTACAGTCTGGGTGCCTTGTTGTTTTGGTTATTCCAAAATCAAAATTAACCAGATGCTATCCTCCCTGTGGGTGTTTGTTTGTGAGCGTTGTGGGTCCCATGTCATTGATGCTATAAATTTAGCACCTAATTGTTGGTTATTGATCTGCTATTCAATTGTCACATCCTAGTTGGGACTTCTCAGGGCCTGTCTTGAGTGTTATCGTCTACTCCAATTCCGCAGATGTCTTCTTTGTTCGAGCTAACTTACTTGCTGGAAAATGAAACCTGGATACAAGAGGACGAGGTGCCAGGATTTTCTGGTCAAATCCCCTCACACAAACAAATCCTGCAAAACATTTAAAAAACTAAGAAGGCATATAGTTTTGAAAAGAATGAGGCTCAATGTCAAATTGACTTCTTAACATGTATTACGAGAGTAAACAGATTTTTAAATATGATATATATTGGAAGTGAATTGGATTTATATAATCAGACCTTACTTTTCTTATTTTGTTAAAAGGTGGGGGTGGCTTTTGTTTTACTAATTAAGGCTTGACAGTATTTCAAGATATGAACCTGGAAGCCTGTTTGCTTCAGGTTGGTGACTTGGCTGCCCTTGATTGCTTGTAAACTGGGCATTGCTTGTCCTGAATCCAGCTTGCTTTGGGTTGGACTTTGGCCGAGCCTATTGGCTTGTCTGCCGAAATGTGGGAGAGAATTGAGGGTTTTGCATTGGGCTGACTTTTCAGCTGATAGCTGTGATGATGAAAAGCAATTGGCTGTATCATAGTCATGAGATGTAGTAGTCTAAGATCATCTCATTGAATATTCCTGCCTCCATGGACGTAACCAAGGCTTTTGCACAGTTAGAGTGCCAATGACTCCTAGATCGCAAGGCAGCATGGGGCCTAAGTTTGCTAGGTGCACTGAATGTGTAGAGATGTATGTATATATGTATATCAATGTTTGTGCTTGTATATAATTAGGGTGGTGATTTTGGCACTAAGCATAGCTAAACAGCCCCTCATCACCACCCAAAAAAAGGGGGTGGGTGGGTGTGGGGGGGACATACACAAGTACGAACACACAGGCATAGACATGCGCTTATGCTTTTTAGTCTAGGTTATTGGATCTTGGTACCCCCTAGTCTTAATGATCCTCTTAATCTAAAGGTTTCAACTTCTATCATATAAATTACATATTCATCTTTTTTGGTGAGTTCTGATGGTCCATGAGTTCATGCTGTAGCATATGTTTCTTACTACTGGTATTGTAATGAAAATGCTTGAGGATTCATCTAATTAGTGTCTTGGCATGCAGACTATTTATGATGGGGTCCATTAAATGATGATTAATAAATGGAAGTGACTTATATAATGGGCAATATCTATCAGTCTGATACATTTTAGGCTTTCAACTGGATCTCTTGAGTACCATTTTCTCCATATTCATTTTACTTGCGATTTTCTATTTAAGGAAAGAGAGGTCTCTGTGTTCATGAGCCCTTGCTGAAAAAAATATTTTTCAGCAATAGTGATTAAAATGCTTGAAGAATAATCAACCAGTGTCTTCCCATTGCACACCATTCACGATGGGGTGCATTAAACAATGGCCACTAGATGTAAGCGGCTTGTATAATGGGCAACATCTGGCACAATCTGATGTATTTCAGCTAGATCTCTTGAGTACCATTTTCTACATTTCATTATACATGCACTTTTTCATATGGGAGTAAAGAGATGCCTCTTTGCATTGACTATTTTATCCTTGTATTCTTATGTATTTTTGTGCTTGTAGTGCATCTGTGTTTACACAAGCACTATGATTTATTCTATTCTACTTCATTTGAATTTTGAAGTACGAGTTATCTCTGTTCAGTTAGTAATCATATTTCCATAATACCAGGTTTTGTCATTTCATACCTCTCCAGAAGCATTGCTGAATTTCCTCTGTGCTTAGACCTGGTTAAACACAAAAGTTTGAAAGTTAGTATATGATTTCGCTACATCCTTGCTGAGATGTTGAGTCATTCCTGTGTGCACATTGTACCTTTAAATATTGTTGATACTGAAGTTCCAAAATACACAGTTCGTCGTGGCAGATTCCAGATCCATGCCCTTGGTACATCAATGGGACAAACACTTGAATCATTATCAGCAAAGACCTGCATGAAAACAAATGTTTAAAAGTTTATCAAACCACTAGTTGAACAAGGGAGATGGGAAAGGGAAGTTTATAAATGTTATCTAGTAATTGCAGGAAAGTTTGGCTCAGAGCTTGAGTCCAAGAGAACAAGACATGGGAGTAGCACCTCATGTAGATTGGTTTGTCTCATTTCTCAGAAAAAAAAAAAAAAACTGTCATGTAGAATCTTCCTTCTAAGGTCTAACCAAATAAACCACTGGTGTAAAATGATTTTAACCAAGAGAAGCATGTTTAACTTGTATTGTTAATTAAAATATCTGGTTGCTGAATTGCTTCTGTGAAGCCAAATAGGAACTTCTTTGTTTGCTCGTGTTTGCTTGGAGTTAAATTCTAAAAGCTTGCTGGGTTCATTATTTACAACAATCTTAAAGTGTAACAAAATTGCTGCTTCTTTTAGGAATGCATATTTACCTCATTAACTTGAAAATAGGTGCCATTTAGTGGAAAGCTCCCTTTCATTGCTGTTCTACATGGTATCTGCCCATGGTGTTAGTTTGGTGATCAATACAACAGAGCATTTTCGTCAGAGACAAATTTATTTTTCTCTAAAGTAGATACGAGAGTAGAAAGTATGTTTCTCACCAGAAATGTGCCTCTAACTGTTTGGGCTTTTGCTTCTCGTGTGCTATTGCATGCAAAGCATGTCTTCTTGCTACATAGGTTACCTGTATTTTGGGAGCTGCAACAGGTCTCAGGTGGTTGTATAGATTCTGCAGTTTCACCTGTTGGACATCATATGAACAAACAATAGCAAATAAATTTTAGAAGTGGATACATATCAATGTTTCACTTCTAATATTTGGTATTTACCTGGTGTCCATATGGCAAGAAGATACGGACACGGATCGTCAGGTTCTCTACGGCCCAACTGCAATTTTGAAGTTGTACAGAAATTAGGAATTAGGTTTGTGTAAAATGTTGGCTTAAATAATGCTTAAATATGTGTTTGAAGAAAAAAACTCACCGCTGCCAGAAGTGGGTGGGAATCTGGAAGTTCGTACCTGTAAATCAGCAGAAACAATTGGTTCTTATTTGCCACGAGAAAAAAACATGATCTGTATTGCAACTTAGTGACTGCAATTTAGACTGAGTATTGATCAATGGATATTGAATTTTTATTGTTCTATCATAGTGAAGCTTCTCCAATGTTTTATTGACCTATATTAACCTTTTCTATTGACGACATTTAAATTTTAATACTGAAATTTAAATCATTTAATGGCAATGCCAACATGTGGAAGCCAATGATATACTTACACTTGGTGCTCCGTTCGCAGCCGACTGACATTCTTGAGCTTGGGCATGGGTATGGAAGCTGCCTTTTGAGTTAATGCAACCAATGCCTTTGACATATCAGATTCTTGGAGTTCGGCGTTTTCTAGCATATAATTTTGTACATTCTGCGTGAGCTCTTTGAGGTTTAATTTGATTGTTGGAATTTCATCCGGATCCTCTGTCCAGAAAGCATCTTCAAGTGCACTTTCTGAAGTGTCAAAGCCTTCAGGCTCTGGTGTGGCTGGTTCCTCAATTATAGGTTCACATTGTCTAATTCCAGAGCCTCTTTGTGATATTGGGTTCTTCTCTGACGGAGGAAGCAGCATTGGATGTACAACCTGTCTGTGATCGTGTTCACTGGTAATTTGAGCAACTGAACTCACTATACTTTTCTCCTCTGGACCAGGAAGAGCAAGCCTTGCACTGCATAAAAAATAGGTCTGTCAGCCCTTTTTTTTTCTCCAATAAAATGTGCACCATTCATCTCATATTTGCAATTTGCATGTCAATATACGCTGTTTATGTGTGTTGATTATATTTGTAATTGAACGGGTGTGACCTGTGTAATCTCAAATGAAGTTTGTCCACATAAAATTCCAGTTTGTTACAAGAGACTCTGAACACTGTTGGAACTTACTATATCACTGCCACTTTTTTGGTACTAACTTTTCTATTATAATTTTGATTGAATTGCACCTAACTTTTTGCCGTTAAAATGTCGAAGGAGACCTTGCTCCACTTTCGGGAAAAATATGTAGCCTCAATTTTCTATATATCAGCTCAATCAAATAAAGGCCTTCCCATAGATGTCGAAAATATGGTCAATGCAGCATAGAAGTCTATACCTTCTGTGTGTTGTAGGTTTACCTATTTAAGATACACTTTTGAGGGCCCACTTGGGTACTTGAATGTATGTTGGGTAGGTGAGATGTATTGTGGAACCCATGGATGATGGTGGGTGAAGTTTCATCCCCATCCAATCATCCTTCCTTTGTGATGGGCTTAAATGATAAGTTTAAGACGATGGGGGTAAAATTTCAATTTCGCTTGATCCATAGTGGTTCCCCCACAAATCTCACTCAATTCTTGCATTGCCCACAAAAATTCATCCTACTATTACTCTATTGTCTTAGAAGAGCATTACTCTTTTCTTAAAACCTCAAAACTTTGTATTTACTTGTGTGCTTATGAAGGGGTTAGTTTACATGTAGTGCTACTCCTGTGTATATTTACTCTTCTGTATTCTTTACTACTCCCTCCTATTTCTATTTTCTAGCTTACCTTTTTAGTATTTCTCTTTGAACCTACCAAAGTAGTATTTTTTTTTTTTGAAAGGTTACCAAAGTAGTATTTCTAATTACATGCTGTAATGCCCCAACCCTCCAACACAATATTGTCTGCTTTAGGACCGCACGGGGCCTGCAGGACTTTGTTTTTGGCGAGAAAATCCATAGTTGCTCTCAAAAGGCCTTGTGCTAGAAGGAGGAGGAATTCCTACTAATATCCTAGCGGCACTCTTTCCTCATAGGCGATGTGGGACAAGGAGCGCCTCTCGCTGGTGATTTTCTCTCCTTGCACTCTCACCACGCCCTCCCTTTCCAGAACAAGGGTATTACAAATCAACCCCCTTGCTGTTCAAAAAAAAAAAAAACAAATCACCCTTAAAGCCAGAGCCGCCCTCGACTCTGTCACAACACAGAGGCAGTGAGCCCACACAGGTAGAGAGCTGAACCTTTCTCTGATCCTATTTGTAACTCTCCGACCTGCCAACATAATATTGTCCGCTTTGGGCCACACGACTTTGTTTCTGGTGAGCAAACCCTAAAGTTGCTCTCAAAAGGCCTTTTGCTAGAAGAGGGATTCCAACTTATATCCTGGAGGCACTCTTCATTATAGGCGTTGTGGGAACAAGGAGCGCTCCTCACTGGTGATTTTCTCTCCTTGCACTCCCACACATCCTCCCTTTCTGGAACAGGGGTATTACAAACCACCCTCCCTTAAAGCCAGAGCCGCCCTCAGCTCTGTGCACACAGGGGCCCACACTCACGGCAGAGAGTTGAACCGTTCTCTGATACCATTTGTAATGACTTGTCCCACTAGCACAATATTGTCTTCTTTGGGATCAGAAACCCGTACGGCTTTGCATTGGGCCCAAACACCACTCTTGTGCCCAAAAGGTCTTGTCCTAGATGGGAGGGGTGTCCCCTCATATAATCCTCAACCCCGCCAAGTCTTTGGGCAGCATGTGACCTTTTTCCCTCCCATGCCGCCCCTCATACTCAGCCCCCTCACATGGGGCGGGGGTATTACACAGGCAGAGAGTTGAACCTTTCTCTAATACCATTTGTACCGCTCTGACCCTCTAATACAATATTGTTTGCTTTGGGGCGCGCACGACTTTGTTTTTAGCAAGCAAACCCAAAGTTGCTCCCAAAAGGCCTTATGCTAGAAGGAGGAAGGATTCCAACTTATATCCCAGCGGCACTCTCTCCTCATAGGTATTGTGGGAAAAGGAGCGCCCCTCACTGGCGATTTTCTCTCCTTGCACTTCCTCACACCCTCCCTTTTTGGAATAGGGGCATTACATATGCTGTGTTATATATACTTTTATTTATTTCTACATGTAAATGCAGGCATGTTATCGCATGAAACATGTGTATCTTTTAGGTTGAGAAGATTAGAGAAACACGAATGATCATCATCCTCATTGTTGTGTGTATTTAGAGAAGCCTGATTTCCTTCGTAAGGAGGGGGGCTTTGAGACTATCTTGTTGTCTCTCCTTCAAACTGTCACTATATCTTTGCTTCTCTCAGTCATTGTGACTGTTTTCTAAGCATAGGGAGAAGTTAGATTATAGCTTTAAAATGATTCTCTTTGATCAATCATGAGTACATATCCATAGTATCCATGGATCTTATCACTCAACAAAATCCATGTCTGAGTAGTAGTTTCTTCCCTTTTAATGTAGGGAGGGAGGGTGAGAGAGAAGTACGGTGCTTAGAGTGAAAAACAAAAAGAAGTTGGGGTCAGCTTTACGTGTTCTTCTTCTCCAATTGGCCCTATAATAAACCATACTATTAGTCACTCTACAATCTAACATTTACTTTTTATCTCTTGCCTCTATGTTTTCAAAGGTTGTCTTCTCCTCCTAGTGCCTTTGATCCGTTGCCTTTCAACTTTATGTACTGGGCCTGATAGGATCCGGATTAATAAAGTATTTTAGTGATATTTTGGGTATCATTGTCATATTTGTATTTTCCAAATATTTTTATTTCTATTTGAGTTGTAACCTTAACCCTATTTATAGGCTGAGTGAATAATGAAATGGGTAGAGAAGAGTTTCCCCACCAACAACCCTACAACTAGGAGGCCTCTTTCTCCTCAAAGTGAAGCCAAATGAGGTCGATTTTTCCTCAAAGTGAAATCCCTATACCCCATTTTTCTCTATTTTTCTATTTTCCATTTTACTTCGATTTGGGTTTGGTATTTGAGCATCGATTCTTCAATTTTATCTTAATTCTTTCACTTCTTTCAATTGTTTTTTAAACTCTGGCTGCCTCTTTTTCCCATTCGTCACTAGATCCAGACATTATTGTTGCAGATTAGAGAGAGAGAGAGAGAGAGAGAGAGAGAGAGAGAGAGAGAGAGAGTATGTGCAAAAAGAAGAAGAAATAACAAAAGCGATGACAATTGTTGCCATCATCTCAAGCTTTCCTTCATGTCGTTGCCGGTACAATCTTTTAGAAGAACAAACCAACGCCCCATTTTTTCCGTCCTTTCTTTGAAAAAGAAGAGAAGTATCGAGACCCTTTTCACACCTAGATTTGCCTTTCATGGCCATCGTTTCCACCGCTACTGTCTTATCCCTTCACCAGTTTTTTGTCAAGATTTGCTTGCCAATGCATTCCAACAAGCTTCACCGTGATTCGCCACTCAACCGTTGTGTCGTCAACATTCATTTTTAGATCCATACCAAATTCAAACGATGTTCTAGTCACCGCTACTGCCATTTTGGTTGTTTCTGACGCCACCTGTTGCTGATGTTCTAGTCACAGCTAGGGCTACTTCATTTGGTGCCCATTTCAACATTCCGTGCCTTAAGTATTTCTATACATTTTAATATGCCCACTCATTTACAATTTTGAAAACTGATTAGCGTGTCTAAATACATTATGTATCCCTGCTTTAACCTTTTTTATTTTCATGTATACTATGGGCTCCACATTTCAATGAGGCAAGCCAGTAAATGCAATCTTCCAGGCCCCTGAATAATGCTCTGATCTGAGTGATACTCACCATTGGATGAATCATTGAAAAAGGCATGCATTCGTGTCCTGTAGGAGTGAAATTGTAGTCCTCCTTGTAGATGTTGAAGTCCATATCATAATAGTAATAAGAAAATAATGGGGAAGGTGATCTCCAGTAATTTGTTGCCATGAAAAGCAGGTCTAAAGCATTTCTTGGTGTAATGGTCATTTCTGTGTATCTGGGTGCACTGGATAATTTGTGTGTCAAGCTGCATGCAAATATCTGCATTTACTGTATGGAACATTTCACTCTGTGTACTTGGTAAGAAAAAGAAATTGTATGTAGTGGTGCTGATCTTCTCTTAATTCTTTTACTGTGTTTCCATTTATGTAAGAAAAATAAATTGCATTTGTCTGGTTGAGTGATAGACCTTGCAAATGCACTTGCAAAGTGTTTGCATTCTGCTCTCATTGGACATGCATTGCAATTTGGCTTGTTCTTCGTACAGAAAACCTACAATGGAAAATAAATGCTTACCTCCTCCAAGTATATTTATAAATAATTGCTCAATTCAAAAATGAAGAAACTTTACTATGCTTTTTTTATACCAGTAAATACATCAATTTACCTTTCCAAATGTTATCAATTGATAATGTAGCTCATACCTGTTCATATGGATAATGTTAGTTCATTCAGAGCAAATAAGGTGGATTTTACTGAACACTACATTGTACTGAAACTGTTTGAATACAGGCATCATTCAACGAGTACATATAAAATTTGAAGAGGCTTCTGAGCTTACAATGTTCGTTGATCTAGTGTACAGAGTCGAGGCCAAAGATACTTCTGTATAGTCTCCAACATTGGATACCTTAGAAAGATAACACGGATTAGAGTGGTAATGATCTATACAAATCAAACAAATATCTTTAGCATGCTTCTCATATTGCAAAGTTTAGTTTGATCAATTTGTTAAAAAGCACTTACATTTCTAGCAGGTGCAGCTGAAGGGATTCAGGCAATGGCTGAAGTGGCACCCATCCAAGTCTCACACATATACGACCAACATTTGTGTCAACCTTGTGCCAAAAGATGGTAGTCCTAGTGGTAAGTTCTACATTTTTTTTTTTTCTAAAAAAGAAAAAAAAGGAGAATACATACTACTTTCTTTCTAATATGTATTTGATCTGTCAACAATATTTTAAGGTTGTGTATCTTACTGGGAAAGCAAGATGGTGAAGTGTCAAAAGGCGCACACATTCAACACTTTTAAGTCCCAGTCCTCGTATGCTTAACAAGTAATCCCTGAAGTAAAATGAAGAGAAATATCAATTTATGAACAATAGTTTGTGTGTAATGCATTTAGAAGCCAAGGGAACATCAAGGAACTATGATTGGATCAAACTTTGAAATGCAAAATATCGATTTGGTTGATCATGTTGGACAATAGTACAAATGTTTACGTGCTCTTACTTTGCTTTATCAGGTGGCACATCTCTTATCCACTCAAGGTTGATGCTTCCATGTTCGCTAACCAGCCGGTTAAGGAAATCCTGCAAATTAATTAATTTGATTTCAGTAAATCATCTTTTTTTTTGGAAAAGTAACAAATCATCCTAATTTTGGTCTGTGCTGTTTGAGATCAATCTTGTATGTTTGCTATACTTATGTTTATATTGTATTGTATGTGTGTACTATGTCTGTATTTGATTGAATACACCTGGAGGTGTTTTCATGGTGAGAGCTCTATGTGGGGCTCACCTATGATCATGAAGTGGTTTAGATAGATCTATGTTTGGATATAGTGCATGCCACAAATCAACTTGGTTTTGAACTGTTCCAAAGATTAACAGTAATTAAGGGTGGAATTTTATAAAATGTAGATCCATTCTTCTAAGACATGGGAACCTTTTTTTTTTTGGTGGGGCGGGGTGGGCTGCGCCCCAGTGGGGGTGGGGGGGTTGTGTCCGGGATGTCAAAAGTTTGTATTGATCCACAGTTGAGGCCCAATGTTTGCTAAGAAAATTTGGAATCTCATCTGCTCCTAATTATACAAGCACACATGTTACTTGTCTAGAGAGTTTGGGTTTACCCAGTTGTCATATGCCCAAGCTCCACCTGGGATGCATGTCAATCATGGGTGAGTAGGAGCAAATTTATGTGCTATCCTTTATGATCTATCCGTGGATTCAAGATTTGACGGGTATCGTTATTTTTTGCCTTGAAAATCTGATGGTATGTATTGGGGATAAGATCCAATTTCGGGATGCATATGAATTCGTGAGGTATGCAATTTTAAAAGGTTTGTGTTCACCATAAGAGTGCTGCACATTGTTCTTAATTTGGGGTTCCTATGCAATTTTTCTGTGTCCGTGTATGTTTCCTCTTGAAGCTGCATAACTGTGTGTGTGTGTAAATGTATGTGTGGGTGGCTGTGTAGATCCGTGTTTGTGTTTTCTTGAAACTGCATCTCTATCTGTGTGCATGAGTGTGCGTCTTATTTGTGTGCATGTGCATGTGTTGAATGGAAATTAGAACTTGGCAAACACTGGGTAGTTGAGATACTGGATTTAATTATGATAACAGTTGATCCCAAACAAGAATGGTGTAAACCCTGAGCAAGTATTTATGCAAATTTATTCTGAAAGATGAATTAATGAATCCTCTATGATGTTCAGACATAGCACAGATATGGAAAGAACATGCCATCAATACATCATGGACACAATTTTAGGCATAAAAATGGAGTATCTGACTCGACACGACTAGGGAAAGTTGTCTGCTTAGAAGTGTCTGAGCATCATTAACAAATCCTGTAGTTTGGGACCTACTGGATTGATCACCATGTACTTAAGGCACACGTAGCCACACCCATTAAGCTTATTATTTAATAGTTAGCTATCTATCATCCCTAATAACACCTGCCCTATTGCACAGCTCATCAGAGTGACTTGGTAAACTATTTTGTAGTACTATAATTATCGGGAATGATTGCATAAAATTTGATTTATCATAAATATTTACCTTAATTCTTTCTGAAAGCATGTGGTTCATTCCTCGTTCCCTTATTGTTTCAGCGATTTCCTCAATGTCTGCACATCGAACTGCTTCCCAGTCCACTGAGTCCATTGTGTTACTGCTTCTTTCTTCTTCTGGACCGTTCTTGAAAGTCTGCTTTCTTAAACTATCCCAGTCAAAAGGCCTATTCTTTTCTGCTCTGATTCTTCGTTTTCCTTTTAAATCATTTTTTATTGTTTCAGCAGAGGAATTCTTGGAACTATGAACTTCATAATTTTGACTTGATTCAGTCACGTTCCTCACTGTGCCTGTTTGATTATCTACTAAGCTTGAGCACTCTGCAGCATAATGAGTTTTGGCTTTTGCATATGAGGTGGGTGGGTGCACTTGGTGTCTTGTGGGTCTACATGAATCACCTCCCATAGTTGTTTGAGCATTGGAAAATGGTTCTCTGTCAACTGCAAACTTAACTGTATCCTCTGTGGTACTATTTATTCCTTTCCCTGTGGAAAAATTATTTCTCATCTCTGTGATCCCAGAAATGGTTGAAGGCAAAGATGATCTTTTTCCTTCACCTGATACCTCTACATTCTGAAATTCTGCCCCAGATATGTTGCCCATGTGCAAATAATGGTCGGAGTGGATGCTTTTCATGCCTTCAATTTCAACTTGTGCATGGAGGTGATTCCTGCTGGTAGTGGAGATCGATGGCCACGAGCCTATCTGGTATTCTGTTCCAATACATGATTTTTTCTTGTCACATTTATTTGGAACACCATCAAGGTTCTCTTTATGTGGTGTGTTCCCATTTTCATTCATATAAAATTCCTTGAACATGTTTGTTCCATCCATTTGTAAAAGCTCCATGAAGGAAATGGAACTGTCTAAATCATTACATTCTAGCCTGTTTATTAACTTTTCTGCTTCATAGTTATAATTTGAACTCATTCCAAATCTGTCAGTTGCCTGGAATGTCGAATCTTTGGAGTTTTGAGATGAAATGGTAGAGATTAGAGTTGAAAATACATCTTCGATTGATTTTCTATCCTCAGCATCTGCCAAAGTTGCACTGTCTGCCAATGTGGAAGCAGTGTCTGTTTTGTTTTGTGGTGATTCTTGGCATATTTTGGGTCCAATCTGGTGGGCAGCAAAACACTTACCTTCTGAACAATCTTCTAAGCTGACACCCATATTGCTACCAAATGATTCATTGCAGCTTCCGATTTCCTTTTCCTCCAAACCATCAACTTCATTTATTGTAATAAAACCCCTGTATAGCCTTTGATTGGGCATTTTCATCTGTTCTTTGTGATTTTTGGAGCTTGGGAAAGGCACATCTTTCACTTCTACAGATGTGCCTGATCCTTCTCTGTGGCATGTTGCACTTCTTGACTTTAGAGGAAATCTTGCAGCAAGGGCCATGTAGGCAGAACTACAAAACATGTAAAATATATGTAGTAATGAAAGGACTGAAGTTTTGTTTTTCACCCTAAATTATCATCTCAGAAGTAACTGGTTAAAAAACAAAGAGGATTTAGGTGGATAACTTTGGATAACCTTACCTTGAAAGATGGTCAGAAACATTTTGAGTTAGAAAAACACCAACCACTGAGTCCACAACAGATCCTTTCCACACTGAGAAACGTCTGTCCCCTGTTAAGCATATGACAGTTTTATCAGTCCAGATATTTATTGAACTCCTACAAGCCTAAAGAGCTGGAAGGCTGCTTAGGCTGAACACTTAAAATAAATGAGGTCCTGATATATTTGCTTGCAAGAGGTTTGTCTCTTGTTAAAGCATGTTCCAATGATTGTGGCATAAAAATGGTGTGCGCCAAAAACAGATGAAGGTTTTGGCAAACCAACTCGTACTATATTTGTCCTCTCCCAGTTCGACATTTTACTTGCACTGAACATGTGAATGGTAACAACCTTGTGTCTGAGGCTCTCATTAGTGGGATTGTTACCGGTTATTCACATGCTTGTTTAGTTAAGTCTGTTTATTAATGCTATTCTGATTAATGCATGATCACTTGCTATTATGTACAGGGATGAAGATGCAGTCTGTAGAAGCATGGCATAAGTGGATATGAACTTAATACTGATAAAGATTAGGTTGACCCAATGGAGGATTTGAGTGGGCAATTTGTCATGCACAGTTGGTTTGTTTCCATTCTTGAATATGTTGCTTAATTGTTCATTTTTTCCATTGCACTGTCTTTTCTTCTCCAATTATAATAGCAAATTAGTTGACTGCTGATCCCTCTACTTTTTGTAAATATTTCCCCCCTGGGTGTCTTGTGATTTATGTCTTCTATTTGGATGCAGGGGAGATTAGAGGAGCATGTATAGCAAGCTAGTTCTGAGTTTTTTCATTAGAACCAGTTGAAACCATCATTAGAACAATTGATGAATTCCTACTTTGATTTGGGTTGACTTCTGTTGGAGAGGTTTATATTTCTGCATGAATTCACATGGACACCATTTGCAGACAGAAGTATGAAATCAAATCTTAATCTCTTGATGGCATTGACGGTTTCATAGTGAATAAGATTTTGACATTGAGAGTTGACCCAGATTCAATGACCAAGTGGGAGAAAATTATGTATAAGGATTTTGTGATTGGTACCTTGTACAAGATGCATACGAGCTATGAATGAGTCTGCTCGTCCACGAAAAACTCGCCTTTCTTCCTCCCACCATTTTCCTTTCTTTGCATCCATTCCTGCATCATCATTGCCTTCCTTCCACATTAGAAGCTTCCATACTCTTTCTGTCTCCTGATCCAGATCGACTTTGGGTCGAGGATGCCGCTTCTTGTTTGGATAAGAGGGGCCCCCATATGGAACCATCTTGCTGTCTCCCTTATATGGAACTAATGCACTCTTGGCTTCAGCTTTGTTGGTGTTGCTGTCGCCATTGATATTTAGATTTTCAAATCTTTGAACAAGATTGTCTACTGGTTCTGCCTGTGATGTGATTACTTGTGAGGGGAAGCTTGCACCCAAAACTTGTTGGGTATTGCTGCAACTTTGACAGTTATGAATATGATTGATTGGGGCTGTTTTAAACTTCTTGAATGGCTGTGTTTTGATGATGATGCAGTAACCCTTGATTTCAGGGAGGATGGACAACAAATGTATGTGTCATCCTTGTGTTCTTGCTGATTCACTAGATTAGTACTAGCGAAAGATTTGGAATTGGCCGGAGGCACTGGTTCCTTTGCAGTTCCATTTGTTGTCATTTTCTCGTAATTGTTTTCAACCAGGGTTTCCATGGGGGCCTGAGGTCTTCTGAAAGTAGTACTTACCTGCCTACCTGTCACATGTTAATACTGGCTGGATAGGAGTTGGGGCCTGGTGGTGGCATTCTATGGTAGCTGCTGTTAAGGATTCCAAGTCATGAACTTGGACAGGTCTGTCTGATCTCTCCTTTGTTGCCCTTCCATTTCCAAGGGCTGTGATACTTTTGGGTGCTTGCAGTTCCTTATGATTGATTACATTTTGGTCACTCAAGCATGAGAACACTTCCCTGGAAATATTTGGAACCAGTGAGTTATGTTTTGCAGCCATAGATCCAGACTGCACATCATTTGTAGTGTTCTTGTTCCTGTTCTGTGGTTTCTTCTTCCCCACCAAGAGATTGCATAGAGGTGATGACCTTGTATCACTGGTTAGCAATTGGTTGGCAACGACTTCACTCACACTAGAACTATCATTTCGGACCGTAGCAGGTGGTGGCATATTTGGTATGGGTCCATTATCTCTCATTTCTGCCCTCATTTTCTTGTAGTTGTGGGGGAATTGCATGTCTTGATCGCTACTTCTCCCACTGTATTCATTGTGTTGGATTATTCCCTGGCAAGCCTGGATTGCAAATTTATGTGCAACAAAAGGATTCATGGCATGAAGGTGAGCATCATCAACAGTGTAGCGATGCTCTTTTTTTGATCCCCTTTGTGTGTGGTTGCTTTCATCCAACATCACATGCGACCTATTATTGGTTTCATTCATGGACTGCAGGCCATTCTGCAAATTTGTTGGCCTTGTGCTTAGATGGTTGCTCTCCCCAGCGTTGGTTGGATTAATTCTCTGGTGAATTTCATTTGGGTGGATGTTTTGATGAATGTGAGTGGTGAGACTACTGCAGCCAATGTTTATGCCAGGACTGGAGCATCCACCGTGTCTATTTACAGCAAGGGTCTTCATATGTTCCATTGATTGTTCTTCCATTGCAAATGGTTGAAGAGTGTCTTGATGTCGCGGTAATGGAATGAAGTGATCCTGTTTCTGAGCCATGGGATGGTTGTGGTTGAATGCCATTCCTGCTGGAGAGTTCACTACTGCTAGTCCTTGGGCAACCTGCAAAGTTGATGTGGATCCATGACTGCAGTCAATACCAGCAGTAGATCGATCATGGTATTCAGCCATCGCTTCTAAACTAAAAGCTCTTGTGTATGAAGCGACACTGGAGTTCACACCGTTGCTGTTGTTTTGTATGTTCTGATGAACCTGAACTGTCTTGGGGTTTCCACCTGCCTGCCTTATCTTCCTGGTTGAAATTCAAAGCCCGCCTGCATGATCTCTTGCGCATTCTGCCATCTGAATCAACCGTTTTTGTTGCATTCGCTGAAATGGTCACTGAAACTTTGGAGCTGGCTGTGCGTACACATTTTCTCTTCCCCCCTGGATTCTCTTTGTTAACAGCTTGATTCGGTGTCACCGGCTTTGGAGTTCTTTTATCTTTGTCTTCTTTGATGACTTTGGGCCGGTGCTTTTTCCTTTTGGGCTTCTGCTGTGGTGTCTTGTTCAGGTCTATATGATGTTCTTCGACTTTGTTGGGGTTGTGGGTTTCCTTCATTGGGGTGGATAGAGTGTTGGGAAATGAGATTTGGCTGTGGTTGGGGATTTCCTGAACTGGGGGGGAAGGGATGTTGGCCCGCGTTGAATCTATCGTTGACTGCAATAGAATTCTGTTGTTACAGGGATGGATAGACCCCTTTGCCAGAGCAGTGATACTGACACTAGGCTGGAGGCTATTGTCATGTTGCCCTTTCACGACTTGTTCTTGAATTGGCCAATGGGCCTTCGTTTTCAACTGTTTGGCTGGTCTTTGCTTTCATGCCCAATCTGGTGTTACAGGTACTGTCTGAAATTGTATGCTTCCATTTGGGGATGGTTGTGTTGCAGTCAGAGGTTGCATGGTAAGGAAATGGAAACCCATCTGCAGATTTTAAGCCACTCATCTCAAATTGAATACAAAATTGCGCTTTGGAATAAAAAAGAGATGGAAGTAAATGATAATGGAAAGCAGTTGGGAAGAACTTACATTGAGGCATTCCAGGTAGGCAGATAGTATTTTTACTACTTGAGGGGTTCAAGCCTTGTAAGAGAGCTTGGTTGATGTTTGACAGGTTTTTCGCCAGGTACGATTGTTGTTGCCCATTGCTGCTGCTATCAATCTGTGAATATGAGATTGGTGGCTGCATTCTGGCAACATTGCTTCCCTTTTGTGCTGCTGTTGGTGCTGATGTATCTGTGGAACCCAAGATGTGGGTGTTTGGCGTCTTGTTCCACCTGGCTTCTGCGTTTCGAAGGGCCACCTCGTATGAATTGAGGCTGGAAACTTGGGTTTGTGCTGCTAATGCTGCTCTCCAGTTATTGTTATCTGGCACCTGATCTACTAAGGCAGCGGAGTTGAACTGGGTGGTCGCTGATGTGCTATAGGAAGGTGCCACTGGTAATTGGTATGTGTTTTCTTGGATGAGCCCATTGCTGCTAGCCCCTGGATTCAGCCATTGTGTACTGGTGGTTCGATTAGTTTGCTCGGGCTTGCTTGGTATGACAGGCATCCAGGAGCCCTGAATCTGCTCAGGCTTTGGCCGTGTGATCGGAACCCAGGATCCCTGAATCTGGATGCTATTCTCCATTGCATGCGGAGTGCCGTTCCGGAACTCCATTTTCTGTCAAGTCGTCTATCTTTTTCAGCTGCTTCAAATTTGAGACTTACTAATGGTTTGTGATTTTTTTGAATTCTTGCTGGAACTGCTCTCTTTGTAGGCCTTTTTTCTACTTCAAACGTCATTTTGTGAGCTATAAACGTGAAAGAAGATTTGATTTTCCATATCGACCTCTTGCAAATGGAATTGGATCATAAAAAATGAAAAACGCTCTGTAGCTACTAGAAATCACTCAGGAAGCGTAACTCTCAATGCATACAAATGCACAATCTACAGGATCTCATACAGAGGAACCAGTTATATATTTTGTCTCTACCCAATCCCAGAAATTAAAAAACAGTAATTGAAATAAAGAGAAAAGCCTTTCTCTGGGCAATAATAAAAGGCCTTTAATTTTGAAAATCTAAAAAAGGAGGAAAAGGGTCTGTCAAAATATCCAGAAATGTATCCACGACAAAAATGAAATCTTCCTCAATTCCGCATATTTCGGTCACGCTACAATACCCAAGGAAAGTAAGAATTGATGGAAGCTCTCATGTGCATGAACATGGCCCAATACGTTCCTGAAATCTGAAATGCTCTTGACTTGAAGGGGACTCCAGAAGAAGGTTTTAAAAGAGACTGTTGGAGATGAGGGGGAAGTGTGGTTTGGGTCGGAGAAATTAAAATGAAAATTGTAGGCATTGTTATACTCCCTCTGTCTCAAATTAGTTGTCCTATATGGATTTTGAAATTGTTTCAATATAGTTATCTCATTTGTATGTGAATAGTATAAAATGTGTTGAAAATTGATGAGATTACATGAGTGCTAGCCTTATATAAAGAGTTCTTTAAAAAATATAAATATTTCAAATGAGACAACTAAAATGGAATGTGACAGAGGGAGTATATAAATATTAGAAAGGTACCACAAACAATGATATTGGTAGGGTAGAATTGTAATATTGGTCTATTGCTGTGCCAGCTGCGCCATGACAAATGTAAACTGTCAACGTGACTTCGGCGCTCACCCCGTACCCGCCGTTAGGTGGGGTGACTCAGAGATTCCCGAGTCAGCTCATATTGTTCAGTGAAACAGTTTGGACTTTACTAATATCCTTCTCTCCACGTAAGCGTTTTCCATCAATCCATGTCCATTGTGGATTTATAAATTTATTGGTTAATGTTTATATAGTCACAGGCCAGAAAAATAAATATATTGTGCCCTTGAGCGAGAGGTGGTAGTGTGGGGTCACACTTAACCTTAGGAGCCGGTTCATTATGGTTGGACCAGAGTTGAGATTTGAGAAAATAAATTCGGAATGGGCCAGGCGTTTGGTAGGCTTGCTATTGGTTCTGCTCTAGACAGAGGTGTAAATTCGGCCCATACGTATTGGCCGAGATGTCTTGGGTTTTGGACGTTTGAGATATCTTATATCCACCGGTTAAAAAAAAAAGATTCGGCCGATTTATTTATTAAAAAAAAAAATAAATATCGGTTGTGGGCCCGTTCGATATCTCGGCGATACGGACGAATATCGGCCTGATATTTATATTTTTAATTTTTTTTAAAAACAGCAATTTTATTTTCATTTAAATGATTTTTTTTTCAAAAAAAGAAAGCCATCGAGATTTAAAAAAAAAAAATTGAGAAGAGAGAAAAAATCTAGGCCGATACGAAAATTCAGCCAATATCTCAGGTTCGGCCTTAATTTTCTACCCCTGTTCTAGTATCGAGTCATGAAAGTTAAGAATAGGTTAAACTGCAATAAGTAATGGTCTCTGAGGCAGTTACACAGTTGTGACTAAACTCATGAGAGTAGTGGTTTGACTAGCGGTTTTGTTTTAAGAAGTCACAGTAGCAAGACTTTCCATTAAATGGATTATAAGAATTATATGGTTGGGAATGATGGATAGGTAGTTTCAAAGATATAAAATGTGTAAAGCTTTATAAATAATTCATGATTCAAGGAACATAATTTTGATTTTTTAAGTTTTGATGAATATAAATTTTTAATTTTTAAAAGTTTAAAATCAAAGTATAAGATATTCAGATGGAGATAAATTTTGTACAACCTCTATTCATATAATTTTCTTTTCTTTTACATCAAACTTGGTGGGGCTTAAAGCTCAATTAAAAGTAGGCGAGTCATCTTAACAAGGGCAAAATCTGTTAGGAGACACGAAATGAGGTGAAATTTCTATTTTACCTTTACTGGTGTACCGCTCATCAAGTAACGGTGTACCAATAACACGCCGCTCTGCATGTATATGTTCTGCATATCAGTATACCGCTATTTGATGAGCGGTACACCGATAGAGATAAAATGAGAATTTCATTTTATCAAGTGTCTCCTAATAAATTTTGCCCGTGTTTAAATGGGTGTCCTTAAAAGTAGTCTTGATATCAAATCTAGTTAGAAAGAGTCTCAGTAGAATTTTGAATAAATTATACTCCCTCCGTTCATTTTAGTTGTCTCATTTGAAACATTTGTATTTTTTAAGGAACTCTCTATATAAGACTAGAACTCCATATGATGTCATCCTATTTTCAACACACTTTATGTTATTTCAATATAAACGAGACAACTATTTTAGGATAATTCTAAAATCTATATAAAATAATTAAATTAGGACAGAGGGAGTATTGGTTTTCTCTCCACTTTAATAAGATTGGTACTCTTTTGAGATGCATTTTAAGAATATCTGAACAGGGAATGTTTCAACTTTCAAGTCAAAGCCACTCAGGTTGTGCTCTTCTCAATCCGAGAGCGTCGGTATATTGGATAGAAAATATCTAAAGTAAATATAAAATATTAAAATCTAAATCTATCATTATTAGAGGGTTATAACCGTTGAAATGTCGACTCTACAGCATTGCTGATGTAATTAAGGTGGCCTTCTGTAACCAGGTTTGAAGCATATTTTTAGCACTTCAAATGAAATAGTTAAAATTGATGGATTAGATTAAAAAGTAAAAACCCAAAAAACTTTAACTGTTTTACTTGTTTGTTTTAGGGGTAAAAATCTCGATATCAACCGAGATATCGGCCCGATAAATTTTTCTCTCTTATTTTTTTTTTTTTACAAAAACTATTAATATCAAAGTTCTAAAAACCGAGATTATTACCACTTACTTGTTCAATGAATGTAGATACTTCTACTGGAGAAACTCTTTTGTCAGGGTATTACCGACAAGACCTTAATGATGGTAATAGTAAAGATTAGCTTTCTTTGTGTGCAATGAATTTATTAAAGTTTGCTGGCATGTCTCAAAATAGTCAGAAAGTATAAAGAATTACACTTGTTTTTCTTAATGCTCTGCTGGAAAAATGGAAGTAAAAACTTATTTAATAAATTCCTTAATACTAATTGGGTCCTGAAAGACTGTAAAAGTAAAATAGTAAACATTGATGGAGGTAGGGCTGTCAATGGATTTAGATATTTGGATTGTCTTTAACTCTTAACAAATGTTTTATGCATTAAACTGTAAATTAAGACTGAGAGAAGAAAATTCTATTTGAAGCTAAGTTTTTTTTTTTTTTTTTTTCCCCCTTTTAAGAAACTGAAGTATCTGATGATATCATTTCAGAATATTTTGAAGATTGACTAATAATTAAATCAAGATTTGAAGCTGTGTTTTTATTTTTTACAAGATGAAAAAAATTCAAATAGATCTCAAATATAATGAGGTAGTCCTTGAGATATTAATTTTAGTTGGTATTGAAATATTGGGTTTTCAAAATTTGACATTATTTTCATATTAATATCCTGATATATTATAAATATCATACAGTCCCAATCCAAAAGGAGCAACCTCTACCAGCCATCCTTTAATCATATAATTTGATATTGGGTCTTAAGAAAAATAAACATGGGTTTGATTATAATGCCAATGGACACAGTAAAAAAGCATGGGCCTTGATTATAACTAGAAAGGTGAATTAGGTAAGTATAATAGCTTAGTTAAGTCTGGTCTAGGTTTAAATGTTAATTGATACTCATTGTATTCGTATTTTTATAATCATGCCACATTAATTCGAATTGACCACATATGAATCACAATATTGCCCCAATGAATATATAGTGCAGGTACCCATGGGAGTTTTACGCTGGGTATCCTGCTGTTTCCCACACATAAATTATATTTTTTTTAAAAAAAACTGTTCTAATTTATATTTCCATATTCACTGTTTCTGCATATTCTATGCTATTTAAAAATTATACCTGTATCAAGTATCTAACCATATTTGTCAGCGATTATGATTATGATACGCATTAAGAAAAGACTTTCAATCGGGTGATATACATCGGTTCATGTTTTGATACATAATCTAGGCTGATATTTTGATTAATATTTTTAAGAATAATTGATATTTTCAAGAAATTTATATTTTGGCTTGATCTAGATTCTAGACTATATTTTAGTTGGAGATCATAATATAAAAAATAAAAGATAAAAAATTTGAATTTTGATTCGGGCGACTAAGATGTTACAGCCAATAATGTAAAGATGATTTTTTTTTTTTATTCTATCGTTTCACTTTTTAATTGATCATGATATCAGCGAATAAATATCAGCGATTTTTTTTTTTTAAAAATAATATCAATGTGGGAACGGATGATATATCGGCCGATATCAAGGCACCCTCACATGTGCCTTGCTCGTGTCTTTGATGGTAAAATCATGATGGAAATCTTTAATTAATGGAATGTCAAGCAACACAAAGAGCTTTCACATTTTGGTCAATGTCAATTTTGCTTTATTGAATTTTATTTGCATGGCAATTTCTTTGAAGCATCCATTTCAAGGCTTCCATAAGGCGATTGGGTACCTTCATGGGCCGGCCATTCAGGGCCCACCAAATGGAATCCAAGAATTTTAACATGTGACTAAATGTGTGAATATGAACAACTTCTGGCTGAAAGTCAAATATCAAATGGCACTTTAATGTGAATGGGAGTGTATCATTTTAAATGAAAAACTGAGGTCAGAGTATGACGGTTAATGGATCAGTGCGGCCCATTGGGCATTAAAGTTTGGTCCATTTATGAAAAAGGCTGGACTCAGTATTCTTTCTTCAGGCCCTTGTATTCCATCTATTACGTTCAGGCCTGGCAAAGAACCTTTAGTATTGCATTAGGTTCTTATTCATTATTTTTTTGAGTTTCGACTCTAAGATAATCTCAACTTTCAAGTTTTTTGTGAAAATAGTTTAATTAAATAATATTAAATGCTTTTGGAATTAATAGAGATGTGTTAATGTCATTTATCTTTCCTTCTCTTTTTTTTTTAAAAAAAAATAGCCGATATCGGCCGATATTTTGATATCAGCCGATATGATACGACCGATATTCGGTTCTCCAAAACCGATACATATCGGCCGATATGATATGTATCAGCTGATATTTCGACCCCTAGCTTAGGGTGTTCGTTTGATTTTACAAGATTTTTTTGAAATTTTGATAAAAGACCGGGCTTGTAAGCGCTGCTTCCCATTTTCGAGTTTCTTGTCGGAAAAAAAATGAATGAAATGATATATAAATGTTTTTACAATTAAATAAAGAGTGATTGGTAGAGTTTTTAGAGTCTTTGTCTATTTTTTTAATATTCCAACATTTTATAAAACTCAAAATAAATTACAATAAAAATTTATGAATTGTAATAGAAGATACATGTCACCAGGGGATACTTGAAAACACAAAATTCATATAAGGTTCTTCCTCCTTTGGTTTCCTTTCTATAAAAATTTAGGCATTTTCCACAATTTCATGATATTTAAAAAAAAAAATAGAACGTATCGAAATTTCGACTTTTAAAGATCTAAAACTCCATTAAAATTACCATTATTTTGTTTTAAAAATGCCCACTTTAACTTTTACATTTTTCCTATTTTTCTATAATTTTCAGAAACAAAAATAAAAAAGAAGAAGAGAGGGGTGTATCACCAATAAAATCGACGGACTGGAGAACCCCTATCAGGGTCGAAAATTCGGGGCGTCCGAATTTTCGGCAGAGATCTCGGTTCGGCTGAGATTTTTCTCTCCCCTCAATTTTTTTTGAAAATCTCGGTGGCTTTTTTTTTGAAAAAAATCATTTAAAAAAAATAAAAAAGGCTTTTTAAAAAAAATAAAAAAATATAAATATCGGCCGGGCCCACGCGGATATTTGTATTTTTTTAAAATAAAAAATAAAATTCGGCCGATATTCTGCCCATTTTTTTTATCTCTGGTCGATACTATGCTATTGGCCGAGATATCTCGGTCATGAAAATCCCGAGATATCTTTGCTGATACGCACAATATCTGCCGAGATTTCGACTCCTGAGTCCCCTATATGGTGCTAACATTTTTGGGCTTTCTCGAACTGGACTGGACTGGAGAAGAACCATGCAACAATTTTGACTGGGCCTGAGTGGAAGTCCAGTAACTTAGCATACTGCCTTACTGCGACTGAGCAAGTTTGGACTTCGGTTTTGAATGGAGACACTTACACAGTTACACAATTATGGTTTATACTTTTCAGGCTCTAATATCTATATGTCTTATATACATAGACCATAGTCTTAGGGGCTAATATTATAAATTTCCATTTTTTTTTAATAAAAAAAGTCAAATTAGAAATGAAATAGGCAACATCGGGCCGATGAATTTTGCTATTGTTTCAGCCTGGCCCAAACTGATGAGCAGATAGATGTCCATTTTAAAAATGATTTTTTGTTTCTGTTATTTATTACTTCATGTGATTTTTTTCCTCATTCATTTCTTTTTATAATAGGTGTTTTCCCATATCAATATCAATAATAATAAAAAAAGAGTAGGGCTGAAACTCTGATCGGATCAGTCAGGTTTCAATAAACTCAATCCAACTAATGTAAAATATTATTGAACCCGACTCGACTCGACCTGAGTTACTCAATCCAACCCGACCTGAATTTCTTATCCGACTCAACTCAAGTGTTGTTTTATAACTTGGTATACTCGGGTCAGGTCAGATTATTTTTAAATTTCTCAACTCGACCCGAATTTCATGCGAATTTATTTTTCCCAACTCAACCCGACCCAACCTGAGATATACAAAACATAACACAATTCCACTGATTTCTCGGATTGAGTCATGTGGGTCGGGTTTTTAGGTTCCACCACTAAAAAAGTCAAATGAAATTCAAAAATATTCAGATCTGATAATCTAGAAAAGGAAATTTGCCACTTGGCCACTTGTTCATAAATGCCAAGTTGCTGACATGAATAAATAGAAGGAAACACCAATTCAGCACTTCTCCCTCACAGGGCCTACTACTTCCCCCAATCAAGACCAACTACTTGTGGGATTTTTCATTTGAAATCCACATGCCACGTGTCCAAATCCGCCAAATTTTGGTGGGTAGAAAATCCCAAACGTTGGCTGGTGGGCCCCCTGCTGCCCATTGAATGTGGACTTAGACTGGCTTACCATTATTCTTATGTTTGGAGTTTGGACCAAAGCAGCCATTGCCCATTATTGGAATTATCACAGATTCAAAGTTACTAAAAAAATATTCCAATTTATTTTATAAAAAGAGTCGGATAATTCCACTCATCTAAGAATCAACTCATGTGGGGCCCACCTTATTGGATTAGAACGTGAAAGAGAGACAATATTCTGAAGAGATGCAATGGACAAGCGAAAATAGACCACTCAAAAGCTATTTGATACCAATAATTGCATCAACTGTTGCCGTTCTAACCTATTAATTTTTATTTTTTATTTTATTTTATTTAAAAAAAGAACGCTCTGTATGAAATATGATTCAATTTTTTTTTAAATTTTGGCGTAAATAAAAAAAATCTAGGGCTTTTATTTTTGTATTTTTATTGATTTCAAAATTTTCTTCACTATTTTTCAGAAGCTAATACACTATAAATATAAGCATATTGGTATTTTTACAACATCCATATAGTGATATTTCAGTACTTGGATGCTAATCCAAAGGATTTGTTAGACTTTAATGGATAGATCTATTGAGTAAAATGACCTAATTGGTCAAAATCATCAAACATCCTTAAAAGAAATTGAAGAATGTCTAAGTAATAGTTAAGATCAAGTGACTAAAAATTGAGTTTGAGATAATTTTGGTCTAACTGTAGCTCATCAAGTGGAATTTTAATCGATACATTTTTATGCTTGTAACAAAAAAAATTGAAAAAAAAAGGGACCAAGTGTGACAAATACAACCCGTTACACCTGATCTAGACCCATCAAATGAATATGGACCATTACTTTATTAAATGAATGATCCACTTTTATCTAATACGATAAATCCATTGCAAAGATCTTTAATCGAGTTTGATGGCTTAAACAGAATCGTCTCTATTCAATTATTGAAGCCAATTTTTTTTGGGGAAACTATATATTCATGGCTTCGAATTATTTTTATCCATTAATCCTTTACATTATGTTTTTATTCACCGGTAATGATGTACTATTTTCATAAATTATTGAAGACTCAGGTCCACTTTGGGTAACATGCACCTAATTAATATTGTCCAAATTCAAGGCTCCACTCATGATAGAAGCATTGGAGGTCCATGATTTGAAAATTGGGTCCATGCAAATTGGTGTCCTTGCACGCATAATTATTGTGGAACTCAATTTTCAATTGTGTTCTCATGAATTTCAATCTCTTTTCAAATTTTATTTTAAGAGATATATTTTATATTCTAAAAGTGGGGCATTAGTCAAGATTTGAATCGTTTATGCATAAATTTATTTATAAGGAATTTTTTCTTAAGTTTTATCTTTTATTTTCTTATTTTAATAGAGTTAAATAAAAAATTAAAATTCAAAAATTCAACTTCAAATATATAAAATATTAATATTGATGATGACAAACTGATTAAACTCATGATCATTTTAACATAATAGTGGGGAAAGTCATGATCTTTTATAGGGGTGAAACTCGGGACGGGTTTTGGTCCGAACCGGCATGACTCGACCTGAAAATCATGCGGGTCGAGTTATGAAAGTCGGGTCAATTGGTCGGGTTGGGTTGAGAAGTCAGAAACACGCATTGAATTCGGGTCGGGTTGGACTGGGAGATTTTTAAATTAACCGATCCGACCCGATCAAACCCGACTCAACCCGGCCCGATTTCAGCCCTAATCTTTTAGACAATGAACTGAAGAACATTTTCCCGAGTCGTATCTTTATTAATTCTTAATTTTAGATTATTTGTGGATTTGTCTAAAACAAATATTAGGTTTCTTTATTTTGAACATTTAAAACTTTTAAGTAGGGGTGATAATTTTTAATTCAACTAAAAAATTTGAGTTTAAGTCATGCATTTCTTGATAAAAATTAAACTTGACCGTTCCCAAATTTTGGGTCAGGTAAGAGTATTGGGTCTGAACTTAAGTTGACTTGAATTAAAAAATATTTAACTAATTTATAATATATTCATTGAGTCAAAGGTTTACAAAAGTAGTAGAGTTCAGTGATCTTACAAAATCAAAGAGATTGCTGTTGATATGAAAATTTAAAAAATAACTTTATTAATTATAAATAATCATGTATTCTAAACTATGTGAAATGGTGATAGAAGTGATATTCTTTTATGGGTTAATAATTTTATTTAATTAACTCAAAAGAAACTAATTTTTTAAATACAGTTTATGTGCAATAAAATATTATGAATTTCTAATTCACTTTGTTAAGTTATTTAATAATATTGTATTATTTTAATTAAATTGAATCACAAAGACCCTACACCATGTTAAAACTTCTAAGTAGAATGGGGAGGAAAAGTGAACGGACGTTCGGTCTAAGCCATTTTGCGCCGTCATGTTGACTTTGTTGTTCCCATGTCAATAATTTCATGACAATAAGATGAGAGCGTTGAGAAACGTGCATCCAAGTTGGCACGTGTATCTGCTTTCTCGAGAGGAGAAAGAAGGAAGGGTGGGCCCAGTTTAATCCAATCTTTCGTCGAGACGTGGATAGACACGTCAACAGTGGCGACTGGCCACCGGCCACACACAAACAAAAGAGAAAAAGATGACTCAATTCATTACTAGTCATCAATTACTCATCGTCTTGTGGGTTCTCATAATCTGCCACTTATACTGGTCACCGGTTATTGCAGGTTTCCTCTTTGTAAATAAAAAAATATATATATATATTTTTTTAAAAAAAAACCCTTTAGAGAAATGATGGGGATTGATATGGGCACGGTATTTTTTCCAGATGGGACACAACATTATATGGATTTGAGAATTTTTTATTTTACTTATGATTTTATTCTTAATAAATTAAAAGTGAAAATATAAAATGAAAAAGTTTATATCATTTGCTATTAATTTTCAATCATGACGATACATATATGATGGTATCCCTTATTATAAAACATAATGTAATTTCTATCGATCTCTTGATAAAATATATAAAAAAATCGATTGATACACTCTCAACCCTTTGCAAGTGTTACCCAAAAGAAGAAATTCATATGAGTGTAGTTCAATTGGTTGTCTATCCGCTTCAGAAAGCGGGTGCATAAAAATGGAGATTCAAGTTTTGAAGTGAAAGGAGCATAAAAAATAAAATTTTGTTGGAAACTGATGTTATGAGTGGATGGGTTGATTTTACTGAATCTTAATGTATAATTAGGAGTCCTAAGTTAAGAAAGTGGGTCAATGAATTAACAAAATGTAAGTCTTAGACATGATTAGACTGTGATTAATTGTTAAATCTCCAAGCTTAGGGCAACCGGTGTGGGGTGGCTATATATGGCTGGCTATGTCACTAAATATAGCCAGCCATATAATTAAATAATATTTTTTTTGATAACATGGCTGGCTATAATTTTTAGCTAGTCTCGTCACACTGGTATAGTGTTAACTAGAATAACTACTTTTTAATATTTTATTATTATTTTTTTATGTACATTTTTTTAACAAATTTAAAAGAAAATAAATATAAAGACATTACATATTTTTCACAAGTAATTAAATAAATTAACAAAACATATATATTTTCTCACAAGTAATTAAATAAATTAAAAAACATACATATTCTCTCACAAGAAATTAAATAAATTAAAAAGACATACATATTTGTGATGCTGTAATTTTAATTTTTTGTATAGAATAATTTTAATTTTTTGTTTCTCATATATTTTGTTTACAAATGTAAATGAAAAAAAAAAATCAAAAGGTAAAGAGTTATTTTTTATTTTTTGTATAAAAAATAAAATAATAAAGTAAAGAAAAAAATAATTATTTGCCTTAATATACAAATTATACCCAAAAACAAACAAAAAATCCAAAATAATCAAATAATTAAATAAAAATAGAAAATAAAAAAAATCAAAAACTATATACAAGTTATATATATATATATATATAAGGAGAGAGAGAAATGGCTGACTACACATGTGTTATTTGTAATCAGACATTTAACAAAAAATAGTGTAGGCCCCACAAGTAGGTAGCCCCATACAATCCAAATAAGGTGGCCATATGGCCAGCTACACCGGTTGCCCTTAGAGTTGTTTTCCAATGGGTCTACGTCTCACTTTTCAATATATTCATGCATGGAAAAAGCAAGGAAAAAGTATTCCAATCCAAACAAAATATTCCGGGCTGAGCTATTGGGGTCCAATGTGAGCAAGAGATTTTGTCCTATGTGCATTTTGTCCCACCATCTTATTTTTGAAAAATCTCTCTGCTATTAGTAAATTTCTAGATTTGCTTTAGAATAATTTTATAGTTCTTGAAAAAAGTTTTTTTTTTAAAGATAACTAATATGCATATATTAAAATGATAATAGAATGTTATAAGTACAAAATAGCGTAAGAGACTTGGACTGAATAAGACAAAGCATATAAATAGTAATGTACAATTGAAGATACAGAGCACATACGGCTGCAATTTGGCTCGACCCGTGAAATCATGCGGGTCAGGTTCGAGAATTTCGAGTCAGCGAGTTGAGTCGGGTTGAGAAGATAAAAATCCGCAGGAAATTCGGATAGAGTCTAGTTGAGGATTTTATAAGTTAAATCGACCCGACCCGACCTGGATAAAATTAGTGTAAAATGGGTCTAAAATGCAGGTCGGATTAGAATTCGGATTGGGTCTGATCGGATCGGGTTCCATATATGTCAACTCGAGTCGAGTTGGATTTTAAAGAACTCGACTCGTCCGACCCAAGTTGCAGCCCTAAGAATGCCCAATAAGCCTTCACTAAGTGAATCATATATGAAAAACGTCGTTTAATGTGGCATTGACACCTAACTTCACATAAAAATCTGCAACATTATAGGTTATTTACGTGACATACTGAAAAGATACTTCTAGACCCTGTGCATAAGTTCTAAATTTTTTTCACCTTATAAAAGGTTCTTTTTTATATATCTTAATAAATAAAATCTATCTGAGATTTACATCGCCCACTCTTAAAATCACAAGGTATTCATTTTGTTTTAAAAAAACATGCAATTACCAAATCGAAAGCTAACACAAGAGAGTCCTTCCATACCCATTTTGTTTCTCTTTCCATATTTGGACGTTCCATGTATAGCTCTATGCCCCTCAATTATTTAGGTCACCTCCTATTATATTATTTTCCTCTACAGGTATATTTTTCACTAATTCATCCATTGTATTCAAAAAGTCTTTTTTTCCCACGCTCTTATACTTTTTTTATTATATAAATTAACGTGTGAAAAGTACTGTTCTACGAAAAGTCTTATGAATAAGTCCATTATCCCTAAGACAAGTAAGATTAGGCCATAGGAGTTCGAACCCTCTCTTGTACTTCAACTTGAGGTAGATACGCACTTGTAATGTTAAACTTTTCTTATATATATAAAATATGAGAAATAATAATTTGTAATTAAAATAAAAAAAAAGGGAAAAAGAGAGAAGAAGATAACAACAAGAAGTTTTGGCTAAGGTGTCTAGCACCAGAGAAGTCAATTAGAACCTAGAGAAAGGTACTAAAATTGAAATTGATAATTGTTGAGAAAATAAAAGGTTTTGAAAAAGATCTCCGAATAGAGAGACACTAGTAAACAAATTAAAGATAATTGTGTTCTTTAAAATCTAGAGAAAATGTTAAAAAAAAAAAAATATCAATATGGACTCTTTGGTTTTTCTCAAAAACCAGAACTCTGTTTTTCTTTTTTCTTTTTTTATAATTTTTTTTTTGTTTTATGTCATTTTTTGATTGATTTTTTTTCACACCTATCTTTTAGTTTTTATAAATGAAGAAGAAAGATGCCATCTAACTTTGGGAAAAACCAGAGAAAGCTGATGATCAATTTGATTTAATCTTTTTCCCCTTAAACTAACAAATGTATGAAAAAGAAAAAAGAAAAAAAGCAGAGGCTTTTCCTTGAAAGAAAGAGTATAAAATAAATAAATAAATGCTTTAAATCTGCATTTTTGCTTCCCAAGACTCACTTCATTAAGCTTAGCAAATGGATTCTATGGAAGTGCTGAGCCAGTCATTTTTATCAATGAAAGGTCTCTATTATTTTTTTAGGTGAATTGGATGGATATGGGGAAGAAGAAGAAAGGTGGAGGGGTCATACTGTCTGTGAGAAGGACAAAACCGTCTCTTCTTCTGGTAAAGGCTAAGAAGAGAGGTGGGGAGGATGAGAATTGAGAAAGAAAGGGGTGGATTCATCTCCACTCAACTTTTTTTTTAATAATCTATTTATACACAAAATCATATATAAATTTTGTGTATCAGATAAGTGTAAAAAGATTCATGTTTGCAGTCTAATCATAGGTAAACTGAAATACGTTTCTTTTCTATTAAACTCATTTATCACATGGTAACTAATTATATGTGTCGCAATAAAAGACACTTATTTTATAGATAATGAGGAAGTGGTCGAAGATCAGGACTCCTACGATAAATTATGACTACAGTATCAGACAAGTCTAAAAGGAATCAATTCTTTAGTCTAATCATAAAAGTTTAGACAAATTGAAATACATTCCCTTTCTATTAAACTCATTTGGCGTATCTCAATCAATTATATGTATCGTAATAAAAGAGTGCTTTATAAATTATGAAGAAGTGACATACAATAGAGACTCCTACTGACAAACTATGACGACAGGATTGGTTAGCCCACTCTCACATGCCAATTGTCAATCAAACAGTAACTTTTGACTTATTAGATTGTAAGATATTTACCAAATTTGATAGATCAATTTTACTTTTTTACACTTATAGTGCTTGTGCATCTTATCTATATGTTTAATTTGATTTAATTTTTAAAATCTATTATATTATATTAAGATAAAATTTTAAGATATTTAAATAATATAGCTTCATTTATCTAATAAAATAAAATTTTATGACTATTATAGACCTTCTAAATCCGTATATTCATGTAAATTTAAATAAGGTCATAATCCAATTTGAATAAATCTTTAGCACAAACTTGCTTGTAGGTGATTCTTATTATGCTTATGCAAGGAAAATAATAAAATGTATAAAGGTAACAAAGAAGAAAAGATACAAAAAAAAAAAAAAAAAACAGACTTTTAATTTTTTTTTAAATCTCTAAAACATGGTTCCATATACTTAATGCTAAATTTTAATATTTACATTAGTAATTGGGTAGCCATTTAGACACCCAATTTCAATTTTTTTTTGTGTGTGAAATTACCATTTGGCCCTTAAGTTTTGTGTGGAGGAATCGTAATTTAAAAAAATTGAGGGACAAAATGGTAATTTCACACGAAATTTTGAAATCGAATGTCTGCTAAAAGAAAAGTCGAGTGTCTAGATGGCCACCCTAGTAATTAATTGGGATTTTAAATTTAAAAATTAAACCAATTGTAACATATCATGTGTGTAAAAATATATATAAAAAAAAAATAGTTTTAAAATAGACAAAATAGGTCATAAAAAGAAACCATTCACCATGTTCATTCAAAATTGATAAAATATGTCATTAAAAAAAAAAACATTCACCATGTTCATTCAAAATTTACAAAATTTACATATGAATATCAAAATATGAAAATTATAAAAATTTCAAATAGAACGGCTACTCGGAAGCAGAAGCTGGGGCAGATGTAGAAGCAGGTGCAGATGAAGGAGGTGTATCAATATCAATAGAAGCAGGATTCGATGAAGGAGGTGTTGGTGTAGTATGAAGAGACTGAGGTCGTTCCAATGGAAGACGCCCAGTCGCACTCAATAGGAGGCCAGTCGAACGCACCGGACGAACAACACTAGAAGGACGAGGCTGAGTGGTGCCAGTACGGCAAGATTGAGTGGTGCCAGTAGAGCGAGCCTCAGTGGTGCCAGTGGACGAGGAGGAAGCCCCCCAAGATTGATTTATCATCGTTTCACTTAAGAATATTCTTACGGTCCCAGTCCCATCTTTGCGTCCTAATTGTGCTCGTATTCCTGCTATTTGCACTAAAAGAACAGACATTCTCATTTTATCTATTATTTGATTCTCCAAACTATTCAACCTTCTCATCGTCCTTCCAACTAACTCACAATTTTTCTTATCAATTTTTTCATTCAACCTTCCTTCCATCTCAGCCAATTTTTTATCAAGCCTTCCTTCCATCTCAGCCAATTTCTGATCAAGCATAGTTTCAAGACTTCCTTCCATCTCAGAAAATTTGACATCAATTTTTTCATTCAGTTTTTCAATGTTGTCAAGAATTAGCATAGTATTGACTCTAATATCGTGTGCCTCTGCCCCCCAACTTCAGGTGCATCACCCTCCCCCTCAAGTGCCTCAACCTCAATAGGAGCATGTTCTACTTTGGGAACCCAACGTGCATTGTCGAGTTTGAGTCTCATCTTGCCCAAAGTAGACGCATCCAATGTATCGGTCTTCTTCAAAGCTATTTTGTCTTCAGGAGGAAGGGTGATTCCTCTTTGTCGAAACAAGTAAGACAGAAATAAACCGTATGGAAGGCTACATTTTCTCGTTTTACGGCAAGCTACTATGTATTTTATGATGATGAAGGAGATGTCAATTTGTTTTCCATTCAAAATGCACCATATGAGGAAACTATCAAAATAGGGCACTTGATTACTATGCCCTTTTCCCGGTAAAATATTCTTCGTAATAATGTAGTATACAATTCGGGCTTCTAGGGTTAGCTCCACCAGCGCGAGCTTATCTGCTTTGGCAATATCACCCCGTCCACACATTTGGGTCATGGCCTCTGAGGGAACGAATCCAACAACATCGATGGGCCATGAATTTGTTTCGTACTTCACAATAGTGGCACTGGGAAACTTAAACATTCTGTCCAGTGCCGAAGTTGAAATCTCAATTTTGGTCTCTCTAACTTTGGATTTTATGGAATGTCTTGCCCTATTTTCAGACATGTTTGCATAAAATTCCTTCACTAATTTAGGATAAAAATCTTCTTTTATTGCCAAGAATTCGCCCAAACCAAGTCTCTCAATATATTCATGAATTTTTATTTCAAAATGGTGGAAAAAAGTTAAGGTCAATGATTTTAACAAAAATCATTGACCGAGAATACAAATCATCTCGGTACAATGTTGTCGCTTCCAAAGAGGTGAACTGGTTGGGGTTGAACGTATCAGTCTCCATCTCCGTCGATGTCTTCGTCACTCTCGGTCTCTTCCCTCTCGCTCTCGATGTAGCCGTCACCCTGGACTTCCTCATTCTCAATGTTGACCTTTGGGATGCCATGTGAAAGGAAGGGGTGTAAAGGAGAATCGGTTTGGAAGAGAAGAAAGGGTAAAAGAGGGGAGAATCAGTTTGAAATCGGTTTGGAGGAGAATCGGTTTGAAATCGATTCGTGTGATCAACTTTGGAAAAGGGGAGAGGGCAAGATCAAACGATTTGGAGAATCGTGCAGTTCATTTGGTGAAGAGGAAAGGGTAGATCGATCGATTGGAGAAGAAAAAGAGAAAGGGTTTTCGAGTTTTAGGTTTTCAATCGCACAAAGGAAAGAAATAGGAGAAAATTTCGATAGTTGGATTATATATAAGTGTGCGATCGATCGCACGATTTCTATGATCGTGCGATCGATCTTACCCTAAACATACAATCGATTGATTGAATAGGGAAGATCGTGGGATCGATCTTCAGACGAGAGGTCGACTGTCAAAATGGCAACCTCTCAGTTAAAATCGATTGCACAATCCTATGTGATCGTGCGATCAATCTTACACTACTATACAATCGATCGATTGAATTTAGATATCGTACGATCGGTCTTGAAACGAGAGGTCAACTGTCAAAATGTCAACCTCTCAGTTAAAATCGATTGCACGATCCCATGGGATTATCCGATCGATTGAATCCGTTGTTGGGATCAATCGGATGATTCGAAAATGAACTGTCTGATCAATCGCACGATTGTATACGCCTCAGATCGATAAGCAAAAATGAACTGCTGATTCGTTCCGTCGATTCCACACAGAAGACGTAATTTTCACTCCAAATTTGAAATGCGGTGTCTGCTGGCAAATTTTGGGGGTGTCTATATGCCGAGCCTTGAAAAATCTCTCCTATATTTCTAAATTTGCTCTTAAAATAATTTCATAGTTCCTAAAAAGGTTTTTTTTAAAGATAACTAATATGCATATATTAAAGTGATAATAAATGTTACAAGTACAAAATATCCTAAGAGATTTGGACTCAACAGGACAAAGCATATAAATCGTATGTACAATTGAAGATACAAAACACCCATTAAATCTTCACTATGTGAATCACATGTGAAAGACGTCGTTTAATGTGACATTAACACCTAACTTCACATAAAAATATGCAACATTGTTGATTATTTGCGTGACATACTGAAAAGATACTTCTACACCTGTGCATAATTCTTAATTTTTTCATTTTATAAAAGATCTTTTATAGGGGAGCTATATAGACACCTGAAAAATCTTTCCTTACACACCCGTTTTCCAAAAGTTGATGAAAATTATCCTTTCGCCCTTCTACTTAAAAATGCCACATCCATTGAACCAAAAAATCGTTCGGAGGATGTGATTCACAACATGAAAAAAATAGTTTGAAGGAATTCAAAAATTCGTTCGAACGAAGTGGACTGTGAAGTGAGATTTTTAAGCGAAGTTGTTTCTCTACCGATTTCTACAAATAAGGTATCAAAATTCATCTACTCTGAATTTTATGAACTCCGAGACTGATTTTAAGTGAAAATGGTATAGTTCATAAAATTCAGAGTAGATGAATTTTGATATTTTATTTGTAGAAATCGGTCGAGAAACGGTTTTGTTATCTCACTTCACAACCCACTTTGTTCAAACGAATTTTTGAATTCCTTCAAATGATTTTTTTCATTCTGTTGATCACATCCTCCGAACTATTTTTTGGTTCAGTAGATGCAGCGTTTTTAAGTATAAGTACAAAAAGGGTAATTTCAATCAACTTTTGATAATCGAGTGTATAGGAAAATATTTCCCGAGTGTCTATATAACTCCCCTAGATAAAATCTATCTGAGATTTACATCGCCCACTCTTAAAATCACAAGCTATTCATTTTGTTTTAAAAAAACAATGCAATTACCAAATTGGAAGCTAACACAAGAGAGTCCTTCTATACCCATTTTGTTTCTCTTTCCATATTTGTACGTTCCACGTATAGCTCTATACCCCTCAATTATTTAGGTCACCTCCTATTATAGTATTTTTCCTCTACAGGTATATTTTTCACTAATTCATCCATTGTATTCAATTTTTTTTTTTTTCACTCTCGTATACTTTTTTTTTTAGATTAACGTGTGGGAACGCAATCACAGTTCTACGAAAAATCTCACGGATGAGACCACTACCTTTAAGACACACCAAAGTTAGGCCATGAGGGCTCGAACTTGAACTTAAGGTGGATAAGCACTTGTAATCTTAAACTTTTCTTATATATAAAATATGAGAAATAATAATTTGTAATTAAAATGAAAAAATAAAGGAAAAAGAGAGAAGAAGATAACAACAAGAAGTTTTGGCTAAGGTGTCTAGGACCAGAGAAGTCAATTAGAACCTAGAGAAAGGTACTAAAATTGAAATTGATAATTGTTGAGAAAATAAAAGGTTTTGAAAAAGATCTCCTAATAGAGAGACAGTAGTAAACAAATTAACGATAATTGTGTTCTTTAAAATTAGAGAAAATGTAAAAAATAAAAAATATCAATATGGACTCTTTGGTTTTTCTCAAAAATCAGAACTCTGTTTTTCTTTTTTCTTTTTTTATAATTTTTTTTAGTTTTATGTCATTTTTTCATTGATTTTTTTTCACACCTACATTTTAGTGTTTATAAATGGAGAAGAAAAATGCCATCTAACTTTGGGAAAAACCAGAGAAAGCAGATGATCAATTTGATTTAATCTTTTTCCCCTTAAACTAACAAATGTATGAAAAAGAAAAAAAGAAAAAAGAAGAGGCTTTTCCTTGAAAGAAAGAGTATAAAATAAATAAATAAATGCTTTAAATCTGCATTTTTCCTTCCCAAGACTCACTTCATTAAGCTTAGCAAATGGATTCTATGGAAGTGCTGGGCCAGTCAGTTTTATCAATGAAAGGTCTCTATTATTTTTTTAGGTGAATTGGATGGATATGGGGAAGAAGAAGAAAGGTGGAGGGGTCATCTATCTCTGAGAAGGACAAAACCAACAGTCTCTTCTTCTGGTACAGGCTTAGAAGAGAGGGGGGGAGGATGAGAAAGAAAGGGGTGGATTCATCTCCACTCAACTTTTTTTTTTTTTTTAATAATCTATTTATACACAAAATCATATTTATAAGTTTGATGTATACAATCATAAAAGTTTAGACAAACTGAAATACCTTTCTTTTCTATTAAACTCGTTTATCACATAGCAACTAATTATATGTGTCGCAATAAAAGACACTTGTGAAGAAGTGGCCGAAGATCAGGACTCTTACGATAAACTATGACTACAGTATGAAATAAATCTAAAAGAAATCAACTCTTTAGTCTAATCATAAAAGTTTAGACAAATTAAAATACATTCCCTTTCTATTAAACTCGTTTGGCTTATCTCAATCAATTGTATGTATCGTAATAAAAGAGTGCTTTATAAATTATGAAGAAGTGACATACGATCGAGACTCCTACGACAAACTATGACCACAGGATTGGTTAGCCCACTCTCACATGCCAATTGTCAATCAAACGGTAACTTTTGACTTATTAGATTGTCTGTATATAACAAAGTTAAATTGGATTTTTAAATTGTAAGATATTTACTAAATTCGATAGATCAATTTTACTTTTTACATTTATAGTGCTTGTGCATCTTATCTATGATTAATTTGATTTAATTTAATTTTTAAAATCTATTATATTATATTAAGCTAAAATTTTAAGATATTTAAATAATATAGCTTCATTTATCTAATAAAATAAAATTTTATGACTATTATAGACCTTCTAAATCCGTATATCCATGTAAATTTAAATAAGGTCATCATCCAATTTGAATCAATCTTTAGCACAAACTTGCTTGTAGGTGATTCTTATTATGCTTATGCAAGGAAAATAATAAAATGTATAAAGGTAAAAAAGAAGAAGAAGAAAAAAATAACAGACTTTTAATTTTTTTTTAAATCTCTAAAACATGGTTCCATATACTTAATGCTAAATTTATTTCAATATTTACATTAGTAATTGGGTAGCCATTTAGACACTCGATTTCAAAATTATTATTTTTTTGTGTGAAATTACCATTTTACTTCTAAGTTTTGTGTGGATGAATCGTAATTTAAAAAAAACGAGGGACAAAATGATAATTTCAGACAAAATTTTGAAAAGTCGAGTAGCTAGATAGCCACCCTAATAATTAATTGGGATTTTAAATTTAAAAATTAAACCAATTGTAACTTATCATGTGTGTAAATATATATATATATATATATATATATATATATATATATATATATATATATATATATATATAAACATAGTTTTAAGATAAATAGAACATTTTTCTCTGTATAAATGAAATAATAAAAGATAAAATTGATAAAAGAAAAAAGTAAACGATTGTCTACTATATCTAGCTAATTTTAATTTAGATTTTTAAACTTTAAAATGAGATTATTGGAAACATTTTCAATTATATTGATCAGATAGTAGTAATCATTTGCATGAGTTTCATTTAAAAAAGAAAAAGAAAAAACACATTCGGAAATTAGTAAATTACGTATGACGGTGGGAACTAAAAGCACTGACCTTCTCCATTTTTCTGAGGCAGGCATTGTCTGGTGCCTGGCGGTGAAGGGGGACGAGGTTCACCCGCTATAGCCGGTCACCCTTTTGCAATAATGCGGCCAAATCCCAATTGCCGATTCCCCTCTCCATAAAACCAAATACCTCTCTCCCTTTTCCAGCAATATCTCCAATCTCTCACTGGTTTCCTCTCTGCCCTTCACTCAAGCCACTTATTTCACTTCTGCCCCTCCTCCTGGTTATGCGAGCTGCTCCCTCCAGACAGGGGGACCGTGAGAGCATCTTTTCCTCTCCCGCTCTCGGCTTCCCCCGCCTCCGATTCTTCCGATACCGCCGGTTGAGGTAGTATTACCCTTCTGCCCCCACACTACAGGCAATATTTCCTTCCCGCCATGTCGAACTCTTCTTCGAGAAACGCCAGGCGAGGGCAGGATGAGAAGGGAAGAACCAGAAAGATCGGGGAAAAGTCCAAATCCTTCCACGGCCAGGTCCCTGATAGACCCGCCGCCATTCTCAGCCGTCCCATGACCCATCCGAATCTTTTCTCCGGCAGGACCATGGCCGGATCTACCGACGGGGCAACTGGCCCGCCACGGCTGACAAAGCTACTGCTCAACGTGACCGTACAGAGGAGTTTAGGCGCGGTGCAGGTGCTGTTGCCGCCGGAGGCGACGGTCGGAGATCTGGTGAAGGAGGCTATCCGAGCTTACTCACGGGAGGGGAGGCGGCCGCTTCTGCCGTCGGCCGAACCCGCCCTGTTCGACCTCCATTATTCGCAGTTCAGTTTAGAAAGTAAGATTCCTATTCCATAAAACATACCTGCCTCTGATTTGTTGCTAAATTACCTGATTGCCATTCAATCTTGGGTAAATTTTTAAGCAAAAATAGCTTCTCTACCGTCCATAATCCATATAATGCCCATTCGAACTTGTAAATGACTGAATTTGGATGAAAATTCTGCATTTAAAACCATTTATTTTAGACAGATTGGGTTTACTGGATTGGAAATGTTTGGTAATAATAAGATAATTATGGGGGGTTGGTAGGTAAATAAATAATAGAAATATCCAAAGTTGAGTAATGAGTACTGAGTTTAGTGGGTGTGTGTTTGGCAGGTCTGGATCCGAAGGAGAAGCTGATAGGATTGGGATCGAGAAACTTCTTCCTCTGCCCGAAGCCATTGCATTCAGCCTCTTCATCATGTTCTAACGAGGCAGAGAAGGCTTCTAAGACGGGTTTCTCGTGGCTCAGATTCATGGATTCCTTGCTCTGAACTCTCATCAACTCTGTACAAACTTTTAGTTTCTTCCTCTTTTACCTTTAGCTTTACCCTTCTCTTCGTTAGTCTTGGGAATTTGTGATGTATACTGTACTAAATTAGCTGTACTTTATGAATTTTAAAATTATATTAAAATAGTTGTTTTATGGAAAAGTGTAAAATGTGATGAAAATGAATAAGATTACATGAGTATTATTCTTATATAAAGAGTTTTTTTAAAAATAAAAATATTTTAAATAAGACAAATAAAATAGGATGAAGAAAATGTTATTTATTAATATAATATAAGAAAACTTTCAACAGTCTTTTATCTACTTGATTGATTACTCAAGAATTAATGAAGGGATTTAGTGAATTCTAATTGGATTTGTAGATTATATGATTTATAAGTAAATGGGTCTTTCTCGATTGATTTTGAAGGATGAATTCTATTTATATATTTTATATAATATGAAAGCAGAAAAATGACAGAATCAATCGAGTTCATATAAAATAAAAACTATGTCTTTAACTCTTAAGTTATACATTATTAATACTAATAAGGACGTTTAACAAACATAATTGAAATAAGGTTGGTGGCCCTGTAAAAAATATCTTGTTTACTTTATGAACAGTGAAAATCCAAAACTTTTTTTTCCCAAATATGTCATCTTAAATTATAATTATTTTAGGATTGACTGAATCTGTGTGCCTCTCTGCTAACATTCACGTGTGTTAAACTGTCCAAAACATCATAAACTTGGATCTGTTTGGCTGCTGCCAATGAAATGGGTAGGGTGGGCTCGGGTCAATAGAGTAATCTATTGTTAAATGGGTCCAAGATAAGCAATAAAGATTCCGGGTCCAGTCAACTTCAAATGAGGTTGCTGGGTTAGGTCGAAAATCGAAATAGTCGTGAAGTTGGTTGGGGGAGCCAGATTATTTGTCAATCAGACTTGAGTTTTGTGAAATTTCAATTGAGCCAACTGATAGGTCGTCCATTAGTTGACCCATCTCATTTATTAATAATTTTTATTTAACTTGATATATTTGTAATATATTTTTTTTAAGATCAAAGTATACAAACATCCTGCTTGAATTTTCAGAGTGTTTCATTTGACTAATATTTGGAGCAAGAGTACAAAATTTGGCCACTTTGAGATATCGGCTAATAAAATTTTCTCTTCTTTTGTGTGTTTTTTTTATTTTATTTTAAATATCAGTATTTTTTTGTGAATTAAAAAATAAATAAAAAATTCAAAAGAATTTAAAAAAAAAATTGAAAACAAAAATATTGGCCGATATCTAGGCAATATTGGTCCGATTTTGGCCGGTATCAACTCAAGCCCCACTACCGTTTTGATTTTTTTTAAAGATATTATGGATATCGGCCGATATCGAACCGATATATAGGTCATATCGGCCGAGAACTATCGTATACAGCCGATACAATACGTATCGCCCGATATGATAAAGCACTTAAAATTTGTATCATATTGGCCGATACGTTTCGTGTCGGTCAATATTTGTACCTATGCTTTGGAGCATGTGTAAACCTCTCAATTTGTACATGTCAGATACAAAATTAAAGAAAATGGTCTTTTTTGTATTGACAGAGGCTTGATCTCATGACCTTCTACAAATAAGAATCGAAATTAACTATCAAATTAACCCCTTCAAAGTTATATATTTAAATTATATATTGTCATATGTCAATATCAATAAAACAAAATATTTATATATTAATACACTAACCAGGGGTCGAAATATCGGCCGATATGTATCGGTTTTTTAATACCGAACAATATCGGCCGATACGATATACATTGGCCGTACAAAACGATTATCGGCCGATATTCGGTCCGCAATATCGGTCACCATATCGGCCGATATGCATAAATATTGATATTTAAAATTTATTTTATTTTATTTAAAAAAAAAATCGATACAGTTTTTCATGGTTTTCCACTTTTTTTGCAATTTTTACAGTTTTTCGCAGTTCTTCACAGTTTTCTGATACGATTTTCCACGGTTTTTTGCTGTTTTTCAAGGTTCTTCACAGTTTTTTGCGGTTGTTTCACGATTTTGAATACTGGAAGAGAGAGAAATGCCGATATCGGAGGAGAGAAAAACTTATCGGCCAATATTTGTCAAATATCGGCTAAAATATAGGCCGGTGCTTTTTTGCTTTTTTTTGACCCCTGACACTAACCATCGTCTATGTTTCTCTGGTCATTTCAATGGTTGTTAGGCAAGCAATTGTTGAGCAATCCAAATAGTAAGAATCAATCAATTTTGCCTTGTATTCTGGCCTGCTTCCAAATTCCGATTTGATACCAGTAGGATTCAATGAATACAAAACTACAAAGTTTAAATTGTGGGAAACTTAAAAGACTATAATGGGTCAAAATATTGCCATTGGCCAATGCACAGGCGTTGTGAGTGATATGATCATATTTCTATTAAATAAATTTTTATTTTTATTTTTATATTTTAGTAATATAGAATTATAGACCCCTATCCAAACTGCAGCCCAAGTGGACACGTGTATCTACTTTGTCGAGAGGAAAAAGAAGTTTGGGCCACTTTAGTCCTTTCATTCCTCGACACGTGGATTACTACGTCAAGAGTGGCGACTGGCCACCGGCCGCACGCCATCCAAGCTTTAGTTTTATTTTGACCACTGCAGGGGGCTTTTTCTTTATTTAGTTATAAATCATTACTAAAACGGTCACAATAAATGCTAATATGTGATGATGGCCATGATCTACCGTCTTATTCTGGAACGGCCTCTTATTTTATATTCTCATAAAAAACAAAGCCAACTATGCATACGCCTGAAAAATCTGTTTTTACACATTCATTTTTTAATTTTTGGATAAAATTATCACTCTATCTCTGTGTATAAATTTATTCGAACGAACTTTCAGTTCATTCAAATGAATATACTCATCCTAATGAACACTTTAGTGTAATTTTTGTTCATTCGTTCGAATGAACAGTTTGCTTCATTTGAATAAGAGTAAAAAATGAACAGTTTGCTTCATTTGAATAAGAGTCGAATTTTGTGAAGGATCGACATATATATGTTCATTTGAACGTATAAACACTCGTTCGAATGAACGAAAATTATACTAAGGTATTCGTTCGGATAAGTATATTCAGTTCATTCGAATGAATTTATACGCAGGGGTAAAATGATAACTTCACCCAAAAATTAAAAAATAGGTGTGTAGAAGTAGATTTTCTAAATGTCTATATGGCTCTCCAAAAAACAACCCTATTTTATTCATTCAAATACTTATTTTGGAGGCATTTCATAACACTGGGTCTTTACTAGAAAGTTTTGAAAGTCAAGATGTTAATTTTCGATACTAATTTATTAGTTTCGAAAATTTTAAGATAAACTTTATGTGAAAGAGATAGTTAGATTGCATAGAATATCAGTGTCTATTATATCAGACTGTGACCCACAATTCGTGTTGCAATTCGGACAGAGTTTATAGAGAGAAGTGGACATCTAATTATATTTTAACACGACCTTCCACCGTCGCGATGAATGATTACGATTTATATAACATTGTTAATGTAATCGATTCGTTAAGTGAAAAAATCTCAGGGCAGTAAGGCCTTGGAGAAGTGGGGCGTTACAGCTTAGAATTCAATACTGATTTGATTGCATTTTTCCTCAAATTATTGGTACGTGTTCAATTCCATGATCCATATCACATAAACTATATTTATTAAAATATTTAATATAAATTTTAAACATTTTTATAGAAATTATAAAAGTTGTGACTGAATCTAGATACAGATTTCAAGGTCTTTTGCAATTGAAAAATTTGTCTTCAGATTAAGTCATCTATTTTTTTAGCTTTATATTAAAAAAAAATATGTTTTTAAGAGTTAAATTTTAAATTTAAATAAATATGATAGAAATGAATTAAATAGTGTAATTTATAAGACAAAAAAAAAGAAAAGAGAGAACATGTCAATGTATGAAAAGGGCCGCTGCAGTATTGAATCCTCTTACGATTGTTGGCAGGTTGAATCATGATGCATTATGATACCAAATTTTAATTTTAATTCATATTTAATTCAAGTATTGAATATTATTAAATTAATAATGGACATCTATATCCGAATGTTTAGAGATTAAAATTTCGGTATCGGTTGATATCTCGGTTGAGAAATTTCTCTCCTTTTTTTTTTTAAAAAAACAACCTTTATCAATAATATATATTGAATATCAGCCGAGATTTGTTTCAGTGTCTGAAACCACATCCATAACTCAGATGAATTTGGACATACATTTCAGTCCAAATCCAACGGTCCCGACGTGCTTATCAAAACATAAAAGCCATTGTCACTAGGTGACTTGACCAATTTTAAGGGGTTGTTTGGTAATTTACTTAATTTAATAATGAGATTATTAATATTATATTATTATATCACCTTGAACAAGTTTCTAGTTAACTAGCTAAGTCAATTTAATCCAATTGTAAACTTGGTCATTGGATAAGGTCAAACTAGGTACACTAAGCTTCAAATTGATTGAGCAAAGTTCTTGTTTGACTCACCAAGTTGAAACTGGTCTAATCATATACTTGGTCACTAGTTGACTTGACAACCATGACTTAGTTTGGCTAAATTATTGTATCTTAATTAATTTATTTAATAGATTAAGTCTTCACATAAAATATCAATTGTTATTTATTAGAACTTGAGACTTAAATAAATGAATGCTAATAATTTTGATGATGATTATGAAATTATGGATGTTATATAACTCATGAATATTATTTATTTTGATAATTTTGTTATAGGCTTTACAATTTTTCATGAATGATGGCCTCATTTTGGTGTTTTATTAATTATGTATTTTAGTAGTTTATATGTTGTTAGATAAATTTATATAAATTCAATAAAAATATATATAATTAAACTAAATCACTTACTTAACTTGCTGAATCATGTGAATGATCTACTAATTCTCTTGATTCACCCATTCTTTACGTTTGGAATATACATCATCATACAATATGAAATGAACCTTTTCTACGGGAAAATGACTGGGGCACCAATACTTTTATTATTGGTGCACAAAAAATGAGTGAAATATTCATTTTATCCAATTTTTTTCAATCACTCTTCCCATTTATTTAGACAAAATGAGTATTTCATTCATTTTTTGTGCACCAACCGTTATATATTATTAAACTTATATTCTTTGAACATCATTGTATTTACTTTTATTTTTAGGAAAAATCCACAAGTAAAACTGAAATATTCACTGTTTAAAAAAAGAACTGATAATAATCTATTGATATTTGTTAATTGTTAGGTTTCACCTTAACCAATGTAATCTTTTGAATAATTAGCTATGTAGTATATTGTTTAATATATTATGAAGTCTTAGACACTATACAAGAAGTGTTTAATATCCCATTTTAGTTGTTCCATTTTAAAATTTTGAATTGTTTAAGAAATGGCTTTCAAAATGCTTATAAACTTCTCTCCAACAGTAGATAGATAAATAGAGAGAGAATCAAAATGACATATGAGACAACTATTTTGGGACAATCCCAAATATATATCATGCAACTAAATTGGGAGAGAGGGAGTATGAAACTAAAGGAGACATTATAAGGCAGAACAACAAGAATACGAATTAATTATGGAATATATAAAAACGTATATCTAAAATTTTAAATGCTACTAAATCAACTATTTTTTTTATAAAATCCAAAATAATTATTGTATAGATTAATAATATACCTCTAAAAACGGTAACTAAAGAAAGATGTACATGAAATTTAGTAGGGGTGAAACTTGGGTCGTTTTTAATCTAACCCGCATGACCCAACTCGAAAAATCAATGAATTTGGGTTATGTTTTTGTATATCTTGGGTCAAGTCGGTTGAGAAAAAGTAAACCCGCATAAAATTTGAATCAGATCGGATTGAGAAATTTAAAAACAACCCGACTCGAATGCACCAACTTATAAAACAACATTTGAGTTGAGTCGGGTCAGAAATTCGGATCAGGGCAGGTTGAGTAACTCAGGATCCGAGTTTCAGCCCTAAAATTTAGTAAGAATTGATCAACGTATCTAAAAATTCTAGTACAGAGAAGACTAGAAAAGCCTAAAGTGTTGTGAATAAACTTTCATTAAAGAAAAATCTTACTCTGTTGTCCACTTTCCCATGGTCGTGTGAAGCTCTCTGAAAATGGACCATTTGAACTTGGACCTAGACAAGAGCCCAAATTTGAGCAACAGAGTATAAGGCGCAACTAATATTCAATCCAGTAATGAGCCTTGCTTTCTAGGGGCCTGTCTTGACTCATAAGCCTAAGTTAGAATCAGGCCCAAGTTAAACTAAGCAACATGCGATATACAGTATATATTTCTTACATCATATTGCTAACAATATCTTCTAACTAATTAATAATAGTAATTACTATAAATCATTCATTACATCTTAGCCATTCATCCTTAACTTAAATCTTCAATGGATTGTCTCATCATCACGCCACACTTCCTAATCCTATTCATGTCTCTTCTTTCCTCTCATCTAACCATATCACCCTATTTTTTCTTTAGAATTTGATTTTGTTCTTTTAAATGGTAGAACTTGGAAAACATCAGTTGCTTTTATTTTAAAATTGATTTAATTTGAATTTGTATTATGGGTTCATTAGGAGTGGAGTCATAATTTTTTAAATCAATTTATATGATAAATTTTCTACACAATGAACAATTTTGACTTAATGCTATTGACTAGATAGTAAGACCTAGACCCTTATTTATTATTTAGGACTTTATCCGACATCAAATAATTTAGATTTAAATAGCTGACCTTAGAGTAAGAGTTATAATTGCCAATTCAAAATTTCAAACCCTAATCCAAATTGCAATATGAAAAACACCTCATATGAAAAAACTACAAACCTTGAAAACTCAAATAATTAGAAAATTTTGCATAATTTTCTTTCAAAAACCAAACCTTTCTTCAAAGAAAAAAGACGTCCTTAATAGGGTTCGCAATTTTTCACCAGCTAAAACTAAATAGGTTGAGACAAAATTATCGCCATCTAGCCTCCTATCCAAAAGGATGAATAAAGTGATAACGCTTTATCCTACCAACAAATAAACAAATCGCTAACACAAAGCTACAAGTAACTATTCCAAACAAAATCCTTTCCCTATTTATGTCTTTTAATAAGCGTTTTAGAATTTAAAAATTTTAGCCAGCTCAATATTTTTTTACTGCCAAAGTGTCCAGAAGTCTCATTTATATTTGGAGAGAACATTTTAACCCAACTAATCCTTAGATCATATGTAAACCTCCCAATTCCATATACACCAGATAAGCAACTACAAGAAGTGGTCTGAAGGAGTGTTGAGCATAATTGAACTCAAGACCTCCCTCAGGCCAACCCCCTTTTGGATTAGTCAGCTCAATATTTGATAAGGTACCTTTCACAACTTCATTCCTATTATTTATTATTAATTTTGATTTAAATCCAATTCCATAAAATCAACCCAGTTGCTCAAAGTTGATCTACTTTCAAAACTTAAATTACACTTTTGAGACATACAGTCTGGTCGAATAGAACACTTAAACATCCGATTGTGCTACTTTAATGGTAAGTCCACCCTTCTGGACACTCCTGAGTTGGACTTTAAAAATACCAATAACCCACATTAGTCTTTTTTTTCTTTTTCTAAAGTTCAATCCACATGATTCTTCATTTACCCATTCTTCATCTTCGTTGAAAGGTTTGAGTCCACCCTGCGACACGATAAGTACCTGACTGGCTAACTCAACATTCACTAGATTCCCCAAATAATAATCACATGGACACAAGCCAGTACAGTTGCAAATAAGCCACAAATTTAAAAACAGTCTGAATGCTCAAGCCCTATCATGACTAGCCAGGCTATGCCTAAATGCAATCCCTTGACATGGCAACAGGCTGGGGATCTGGGGCAATCAAGAAAACCCTCAAATTCTGGAGAATCCATTACTAGATAGAATTTCTTAAAACTTCTATCCTAATGCACATGCACTCTTCGGATCAGACCAGTATGAACAGCCAGCCACTTCAGTCATGGCTAAGACTGGTTTTCCTTTCATTGGTTGAACCATGTTTCACTGAAGATGGTTGGAACTTGCTTTGATTTCAATTATGTGCCTTGACATACTAGTGCTGAGATTTTCCAGATGGAATGAGATTTTCCTTGACTTTTATTACATAGGATTGAACTCACTGGATAATGTTAATGTTGATGCCTAATGGATGCAATAGACTTGGAAGCTAAATTGTCTGAACAGAATGGGGTAAAACTCAGAGATGACATTATGTGTCTCAACAATACATCAAGTATACCATTTAAAAAAAATGCAAAAAAAACATAAAATAAAGTATAGAATCACTACAATTTCATCCACTGATGGCGACCACCTTATCGCTAGTCGTAGCTACAACTGTCTGATGAACACAACTATAGAAGCAAACACCTACAACAAGAACACAAACCAAGGGATGCAAAAGGGACACATATCAATAAGAGACTGACCTGGACTTCAGCTTGGAAATCATCACAACTCTACCCCAGTTTTCCTGTCAATCCTATAAACTCTTTTGGCGAACAACGCAGACAACCTGTACACAAATTTAAGGTAAGCTTGCATAAAAAGACAAGGCCCGATCCTCAGAAGCAGGGATTCCTGGACCTGCAAAACTTGTGACATACGTAAGCTCAGTACTTTCCAAAGAGAGTGGCGAAATAAAAGAGAGGATAAAGCATTCTTACACTACCCTGTATTGCAGTCACAGAGTACCAATACATTGACATGTATGCAGGAACGCATGGAAAAACAAACAAGCCGCTGACCTAAGTGGTTCATTCCTAAACAAGGTTGGATCCTTACCATACATCAGAAGAACTCATATGTCCTGTTGCATCAAGACATGCAACAATGCAGTGCAAGTGATGCCCTGAGTTAATCTAGACTACCAGTTTGGAAGGAACCAAAATGGATGGGAATGCCATAGCAACAAGGCCTCACAATTCCCCTCGTTAGAAATTCTTTAAAATGAGACTTGAATTCCCCTCGTTAGAAATTCTTTAAAATGAGACTTGATCATGAGAACATTTGGTATCTACTTATCTTTCAAAAAAAAAAATTTGGGATCTACTTCCGTTTGATTTATAAAATTTTGAAAGGACTTCAGATCCTCTTTCACTGTTATGATAACATGATGGGGGTAGTGGGTATTGCTTTCTTTTTGAAAGATCGATGGTCAGTATTGTTCTTAGTAGAAATCCAACGTGTTTCTCGTTCCAAAATGGACAGGGAGAAATACAAAAAGGGTGTGATCTTGGAGAGAGAGAGAGAGAGAGAGAGAGAGAGAGAGAGAGAGAGAGAGAGAGAGGGGCTCTTTTATTGAAAAAGTTGCAAACAATAAAAAGATTAAAAAAACAAAAATAAAATCCTAGAGCAGTGGATGTTTTCATGTGTTTGTAAACAGCTGATAGAGCCACTATCTAGATTTTTTAATGAACCACAGAAAATTAACATGATTTACAAGAACTATGATAGCCAAATTGGGAACGAGTTCTAAAGCGAGTAAAGACATGAGTCAGGTATCAAATTTTTAATATGTATAAATTAAAGAAAAATTAAAAAAAAAAAATAGGAATTATATCCCATATCACAGAACAGTGAACCTGCAAACCACCTGCACAGTGGAAAATGGGCTGTAAGCTACAATTCCTGAATTATTTTTTTATTTTTTGGATAGAAGCAGTTAGTTACATTTGTATTTTTATGTATTAAGTGATGATAGTTACATTTGTATTTTTGATGTATTAAGTGATGATTGAGTAAAAGAAACACAAGTATTTTGTTTTTACCCAGCTTTTTCAGTAATAAAAGACCAATGATCCGATAGAACCATCATGGGATCGATTGTGGACCCAAATGTTCCCTCATCAGAATAACCATCCATTCCAAATGATGATGGACAACTGCAGTAAAGGTCCATATTTGCCAAGGCCTTAATTAGCCTTTTTTCTTAGTGGATGGCCAGGTCATGTGAGAAGTGAGGCCATTGGGGATCCTAACCATGTATGCAATTGTGGATCACCAGTGCAGACTCAATTATAGGTTTTGTCTGGCCAAAATTGTCCATTTTGTATACCCGCTAAGCATAAATGTAGGACAAGGGATTGATCATACACTGCAAAAGATCAATAACCATATCCTCCTTGCTGCTGCTGCTGGTTGTCATAGTACTGCCCACCATTTTGTGTGTAACCGTTGCTATTAGCTTCATTATTAGTAATGTTACTCTTAGTTCCTGCTTCTGCCTGTTCTCTTTCCCTGTTCCACTGTTCAATTTTAGCCCGCCTCTCAGCACTGCCCTCCCGAACTGGGCTCCTGTTCCTTCTACCACCAGGGCTCCTGCTTCTTCCCCTTCTACTGCGTCCAGGGCTTCGGCTTCTGGCCCTCTTCCTGTCTTCATGGTAAGAATCTCTATCATCGTACCGCTTCCCATGACCACGGTGAGGGCGCCCTTCATAACCACGATGCGCAAAAGGGCTACGACTTCTACTTCGGCTGCGACTATGCCTTCGTCGATATCGACCAAATAAATGCCGCCTCAGCTCTCTAGAAACAAAAGCAAATGAACATCATGCAGTAATCATTAATTGAGATAAGAAAATTTGCAAGAATAAATGACCTCAAGAATTCACCTGCTAATTTTTTTCAGATGCATGAAATTGCAGTAGCCACCACGGTTGCAGGTATTCTCTTCATATTGCCTGCATGTAGCTTCACGGAAATCCGTCACCGGGGAAAAGTCAACAATAATTGGGCGCCCTAAAAAGTTAGAATATCCGATTTCAGTACTTGTGAGATAAATTGAAAAAAAAAAAAAAATATTTGACTGCCATAGTTAAAGATAAGAGATTTGCATGGTGATGGCTGACAGAATTTTTATAAAATATAAGGAGATACCTAACTGATGTTTGGGTTAAATAAGAATAGACGATTATTGGGTCAAACAAGAGTATGTGCTCTACCTACTAAGATTTTGTAGACCCCAGTTACCCAAAGACCAAATTGTCAATTTGCCAGTTTTTCCCAGCCCCCAAACCATTCTTCAATGCCCATTCAGTAGAACACAAGGTTAGTAGGTTTGGCACGTTGAATTTGACATGGCCCCAAAAACAGTGTGAATCCAACATCTTTTTTTTATGTAAATGACTACAACATATAACAACACTCCATCTATAAGGAGAACCTAGATCCACATGCACAAACCCAACCATAAAGGTGACACATAAATCAGCACAAAGGCCCTAATGCCATCAAAAGCCCCAATCACTCATTACAAGTTTACAACCATTGGTTACGACCTTGGGCAATGAAGGCTGTAACCAACATTAAATCATCAATCAAATGCCCTCTATAAGAATCATTGGCATCAGATCCATTCTCCAAATAACTCAAAACAATGACAACCGAAACCTTTGAATCAAAGCCAAACATCCCTAGCATTCCGCTTCATTTGCCCCACTAACCTCCTAATTTCCCTAAGGGGATTTCTTTTCACTAGCTCACCCAATGGCATTAACTGAATCCCCTTACAACAACCTACCATTCCCATCATCTTTACATACCGCTGGCCCGCCTGCACACACACACACACACCCAACACTGGTCGTTTACTCGTGTTGCACTGCCTACTATTAAGACACTCTTTTCTTTCTAATGTTGCCTTACATGCAATCATCTAATTCCTAATAAAATCAATAACCACAGTATCTTTGAATCCCTTACATATGCTCCAACAACCCAACAAGTCTCAACCTAACCACCACAAAAATTTCCGCCTCTTAAAACTCTCCTTCCCCCAAAAAATCCTTGAATTTCTTTCCTTTCATACCAATCATATTAACATTGCTAGTATAGAAAACCACGCATCCCTCACATGTCCCTTCATGAGGCCTCTACCCCAAGTCGATACAGTCTCACTAACTTATTAAGAATCTACCTACACCACAACAATTTGTGGAATTGATTCCACAAACCCATTGAGAATGTACAATCACCAAATACATGATCAACCTTTACTCCTCACAACCATAAAAAAGTTGAGTCGGCCTCCTAAGGAATCACTTTCCTCCTCAGATTCTCTCTAGTCAGGATTTTGCTTTGAATCACACGGCCACTTGAAAGCCCGGACTCTAGTGCCCATTTACCTTCCCAAATTAAAAAAAAAAAAGCATGGTGGCATAACCTGCCTAGCCCACCCTGAAGCATTCTATTCACAAAACCCCTCCCTGGAAACTCCCAAGAGGAGTTTCCTGATGACACAATCCTATCCTCATTGTCGCAAAAAATGCTCACCTCACATAAAGTATTGAGCAAGTTACTCATAATCTCTAATCTTAGACTCCCACAACCCTCTTCTAAAGCTTAGGCTCCCCCCACCCAACCCCCCGGCTATAAGTCTCAGATCACACTCTCACTTTGTGATTGCTAGTTCACTCTAATATCACTCTACAGAAGTGATTTTACCACAAGATGGAAACATTGCATATAATGCTATTATTGAAACATCATGTTTCTATGAGAGTGTATTTTGATTAGGTTCCCATTCTTGGTGAATGGGTTCCTCAAAAATCTATTGATGAAAACCACTCATTCACTCTAATCAAAGTGATATTCAAGAACACCATGTCAAATCACCGACCCATCATTTTAGATACTTGTCTAGATGCATGAGTTCCTCACCATTTAGATTTGAGTTTATCAATTGAAGGAATGCAGATTCCAGGAATTAACCAAGTAATCTAGGAGCTAACCAAGCAATAGCCGGACGTAATAGGGTGTTTGAGTAGCAAGCTAAGGTTAATGAAAAAATAAAAAATGAAAAGCCAAAGTTTTCAAAAAGGTATAAGCAGATATTGGAGAACTTAAAGAATCTCTATATTTTCAATTGGACTCTGTTGAGGAAGTTGGGCCATTTTCAATGCAATACAATAAGAGAGTAATAATCGAGGAGGGATTGAGCACCTTACCAACTAGAAACAACATTCTTTGGTGAAATGGCACACTAAAGGAGACAAGAAATATTAGTATTTCCATGCAAGATCAATTCCATTGTTCTGTGGAGATTGATGGCTGACATCTAGAAGGCAAGCAAATGATCATAGAGGAGGTTCCTTTTTTCTATCAAAATCTTTAAACAAATGTAGTTACACCACCTCTAGAAGATGTCCCATGCTCCACCATCTATCTCCCTCATGTAAAGAAAAGCTGAAAGATGCCTTTTGGAAAAGAAATTAGGATGACGATCAAAAAGGCCGAACAGGATAGCTTTCCAACCCAAAAGCTACATTATGAGTCTTAAAAGTTTTCTATTTGCTTAGGAGAGGAAGTTCACCCTTTCTTCAACAAAATCAACAAGGATAGGTCAATGATTTTCTATATTTTCAATTGGACTATGTTGAGGAAGTTGGGCCATTTTCAATGCACGACAAAAACAGGGGAGCAACAATCAAGGAGGTGTTGAGCACCTTACCAACTAGAAACAACATTCTATGGTGAAATGATGCACTAAAGGAGACAAGAAATACTAGTATTTCCATGCAAGATCAATGTCATTGTTTTGTGGAGATTGATGGTTGACAACTAGAAGGCAAACAAATGATCATAGAGGTCCCTTTTTCTATCAAAATCTTTAAACAAATGTAGTTAGACTACCTCTAGAAGATGTCCCATGCTCCACCATCTCTCTCCCTCATGTAATGAAAAGCTAAAAGATGTCTTTTGGAAAAGAAATTAGGATGACAATCAAAAAGGCTGAAAAGGATAGCTTTCCAACCCAGAAGCTACATTGTCATAGACTTAAGAATTTTCTTGTGATTAGGAAAGAAAGCTCATGCTTTCTTCAACAAAATCACCAAGGATAGGTCATTCAGAGACTTTTATAGTACTCATTCTGAAGTAAGATGGAGTTGCCTCTCCTCAAGAATCTTAAACTAATTTACCTAGTCACTGGAATACATGGTTTGCTAGCGTGTTAGCCAATGGGCAAAACTTTCACTATAGTAGACAAATCCTTAACTCAATAACTTGATCTTGCAGCAAAAATAGGCCTTCTCAATAGTTTCAAAATTACACACTCCAGAGTGGTTGGTTCTCAATTCAAGATGCCAACAATACTATGTATTCCACAAAGTGGAGGAAACACTTAGGAAGTTGACCACAGTGGTGATTTAAACTAATATCCTAGATAAGAGGATAAATTTTGATAAACATGAGCTCGTTGGTATCAGGGTGGATTGCATACTGGGCAATTTAAGGAGACTATCAAAATGAATAGTCAGTACCTCTCTCTAAGGGCAAGAATCATGCCATTGAAATCGGCCTTGTTAGTTTCCCCATTTTTTGTTCTGTCTACTTTCAAATATCCAATGAGCATAGCCTACTGTCATGGGACGACACCCCAAAAGTTTTTTTTTCTGAAAAGTAACCCAAAAGAATTTCTTGTGGAATGATTTAAAACAGAAGCACAAATCATCATTTAGTCAAATAGAAGCCAATGTGTAAACCTTTATAAGAGGCCTAAGGATTCAAGCCCTATCAAATGTTAAATCAAGTTGGACTGATCCCTAACCAACTCAAGCCAAGTTGGGTTGAAGCTACCCAAGGCCCGAGTAGACCGTCTAAGTTGAACTCAGAAGTTAGTACAACCTTAAATGTCCACTCAGAATAGGACCAATATCATATATTTTAAAATATATATATAATGTAAAATACTTTTAAGTTTTATTTGAAGAGTCCCATGTCGAGTTGGAACTTATTGTCAATCATAAAAGTATGGACCAGTATAAGCATAACTTACCACTAACAATGAGAATAATACCATTTTCTTAGAGACAAGATAAATATACAAAATCCTATTGTCAACGACAAGTATAACCATCTTACCTTTGTACTTTAAGAGCATTGTCATTAGAAACCTACCTACTTTCACTCCAGATGTTTTTTCCCCTTCGAAATACAGGTGCAAAGGTATGATGTTGCAAATACTGAGGGGGGAGAGAGAGAGAGAGAGAGTTTTCTGCTAAACCAATGGCAACGCTAAATGTGATCAAATACAAAATGCAGAGATCTAAAAAAGTAATGTAACATGTCACATCATCAAATGCAAAATGCGGGGAAAAAAATACATAACATAAAATTCCTATATTCTATAATTTAAGATTCCTACATTTTGCATTTGATTATGTGGAAAGTCCTATTTATCCTTTAATTTTTATGATGTAGTGAATTTTGCCCAAAAGAATAAAATTCCAGACTTCTTTAAACAAGAAAAACTCCAATCCAACATTGTCCTAGGTTGTGTCATATGATAGTAAATAATGTGTATGCATGAGATACACATCTATAACATAAGGAAATTTATGAATAAAATAAGAGGAAAATGAAAGATCTTTACATTGAACCACAATCAACAGTTTCAAAGGTCAATGAAAAGTACAAGCAAAGTCAAGCCTATTCTTGAACCAATACAATCATAATGGCAAAAGGGAAAAAAAAACTCTGACCAGCATAGAATCTTCCAGTCAGATTTTGAACGGCACTTGCAGCAGAGTCTTCTTCTCTAAACTGAACGTAAACATTCCCCACCTACCAAAAGCATATTAAAAAGAAAAGGTCGTTAGCTAAAGGGAAAAGAATTAAATTGAATGGTATGGTAGTATTGCAAAAGGGACTAAAAAAAGCAATAAGGCAAATCTAGGCCAATTACCATGTGATCAGCCAAGTTGTCACAGATATTCAGGCTCTCAATCTCTCCATACTTACTAAGTTCCTCAAATAGGTCTTCATAGAAATCCTGCAGTTTCAATTTAAAAAGAGTTACCTGCCAAATGGATAAGGTGCAGCTCCAAATCTCAAACAAAGCACATCTATCCGCACATATACATATTATAAATAATTGTTTATCTAATAAAGGATATGGAGTTTAAGCTTACTTAAGCTCAAATTTCGAAACCCCTTACCACAAAGTATTATCAAATGTCAATAGTGGAGTAACAAACAAATTTGGCCCATTTGTATGCCATTTCTACTAAAGGTAGGGATGGGAAAAGGGCAAAACATGAATGGTTAAGGACCAAGGGTAAAAACAATCACATTTTCTTCACATATGTTCAGATTCAACTTTATAGTAAAAAGGAAAGGAACCAATCCCATCAAAAGGGGGGAATTTGATGACTGCTTGTAGATTGAAAATCTTGTCTTCCAACACTTTGAATAAGGCCCCTTTCCCATGCATGCCCTTGCGCAAATGCAAAAGGTTCCCTAAGAAATAGGATTTTCCGAAATATGAATGACCACATACTCCAATTTATGTTAGGGCATTAGTATGTTCAATTCACTGGATTCAAAGAAAATCACCATGATAATTTTCTATAAACAAATAAATTTATTGTCTCAGTTCAAAGAACAGTCCATAGAGTGAAGGCTCAAGGTCACAATCAAGGGGTCAATAGTGTCCCAGAGCCTAATGCAAAAGGCAAACTTTCGGGTGCAAGCCTAATTTTGCTCAGTACACTGATTTAGATATCATGTTTGTATTATCACATAGACAGCTATTAATTCTCCTGACTTGATGAGCGTGCACAATGTCAAGGGAATGTTCATAACAAAATGCCCATATTCAATGCAAGAAAATCCAGGAGCATAAGTTCCACAAATATGCTAACAAAAAAGATGGTAATGATTTTACTGAGAAATGAAGAAAAGAGAGCACTAAAACAGCTATCAAGGACACACTATTACAAGTAAAACAGTCCCTTCCTAATCATTTTTTTGCAAATATCATTCCAAAAGAAAGTGTCTTCACATATGCTATAAAATGGAATAGACTTCTGGCGCTGCTTTCAAATGATATACATCAAGTCCCCTAATTTTGAAAGGAAGATTAGTTCCCCTTATATTGTAATGGAAAGGTTAATAGAACTCTCACTTCACCTTCATTGGCTCAAATTTGATGCAATTGGATGCATCCTGATTGTGATCAAATAATTGAATTTAAAATGAGACTTGACGGGTACCATGAGCCACTTATTACACAAAGGTTTAGAAAATTAGTGATTCTCTTTCTTTAATTACACTTTATTAGCATTTTCATATTTTCCTCACACTTGCTACCAACATATTACAGCGCCCGACGGTCATGAAGGGAAGTCTTGAGTTCGATTCACACTCAACACCCCTTTGGGCCACTCCCCATAGTTGCTGTGTGGAGGATTGGGAGGCTTGCACAGGCCCCAAGGACTAACCTTGGTCATCAAAAAAAAATAAAAATATTACAACCCCAGAAAAGTAGGACTTGAGGGTGATGGCAACCTGCATCCCTCCTTAAGCCATAATCTTTCTAAGCCCACCTACTTACAGCCCAACTGAATTGTGATGGCAATGAGTTCTTTCAGAAGGGGGAAAAAAGAGGCGAAATATTTTATAGCTGAAAAAAGTGATGATTTTCTATTAGCTCTAGGTTTAAACTTAAACTTAGAAAAAAGTGATAAAATTTTGCAATAGCTAAAAAAGTAAATATTTTTAATGAAGTAATCAGTGTCACCATTAGTTTCTCCAGATAGGCGAGCTGACGGATAAGGGTTCGGATTATCATCAATATAAGAGAGATGAACAGAAACAGAAACAAAGAAAGGGGAGTGAAAATTGAAAGAGACCTCAAAATGATCTTGGATCTTGCGGGGATCGATGGCCTGGCCTTGAGGATCGACTCCAGGGGTGACCATATCAGGCCTCTGGTACATGTTGGAGAGTAGCAGAGTCGGGCTTATGCTCGGCTTCGTATGCAGCCTCGAGCAGCGATCCCCATGCCTGCATGCCCCTATCTTGAAGTAAAACGGGCAATTCACTCTATCCTTCTCCGTCCCGAAGATCGACGCCAAGTGCTCCGCCATCCCACCACCAAGTGCTCCGCCGATAGATGGATCCTCAAATCAATCGGCAGCAGATTAGATCAGAGAGAGAAAGAGAGAAGTAGAGAGACGGAGAAGCAGAACAGTAGAACACGATAGCACGACAGATGATGGGAGGGAGAGGGAGACCTGAGAGAGATTGTGATGAACGGAGGGCCGTCCGATGTAAGAACACACAAAAGAAAAGAGAGGGCTTCTGGTTGTTTCCATTTGATCTCACAGCCTGTTTTCATAGGTCTAAACATTCACGAGTCCAATCCATGCCGCACACGTGGCTAGGCTTCACTTGTGTTTTTAACTTTCTATAAAATCATTTTTTTTTCTTTTGGTTTAATAGTAATATGAAAAATATAATTTTTCTATATGTTCAGATTTGTTAAAATTCAATTTTTAATATAATTCTAATAATAATGAACTCTTATTATCCGACATATATATTACAACTAATAAATTTATTTTATTCAAAATAAGAAAATGTATAACATGTCTTTGTGGTAGTTGTTGATCATTTTCTATTGGACATAATTAAATTTCTAAAAGCTTCTATAGTAAAGAAGCTTGCTATTTTACAATTAAAACTAAATAATTCATATATGGTTAAAAGTTTTAAATAATAAAAATTAAAAAAAAAACCTATAAATATTACTTGTTGAAAAATATATTAGACTTTAATTGCACGTAGGACATCACTTCAAGATAAAAATAATGAATGAAAAAAATATTAGGCTTATCATTTGCTCGGCTTCTCGCATAAAAGACTAATCTTTTAGGTGAAGTGATCCAAATCATTTATAAACCCCTACATCGCCCTATACATTTCCAGTGTGGGACTCGTTCACAGTAGCCCCAACAATTACCTCTCGAACAAGGCCCTCCGACAGAGAGAGCGATGCCAGCCATCCCATTTGCTTATGGGATCTCCTGAGCTCACATGAGGTAGCCTGAGTCCTAACTCTAATACCACTTGTTAGGACTTGGACTTTAAGTCCAAAAGACTAGCCTTTTAAGTAAAGTGGCCCAAGTTCTCTATAAATCTCTAGATCTCCTTTTACATTTCCGACATAGGATTCGCAGAAACATGTATTGAATGTGATAGACAAAAAGTAAATTGTTATTTTAGTTAATATGACCTAATTGTTATGGTTAATCTGATTTTGTAACGATTCGGTCTGATGTTTCAGGGCTTTTAGGGAGATTTGAGGATTTCTGAGATGGTATTCAGGGTGTTGATAGAAGTGGAGAGTCGCTCACTGATAAGCCCTATTTTGCTTGGTTTTGAACTTGGGAGCTCGAATGAGATTTTCGTATTTTTAAGTAAGTGTTTGCCATGTTTAAATTTTGAAAATTCCCATAACATTAGAATGTTGTGTTTAGATCCCCAATGTTTTAGCACTCAATCAAAAGAACAAGTCCAATTTGAAGAGTCTATTGAAATATCTAACTATGAATATGAAATTGATAAAAAAAATTACATTGATTGTAGCAATAAAATCATATTTTTAATCTTTTTTAAAAATTTAATGACTTTAATTTAGGCCAACCATATAGACATCCAGATTTCCTGTCTCTACACACCCATTTTCGAATGTTTAGGTGAAATTACCATTCTACCTCCGCGTTTTAACTTATCCGAATGAAACAGTTCATTCTCAGTTCGTTCGGATGAATACAGTCATTCGAATGAACACCTCAGTGTAATTTGTTGTTCTTTCGAATGAGTGTTCATTCGTTTGAATGAACTAGCAGTTCATTTGAATGAATGAGTCGAATTTTGTGAATGATTGACATATATATAATATTTCATTCAAATGAACAGTTTGGTCCATTCGAATGAACCAAATTATTCATTTGAACGAATTGAAATTACACTGATTCATTCATTCAGATGAGTATATTCATCCAAACGAACTTAAAATGAGCTAGTAGTTCGTTCGGATGAATATACACTGAGGGGTAGAATGGTAATTTCATCTATTTTTTGAAATCGGATGTGTATAGGAAGAAAAATGGGATGTATGTATGGAGCACCTTAATTTATTTTAATTATTAAATTTTTGCATCCTACATGGAGCCTACTCTCGTGCAGCTCCATTTGAAAGAAGTAAATATGAGTGCAAGGATGAAAAAAAAAAATTGATTGGATCTCTGTAGCTATATTAAAAGGTCAAATTTTTAAAATTTTAAATTATTTTTTAATTTCAATAATGATGTACTTTAAGGCCCAATTTTTCTAGTGACACTATGAATTTATGATTCTGAAAAGTTTACTTCAATTGGAACATTGAAGCTGTATTTTTTAACTTCTCCAAAAATTAAGAACTCCAATTTTTTTTTTTTAATTCTTAAAGCTCCATGCCCTGTCCAAAGCACATGTCCATGTGATGGCTATACCTAGAAAGACTTAGGTATGAATATGAGATTTTTAATTAAATTAATGAAATCATGTTTTTAATTATTTTCAAATTTAAAGACTTTAAATTATTTTGTAGTCATTTAATTTTTACGCTCCATATAGGCACACTTTGATCCATTATAATAGGTCCATTCAGAAAGCTATAACCATGAATATGTGGCTGAAAAAGAAAACCTCTTTACTATATTATTACGGTTTTAATTTTGAGGGGTTTTAATTATTATTTTATTTTTTTTCCAGTTTATATAAAGCCAATTTTAAGTCAAAGGAGTCAGAATGATGGCTATAAACTCGTCTTAAGAAGTGAGAGTTCTGAATTCGATTTTCACTCCATCCTAAAAGGCCACTCTCCATTAGGGGTGAAACTTGGATTGGGTTTTAACTCGACCCGCATCACGTGACTCGAGAAATAAGTGGGTTTGGATTATGCATTTGTATATTTTGGGTTTGGGTTGGGAAAATGAAAACATGTATGAAATTAATCTTGAGTTGGGTTAAGAAAATTAAAATCAACCCGATCTGACTTTATGTAACTCAACTCAACCTGAGTGCATCAAGTTATAAAACAACACTCGGGTTGACTTAGGTCAGAAATTTGGGTCAGGTCAAGTTGAGTAATTTGGGTGAATAATTCGGGTCGAGTTCAATAAATTTTGACATGGGTTGAATTATGTTTATTAAAATCTAATTTAACCTGAGTTTCGGCTACTTATTATATGTAGATAGAGAGACTTGCATACGTCCTCGGATTTAATCTAATACTCTACCAGCCTAAACATTTTGATCATCAAAAATATATAGAGCCTAACTTTAGTACAAAGTGATTGGTCTATTGCAAACATAACTAAACGAAAGTTATGAGAAAGAGGGCTACAAATTAGTTTAGCATTAAAATTCGTAATTGTTTAACTTTTCAGTTATGTTATATGATTGAGAAATTAATAGTTCAATATTTTATAGTTTTTATTTCAATTACAATTTTATAATATTAAATCATATTAATAAAAACTTGAGAGGTGTCAGGAATTTGACTACATTTACATTTATATGTCTTTTCATTTTATATAATCTATTTAACATTTGAGGACAGTGAATATTATTACAATTAAAATCTATAGCTCTCCCAATAAATATTATTATTAATGAATCCAGCGACTGTTGATAATCAAAATTGTACAACTTATGATGTAAAACTTAAATTTTGTATATAATTTGTGAAATAAAATTTTAATCTTTACTTACATATCTATCGCTATTGTTAGTTTAATATTTTTAGTAAGCCCCTTTTTTCTTTTACCCTCTCTCTTATCTTTTTTTAATTTTACCAAACAATAAATAATATAAATAAACACTTTAATCATCTATAGCTGGTTTGCCCGAGTGGTTAAGGGGGAAGACTTAAGATCTTCTGCACATAAGTGCGCATGGGTTCGAACCCCATAGCCAGCATTTATTTTTTTTCAGTAATTTTTTTCAAAATTCATTAAAGCATTCTTAAATTTTAATTTAATTTAGTTTAAAAATGATATATCCACAAAAATAATTTAATTAGATAATTATTTGTAAGTCATATATTCAAACATAAGCCTTTTTTTTAGAAAAAAAATATATTATAATTGTAAATATTCATTCTTACAACTGTAAGATTGCAAATTTGACTTTTATGTCTAGTGGGTAAATCGATAGATACTGAATGTTGAATATCTGAGATAAATAACTTTAAAAGTAACTAATAGATTTTTTTTTTAAAGTTATCAAACCAAAACTGGATATTTAATTGAAATACTTTTTATTTTATACTCCCTCCGTCCCATTTTAATTGTCTCATTTGAAATATTTGTATTTTTTAAGGAACTCAATCTATAAGGCTAACATTTCATGTGATCTCATCCATTTTCAATAAGACAATTATTTTGGGACAATTATAAAATCCATATAGGACAATTAATTTGGGACAGAGGGAGTATAAGTGTAGACTCATGCTTCACAAATAGTTTTATGAAGAACAATATCAAGAGATATTATACTATTTCATTGAATTAAATAGTATATCAAATTAAATGACACAATATATAGTTTATATTTATAAAAATAACTGGCTGCGTTTGCATAAGTGGAATGATTTAGAGGTTCTTTGTCTTCTTTATCTGAGGAAAGTAATTTCATGAATAAATTATTTTAGGGTTTTATTCATATTATCCCATAAGTGATATGAAAACCTGATATTTTTGTTGTTTGTATTCATATTTTTTATTTTTATTGAAAATGAACAAGCATGGGTGAAGAGGAAGATCTCTTTTATTTTTGTCAATAATTTTTTTTATCCCTTCCTATAGAAAATGTATATTTTGAAAAGAGAGAAAAATGTCACATTTTTTATGATCATGACAATGAGTTTTCGCAAAAGGGCTTGATTTCAATCACAAAGGTGGGTTAAACTAGATGGCGGAAATAGGTAAAAAATGGATGAAACTTGTTCGGCACTTAAAATGGTCGTAGGTCAATATGTGTTGGCTACGAACAAGTCTTAAATCGGTGAGAAGGAAAAAAAGAGAAAATTATGTAGGGCTAGATATTTCTACCTATCAAATTAGTCTTTTGGACGGGAAGTCCAATCCCAACTCCCAACAATATGATCACTAGAAATGAACTAGGGTTGCCAGGCCACATAGCTTTAGCTTTATAATAGAATTGGTGAAGCCTCCTCATTTGGTGCCTGAGTGTACTGATTATGTGTAAATTGACCTTGAGTCATACGCCTAGCCCATCTTAGCCAGGCCCGATTTCAAGTCCAACCCTAAAAGGCCTGAAAATCCATAATGATCGATCACTCAGGAGATGGGCTTTTCTTTAGCAGACTGTCAATTTAGGATTAGACCATATTTACTTTCAAAATACTGGCATGGGCCCATCCTGATGTCAAATTGGGCTTAGTGTTTCGAGCTCAAACCCTGGTCAGGTTTGAGTCCAAATGAGATCTTTTAATTTGGGCTTGGATTTTGAACCCTAGAGATGACCCAACAACGGTTGTTGGAGGAAATAGAATCCAATCCGATGGAGGGTCTTGATCATCTGTCAATGTGGGTGAAGCATCCAGATTCCAGGAGGCAAACAACTAACCCTAAACCTAGAGATCGGGACTTATTTCCCATTCGCTCGCATCTCTGCTCGTTAAAACTTTCTAATCTATCTTGCCAAGTCCCAACTGCTGATGCCGACCATTCTGATAATGTTATGTAGAAATTTTGAATGATTGTGGGGCCATCTGACCCTACCAATTGAGCAGAAAACTCCACATTAACCAAAATACCATGAATTTATTAGTATAAAATAAAATTTATATCGTTTTCTATTACGACTATCTTTTTTCTAAAAACAGGTATCTAAGTGTCTCAGTAATTTATCCTTAGAGTATGTGTAAACCTTTCAATCTGCAAATGTCAGATGCAAAATAACAAGGAGTGGCCTTTTTTTGTATTGAGAGGGATTTGATGCCAAGATTTATGATTGAAACTCGAGTTGAGTCAGGACGGATTTTAATAAACTCAACTTAACCCATGTCAAAATTTATTGAACCCGACTCAATCCAACCTAAATGGTTGACCTGAATTATTCAACCTGAACCAATCTGTGTTGTTTTATAACTTGGTGCACTCAGGTTGAGTCAGGGAGTCGGGTCGAGTTAATTTTAAATTTCTCAATCTGACCCTATCTGAATTTCATACGAGTTTTATTATCCCAACCCGACATGACCCAAAATATACAAATACATATACCGAAATCCATTGATTTCTCAGATCGGATCATACGAATTGGCATAAAACTCGACTTCAAATTTCATCTATACCAATTTCTTTTATAAATTAAAACGGATTTTGACGAACAAGTCATTCCCCTTCTAATTCGATTATCTATCTATATTCACATGTCTACAGGTGCCCCAATTGTCATTTCATTAATTTGTTATCATATGTGATGAAGTTGATTTAATTCGTCCTATTAACTTTCCAGACTTGTGTTCACTTCACCAACTTACAACGAATGCAGTGATAGGCACAGTATGACGTGAGAGGCCATTGCGTAATTGGTGGAGTCTAGACCCTATTGACGGGCAAAGAAGATGACAATCAATTCTACCATAGATTTGTCGCGTGTCCCGCTCAACCGACTCTCAGTGACTCAGTCGTTACCAACAAATGACAACGAGACTTTCATATATTTTATAATAAAAATATTGATTCTATCTTTTCATCATTTAAATAATAATAAATAGATAAATAAATAAATAAATTATGTGTCTCTCATCAATTTCTCTCTATAATTTTTTTTTTTAATTTATATGTGAAAAATTGTAGAAACCCAGCGTAAAAACCCTATGGGTGAGTTACTATCTCTAAAATAAACTAAGCTTAAGCCATGGAACTCAAACCTTGAGTTTCCATATAGATTCAAGTATTTAAAGTCTAAGTTCAGATGGTATTTTGAACAAAAAATTTCACCAATACATTTTATATTAATGTATTTATATTTTTTTTTCTCATTTAATAGTATTTCTAAATTTTCTTCTACATTCAATACTATAAAAAATTAAAATTATTTTCACCCTGCAAGCCAATATGACATTTCAGTCTACATCAAAAGTGACTTCTTTCTCTCAAGGCTAACTTGCAAATATTCCTCTGTCTTTAGTCTTAATTACAGAAGTCATTTTTACTTTTTCAATAATTGCAAAAACTATCTTTATTTTTTAACTATTGAAGAACATTTTAGTCATATAAGATACTAGGGTGAGGCATCTTGGATGTATAAGATATTAGAGTGGAGAATTTGCAATTGATGTAAAAGATAGGGGTCGTTTTTAAAATTATTAAAATATTAAAAGTTAACTCCCTTTCTCTCACTACCTTCCAAGTAATAACTATTTTGTATGTTGGAAACAGGGGTACAAATATCGGTCGATACATATCGTATCGGCCGATATGGACGGATTTTGAAGGACTGAATATCGGCTGATATATATCGTTATCGGCCGATATTCACAATATCGGCTGAAATATCGGCCATATTAGATCGGCCGATATCAAAATATCGGCCGATTTTTAAACCCCTGGTTGGAACTAGAGGTGAAACTTGGGTCAAGTTGAGAAGACAGAAATCTGTATGAAATTTGGGTAGGGTCAGATTGAGGGATTTTCAAGTTAATCAGATCCGACCCGATCAAACCCTATCCAACCCGGCTAAAATGGATTCAAAATGCGGGTCGGGTTCATAATTTCGGGTCAAAAATTTGTGTCGGGTCGGGTCGGCTCAAGTTCCATATTTTATTGACTTGGTCGAGTTGGGTTTTAAGAAACCCGACCTGACCCGACTCGATTTCAACCCTAGTTCGAACAGTTTGATTTCATTCAGTTTGACTAGAGTCAAATTGTTCTGAGCTTTTTTGAGTCGTGATATTTATATAAAACATATTAACTAATACATTGTTATATTCATCATTTAATTTACAGAAGATATGAAAAATTGAAAAGCATATTCAATTATGAAACTACAATTATGCATTTAGTAATGCTAACTATGCAACTTCTTGTTCATTTTATCGACTTAAAAAAAAATTGAAAAAAAAAAACCCTATGAGAACAAACCAAAAAGAGCAACGGATACTCTTTGGTGAGCCTTTAAATAGAAACATCTGAAGGGCTTCTTCCCATTGATTCTAACTTTAAATTTTCATTATTTGATTTGATAGAAACTCAACATTAGAATGGGAGTCATGAGTGCAAGAGTGGTTTGATGAATTAATGAAAAAGAGTAGAGAGGAATGATGGGCCAGCCAAGGCCAACACTATCTTAGAAGCCATGATTAGAGTCTTAATTTGGAACTTTTTAAGTGGCATTAATGCAATTTGAAAAGCTTTTAAAATCATGGATTCATTCTCTATTGCCATGTGATTCATTATTAGGGGTGAAACTCGGGACGGGTTTTGGCCCAAACCCGCATGACCCGACCCAAACATCATGCGGGTCGGGTCAGCGGGGTCAAGTTGGGTTGATAAGTCAAAAATCCGAATTGAATTCGGGTTGGATTAGGTTGAGAGATTTTTAAGTTAACCTGACCCGATCCGACCCGGTAAAAAGTAGGCTAAGGTCCAAAATGCGGGTCGGCTCGGATTTCAGGTTTAGTCGGGTTGTAATTTGGGTTTAGTCGAATCAAGACGTCTGGGTCAAAAGTTAGGGACAGATTGGGTCAGATTCCCTATACTGGTAACTCGGTCTGACCCAGCCCGATTTCAACTCTATTCATTATAAACAAAGCATCCAATTAGAGTTTGGTGGTAGGCCACTGTTTGTAAGGTTTCTTTTTGAGGACTTGTTCAAATTAAGGTATTGTGTAGATTTTTACAGCTATAGAAGGGAAGAGAAGGGAAGAGAAGGGGACCCACCACAAAAGCAATTAGGGTTTTAAAAGTCATTGAAATAGATTGAAGAATCTGAGGTCAACCTTAAGAATTAAGTTTAAAAAGGGTGTTAGATGGGAGTATGGTGCAGTGTCCTGCTCAAAACAAAGAAGAAGTGGAAGATAAAACATGTGAAGAATAAATAAATTCAATTAGGAAGTGAACCAAAAGAAGATTAGATGGAAGAAGCTTCACAGGTATGTCATTCAACTCACCCCTTTTCTCTCTCTTACTTACTTCTTAATTTTTTTAATGAATTTGGGAAAAAGTTAGATGACCCATCATTTCCATGTGAGCTTATGGGGCTAAAGGAGCCAACCAAACCTGACTAACACATGTAGAACAAGTGTAGGTGTAGGGTTTATTTGGAGGGGAGCCTTAATGATAAAATCTAATTCTCTGCACCATAATCATTTAGACTTGGAAATTGCTGGCCCTAATGAATTATTTATTTTTTATACATTCTAACTTTTATTCCAGTCATATCATACAAGAATTTGGTGCAAACAAAACCCAAATTTTTTCACATCAAATAGTCTTGTATTTTTTTTTTTCACAAATAAACCCAAAACTACTTTCTCTCTTTAAGTACGAGAGTGGTAAAACTTCGAATGCACATAACCTCTACAAACCACGAGCATTTGATGACTATGAGATTCAAACCTGAAACCTCTGATCTCTGAATCCAAGTGATTATCAGTTGAGCTACTTTAATACTATAAATTATAATATATATAAAATATCAGAATTATTTACTATTTTTTATTATCTCCCTCTAGAAGCATCCTAACCCTCCTACAACAAACCCAACTCTCAAACTATTGGAGATTAAAAACTGCAACAATTAGGCTATTATTTATTTATTTATCAAAGATTTGGAAGTTTATGTCCCAACGTAGAAAACAAATATCAGCCGATATTCCATATCTCAAATATCGGCCAAGATGGTCGATACCATTTAAAACCGAAATTTTCACCTCTAGTCCCAAACTACTGAAAGTTTTACTGCACTTGAACACTTTCATTTAATTGTATTTAGTTTTATAAAGAGATGGAAATTCATTGAATGGAATGAGTGAGAGATCAGTATAAAAAAGTAAAATAGAAAATTTCTTGATCTTATAAGAATTGAGAACTGAGAAATTGCCAACATTGGGCTTTGCTTTTCCTGTCTATGGACCCAAAAGCAAAGCAAATCATTAGTGACTAATTATCCTACAAATGAATTATATTAAACATATAAATCTGCTTTTCCCATTATACATATTTCATTCTTAGAATTAGAGGAAACGAGAAGGGCCAATCTGCAAATCTAGAAAAAAAAAAATGGCCCGCCGACGGTGGTTGGCATGTGAGAACACTGAGTCGGTGTTCACATAAGTATACAAATAATAATCATTTGAGAAAATCTTAAAAAATAAAATCCACAGATTTTATCATGGAATATTCCGACAGATCTGTTGCCGTTTACGTCATGCCAAAGTCATAATTGGTAGAATGCCAGATAAAATGAAAGTGATCACTTACACAAACGATTATGACGGTGTGGCTGATTTCATTTGTTCACTCAATCAAATGGATGAGTTATTTATTTATTTATCATTGATACTGAAATATTTATATTATTAAAAGTCAAAATACCATATTAATATTTTAGCACATTGGCTAATATTTTAGTTGCATAATATCAATACATCATGTTTTATATTAGCTGTCTTGGCATTGTCACAAATCTCGTTTTAGAAATATTAACGGCAATTGTTAATAGAGGGATATTTTAAAATTCTCAAGTTTTTATTCAGAATTTAACGGAAAAATCTTACGAAAAATATAATAAATAAATAATGTGGCCGGAGTTTGAAAATATAGATGATATTTCAGAAATAAAAAATGTATATTTGGTCCAATCATTTTTAACGGTAAAATCTCGCAATCGAATTTCCCGTTTCTCGTAATAAAAACACATTTTTAAACGACAAACTTGCACTTTTAATGCACAAAAGTTATTTTGCTGATATTTTTGTCATAAAAGCGAAATATCATATACTCATAGATATTTAAATCTTAAAAATTAAAATGCCTAAGCATAATCGCCAAATTTTAAATGAATAATCTTGGTTATTAGCCAGACACATGTATCATATGTCTGATTAATTGGCACACCTACAAACTACATTATCAAATAATCCCGTCATTTTTTTTTTAAAATGAAGTGATTAAACGGCTGAACGGTACGGGCAGCCGTGGAGAGCTGCCCGAAGATGACCGGAGAAGGTAGGCGGTCCTATCATATCCGGCCAGCTGGACGGCGAAAATGAGAAAAATGAGTCGGCAGACATAGCCGGTTCCGAATGTGACCCTAGAATTGGTCATAATAACCAATTTGTCCACGCACATCTGACTTTATGGTGTTATTTGCGAGTTTTGTATTTGACTTGTCTCAAATACCCATTTATACAATTAAAATTGATGTAATTTTGTTGATTAGATTGATTTTCTTCATTGACCCAATGAAAATTCAGAAGTGCTCATATACTCAAAATCAATGCAATAAATATCGTCAGTATTTTCATTTCTACTGTAATAATATTGAGAAAATACCGTTCATGTTAATATCACAATTTTATCATTTCTTCCATTATTATCATCAAAATCTGATATTATCGTAATAATATCATGAAAGTTTGATTATATATACTGTCGATATAATAAATTTCAACAACCATTCTAATATTTCAAATTTCTCTCTCATATATATATAAATATAAATACTCACGTGGGTATAGCTGAACTGGTTATCTCCCGCCTCACAAAGTGGGAGGTTGCGGATTTGAGCCCCATGGTCTAATCTTGGTGTGCCCTAGGGATAGTGGGCTCATCCATAGGAGTTTTACGTTGGGTATCCCATGGTTTTCCACATGTAAATTCAAAAAAAAAAAAATTAATTTAATTTCTTTATAAAAAACAAACTAATTCATGTCCATTTCACTTTACATAATAAAAAATGACATGTAGAGCAATTACATAATATGAACATATGATAGAATATCAATTATTTTTGAAATTATACTATGATGAATCTAAATTTTCAAGATTGGAACATTACATCATGAGTCAATTTTTGCAATTGAGAGATTTACAAAAGTTGGCTCCTCATTCCCATCCTAAGTCCAACCCTCACAAACTGGTTGATTGAAATATTACATCCAATTGGTTACTAAAGAGATATACTAACACAAGGTCCGCATCAGCTTTTTAAAATTTTATGTTAATAAACTTATAATCATATCAATAAATTAATATCATCATAAATTAATCTTGGTCTATAATCTATACACCCACAATGTTTTATTTTTAAGATGTTCACGTGGGCTTATTGAATTTGATTAGATAAGAACATTGAAGGTTATAATGTTTAGATTATATTAGGGTTGAGCCCAATCCAACTCACCTCTACCGAAATTACCCCGCTAAATAAGACTAAGTAAGAAGGATTTTGAAATATTAAGAAGGGTTGGATGGGCAAAGAATGTTGTAAAGTTTGGGTTTGATTCATGTCTCAAAATTTGATCTATGAAAAGGGTAAAGAGTACTTTAAGAGTGGGCCTCTCGTGGGGCCTATCATAAAGGAATTTAAAATAGATTAGAGGATAGAATATGTACAAAACTTTAGGAAATATCATCTTAATATTCTGTTGTTCTTGAATCCGTGGTTTCTAAGTTCACCATGAATAATAATATTTTAAGATGAATTTTATTTGATAAAGAATATAAATTAAATAACCATAACAAAGGTAGTAAATAATTTATTAGGTTTGAAACTCGGATGGGTTGGGCTGGTTTTAATAAATCTAACCTAATCCATATAAAAAAAGTATTTAGTCCAACTTGATCCAACCTGAGTATCTGGCCCAGTTCGGTCTGACTTTACTTGGATCTACAATACGACCAATTTTTAACTCAAATTTGAGAAAAAAAAGACAGCATCAATTTACTTTCTATATCTATATTCTTCAGCTTTTTTCAATTTGTAAAAAATATTTTTGATACATTTAGAATTTAGGAATCCAGCTCAAAAGACTAGCCTATTAGGTATGGTGGTCAAAGTCTTTTATAAATCTCTAAATCTTCTTCTATACTTTCAATGTAGAATTTATTTGTCAGCTCCAACAATCCTCCGCCTCTTGTTAGGATATGATATCCATCCCAAAAGACTAACCCATTAGGTGGAGCATTCGAAGTCTTTTATAAATTTATAGATCGCTCTCTACACTTCTAGTGTGACACTCGTTCGCCAGCCCAATAGACACTAATATGAATCATTATAAAATAACATTTTCTTCAAATCCAACAATTTATCTTAAAAATAAAAATAATAAGAGATACTGATTATAAGGAGACATATTTAGAATTTCCTCTTAAATGTGATTTAGAAGGTTTGTAGGTAAAGAAATTTTCTGGCAAATAGGCCGGAATCTGACACACAATCGCCTGTCACTTACCTCTTCTAGTTTTTGCTATAAAAGTTACCAAACTCGAAAGTTGTAGCGCCGGCTGCTCATCTTTCTTACTCTCTAAACATTTACATTACAGAAAGGGTTTGAGAGAGAGAAAGCAGAGTATCTTTTTGTTCTGTCTCTCTCAATCTTTCCCTTTCCCTTTCCCAACTTTGAATCTTTCTTTCCTGCTTCTGCCACTGGTTTTCCTTACCCCTAATCTTATTGGTGGGTGGGGCTTTGTCAGAAGCAGATTATTTAAAGGTGGTGGGGAGAGCACGAGAGGACATTGCTTGCTTGCTTGATCTCTTCTCTCACTTCGATTTAGATTCATTGGGTCTACTTCCTTTTCTGTGAGAGCTTTCTTGGGTTCAAGAGAGTGAGATCTGAATTGGTCTTTGCTTGGTTTGTGGAATTTATCGAGTCCAGAAGAGAAAATGAGACTTCTTTTTATTGAAGCTTCCTTCTTTCTACTCATTGCACTGCCTTGTTTATGATTGCTGTAACGTGCCTTTCTGGGTTTTGAAGCTGAGATCCCAACTGGATTTCCCTCCATTGGAGAATGCTGGTGCTCTGTTTTCTGTAATGGTGTGGGGTCTGGAGAGATTCTTTTGGCCAAGTATCTGACAGTCCATTTCTGCCGCTTTGCCTTGCTTCCTTCAGCGGCAAAATTGCAGCAGAGGGAGAAGAATAAAGAGAGGAAGTTGTCAAAAAAAATTCATTTAAAAGTTCAAGCAGATCTACACTCCGTTTTTTCACACTCTTGTGCTCTGTTCTTTGATACAAGATAGAAAAGATGGATCGACTTTCTTCCACATCCTTTCTTCCAGATGCATTTCAAGGGACTAGAGATGACATTTCGTCACAAGTAGGATTGATTTGGGAGCAGATCAGAGTGCCTCTAATCGTGCCTTTGCTGAGAGTATCTGTCTTTCTGTGCTTGGCGATGTCTCTAATGCTCTTTGCTGAGAGAGTCTACATGGGTGTGGTGATCGTGCTCGTTAAGGTTTTCGGTCGAAAACCGGAAAAGCGTTACATATGGGAGCCCATACGAGACGATTTAGAGATGGGAAATTCTGCCTATCCAATGGTTCTCGTTCAAATCCCAATGTACAACGAAAGGGAGGTCTGTTTTCGTCTAAAATCTCCATTGCACTGATGTTTTCTGGCTCTGTTTTTTCTGGGTTCTCTGTCGTTGATTCTCTAATGGGTTCTTGTGCTACTGTAATGCAGGTTTACCAGCTCTCCATCGGAGCTGCATGTGGGCTTTCATGGCCGTCGGATCGTATCATAATCCAAGTTCTCGACGATTCAACAGACCCAACTATCAAGGTCTGCAGAATCAAGACGTGCATTATTAATTGAGAACAGCCAAAATAACAAAAATTAAAAAAGAAATCCTGCTTTCTCTTTTCGTATCCAGTCATCAATGAAACAGACCCCAAACAGAGAAACTTTTATTTCCTTTTTCTCTTTATTCTACACTTGTTTGATTTCTGTTCTGGGTTCCATTTGTCTCCACTTTTTTGGAATTTCAATTTATAATGATATTTAAAATAGCTAGCTTTTTACTTAATGAAAATTTTGAAGTTACTTTATAATTCTTTTTGTTTGCTTTATGATGATTGTCTCATTTTCAGACAGTAAAACAGGTCAGTCAATTTAAAATATAGCTAAATCAAGCACATTGGTAATGACTTATTTTAAACTATGATGGTCAACAATATAAAAGTCACATCTAATTCATGATTGATTGAAAGAAATTTTTAGTACTAAACTCCAAAAACCCGAGTTGGGTATTGGATATCTTGATGGGTCTTTGTATTTTTTATTTTATATTATCTAATTAAATTAAATAAATTGGAGTTTTAGATCATTTTTCAGATATTTTCTTTTTATGAGCTTTATATGTTCCTTTTGTAGCTCATGTATTACGTGGATTGTTCTCTTTTCCTATTATCTTTTCTTGATTCTCTTTTATCTTAGGTTTAATGCTGTTAGACCCTCCTAATCGTTTGTACTTGTTTTCGTTTTTTAATGAAATCTCTTTGATACTGCTAAAAAAAATTAAATTAAATAAATTGAATATTTAAATGGCAGAGTATGGTGGAGCTGGAATGTCAAAGATGGGCAAGTAAGGGCATCAACATCAAGTATGAGATCCGAGACAACCGAAACGGGTACAAAGCCGGGGCTCTCAAAGAGGGCATGAAACACAGCTACGTCAAGCAATGCGACTACGTTGCTATTTTGGACGCGGATTTCCAACCCGAACCCGACTTTCTATGGCGGACCATCCCTTTCCTCGCCCACAACCCTAAGATCGCACTCGTGCAAGCTCGATGGAAGTTTGGTACTCCCTCAGACCACCTTATGTTAATTGATCTTCTGCTCTCTTCATTAATGGCTGAGATTAAAGGATATCCTTCTATTAATCAAATGTCAATGAATGTTCTCAAAGTAGAAAATGTTTTAATAGCTCCATGCTACGAATGCGTGATCAAATCACGATCTTATAATAATAAGAAGAGATCTTTATTCATTAATCCCTTTGCCCTCATTTTTCGAGAATTAGAACAATCCTTTTTGAATTTTTTTTTTCATTTGAAATTTGAATTCTTTTATTTATTTATTTTGATCTCGTTTCCCTCTCTTTTCTTTTTATTCTCTTCCACCATTATCTTAATTGGTGGTCCACCCCACATGGGATCTTCTAAATCATCATTAGTTCATTACTTATCATGATACACTGTGGCTTTGGCCCGTTTAAGTGGGCCTTTTTAGGTACTTATGAGAGTTCTTTTTTCCTATTTTAATTTTAATGAGAGTATTTGGACCAAACCAACCTAACCTATTGGGTACATTTCGCATTGGAGCCACCATTTCGATGCGAGGGTCAGGCCCTCCTTTTCATAAAACATGTGTATAATTTTTCATTAAAATATTGTTTTACATTTTTATTTGATATGATTAATCTATTTGTATATAAATTATAGTATAAAACTATAAATATTATATTATACCATATAGACAAAAACATCACCTAATAATTTTCAAATAATCTTTATATCAATATCAATATATCAATTTTTGTTAATATCTAAATCTTAAATTTAAACTCGGTTAATTCTGCACTGGATTTTGTTTTCCTTTTTTAAAAGATTGTAATTTTATCTTTTTTTTTTTAATGGTAAAGATGAAATTTCATGAAGAGAAGGAAAAATACAATAAGAGGAAAAAGACAAGCCATATGAGCCTAAGTGGATTAGGCTCAAAGGCGAGAAACAAAAGAGAAAGAACAAAAAAGCAAAAATACAACAAAGCAATTATCCACCCAAAAGATGAAATACCCCCAAGAACAACCCTTCAATACCATTTTTAGCAAAGAAATTCACAACGCCATTTGCCGTCCGACTAATAAAGTTGAAGGAAACCTCCAAGCCCAAGGAGGGACGCTTAATTTCCCTTACTAGGGTGATAAGACGCCTCACACCCCTAGCCCATTTGTTAACTAATTTATCATTTACAAAGTTTGTCACTCAAATTCCCAAAAATTGCAAAAACCGAATCGTTTTAAACTTCCATGGAGATTAATTACCATATATGGCAGCAGGTGAGATTCGGGTAATATCCATGGAACCGTATAGAAATAGAAAGATTAAAACAGTTTAACATGACTAAATCTATGATTTGAAATTTTAATCTTTTAGCTAACAACATTTTAATAATTATTTATAAAAATTAAAATCATTGGTCCTTGGGCTCATAGGGTTGTGGGCCCCAGCATTTTAATCGAGATCTCAGGCCCGACTAATTCAACGGTTCATTTGAGACCAAATTATTCATGGCCCACCATTTCTGATGAGAAGTAAGTAGAAACTAGAAAGGATGGGAATATGGGATTGAACCCTAAGGTCCTAGTGTATTGGGTTGTGCAACTTGGACTTTCCAAATTGGTAGTCCCTCAACCTACCCTACTGTATTCCCGCGAAATTCAAATTCTTTTTCTTTGCATTCTGTTGCCTTTGTTTCTTCTCCGGTTGCCGCCTTGCCGGTAGGTTTCTGAGTTGTAATCCCTCCCGGTGCAGTGAACTCCGACGAATGCATGATGACGAGGATGCAGGAGATGTCGCTCGATTACCATTTCACAGTGGAGCAGGAAGTCGGATCCTCCACCTATGCTTTCTTCGGCTTCAACGGTAAACTACACTTCAGAAACCACCACAAGCTCCCACCATTCTTGGGTCAATGGGTCTTCTTTTTCTTTCCAAATAATCATTAATCATGTATTGCAGGGACTGCCGGAGTATGGCGGATCTCGGCTATAAAGGAAGCTGGTGGGTGGAAGGATAGGACGACAGTGGAGGACATGGACTTGGCTGTAAGAGCCAGCCTCAAGGGCTGGAAATTTGTATATGTTGGTGACCTCAAGGTATGACTTGATAACATTTTTGAGATAGAACTTGCTCTCAAAAGTTAATCGTTGAGAGAAAGATGACTCAAGTGTTATATGGAGTTATTAGTTTTTCGAATTAACCGATGTAAAACTTTCCCGACGCTCACTTGCATTTGCGCCCTGCAACTGTAAGTAACATCTTCAGGCCCAGCATCATGTCAAGTTAGATACTATGGCTGCAAGCGGAATTTGCTCTGATACCATGCGTTGGAATATATTCAGATTATCCTAATTATAATATAATTAGGATTCTAGTTTGGGTTTACCTCTAATTAAGAAGTGTATTTGATTTATAATTAGTGAAGAGTTACAGTTTGAGTGTGATAGCCCTAGGGTCGATTAGAGGCTATAAATACATGTAATAGCATAGGGATTTAATATACTCAGATTATATCTTTTCTACATGGTATCAGAGCTTTATTAATTTTCTCATAATTACTGTGGAACTTTACTTTCCCTGTAGGTCAAAAATGAGCTACCAAGCACTTTGAAGGCCTACCGTTATCAGCAGCATCGGTGGTCGTGCGGCCCTGCAAATCTCTTCAAGAAAATGTTAATGGAGATTATAAGAAACACAGTGAGTTTTCGTCCTTGTGAACGGGACTGCATTTGGATGAAGGATAAATTTTGTAGGGGTTACTCTCGACTAAGAGTTCCTCTGAATATTATGAATACCCCTTGCTTGATAAGGATTTCAAAAGTGGAAGGAAAGAGATAAAAAGTTGAATTTTTTACCTCTACTCTACCAAACAAAGGTATTGGAGGGTTGCCCCCTATTACCCCCATTCAAACGCGGCCCAAATGTACTTTCCAAATGGACGTTACTAGCAAATGTTTAGACAGGTACAACCTGTAAATTTTTCTTAGTGGGTTCAATTCAAAAAAATTATTTAAAAGGAAATCATTATTTGGTTGTAATACCTTAATTCTCTTCAAATTCATTTTTATTTAACCAGTGCAATGTTGCGATTTCAGACTTAAAGCAAACAGAGGTTTAATATTTATTCTTATAACAATCGATCAGATCTGTTTTCATCGCAATTCTGCTTTTTTTCATTTTATTCCTTACCCATCATTAATTCCTTCATCTTTTTATATGAAGATTTTGAAATTCCTTGGATTTTTAAACTGCAGAAAGTATCTCTGTGGAAGAAGTTATATGTGACCTATAGCTTTTTCTTTGTTCGGAAGATCATTGCCCACATCGTCACCTTCTTCTTCTATTGTGTGGTAATTCCAGCCACAGTTTTTGTTCCCGAAGTTGAGATTCCGAAGTGGGGTTCAGTTTACATCCCTTCCACCATTACCCTTCTCAATGCAGTTGGAACTCCAAGGTCTGAGTCTTCTCTCTGGCTTCTCCTCTGTTCTTGTTCTTTTTTCAAATCTAAAATAAACCTGTACTTTCATGAATTCAATTTGGCTTAACAATGGCTGTCCATGTAAACAGATCCATCCATCTGCTAGTGTTTTGGATTCTTTTTGAGAATGTCATGTCTCTACATAGGACCAAAGCAACTTTGATTGGTCTTCTAGAGACAGGAAGAGTGAATGAATGGGTTGTCACTGAGAAACTAGGGGATGCTCTTAAGGCAAAATCAGCTGCCAAACTGGTCAAGAAGCCACGATTCAGAATTGGAGATAGGTAACATCCAATTCTTGATTAATATTTTATTTTGAGCAAATTAGGACCATATCAATCATCCAATCCAATGAGGTGAAGAACAGTTTTTACTCATCTTCTGTAAATAATCACTCTTATAATTTCTTTGCTTGTATCAACTAAATATGTTTGGAAACAAGAAGAAGAAAGAATAGATGGTAATGCACAATTCCCATCTCTGCAAAATGTACAAATTTACCTCTAGAAGTACATACAAACATTACCCAACCCGAGAAGTCAAGTGGATTGGTTTTACATTTTTAAAATTAGGGTACGCTCAAGTTGAAGAAAAAAAGCACGAATTAAATTTGGGTCCTAATCGGGTCAACCTTTTTGTGCTCATTTTGCTTTTTCTTTGTCAGAATTCATTTTCTGGAGCTTTGCGTGGGAGTGTTCCTCTTCTTTTGTGCTTGTTATGATCTATCCTGTGGGAAGAACCACTATTTTATATATCTTTATCTCCAAGCAATTGCCTTCTTCGTCGTCGGATTCGGCTATGTTGGCACCTTTGTGCCCTACTAATGGACAAACAATGCCTGATACTCACCTCTTTGATATTTTCCTCCTGTCTGTAGTTTCCTTGTTTGGGATATGGAAATGGTTTTCAGCACCCTTTTTCATCGTCATTTGTTATTGTCATATCTTGTTATATAGACCCAATCATTCTTTCAATTTGGAGAGAAGCACATCCATGAAATGTATCGAGGAATTTTCCTGTGAATATTCATATTCAGCCATGACAGTCTGATTGTCTGACACTGTATTCTTTCTGCACGAATACCTGTATAAAGAACAGAGCAAAGAACAACATCGAGCAGAAGTTCCAACAACAGCATCAAGGCTCAATCTTTTGGTTCAACCTTGTGAACATTCTGTCATTGATTGTAATCGTCGAATTATTTTCATCTTTCTGCTTTTGGGTTTGTTTAAGAAGAAATAATATGATTGCCTGAGGGTAAATTTGATTGTCGTCAATATTTTTGTCTTTTGTTGAAGGATATAATAGAAAATAGAAGAATATTTGGAGATTTGACAGTCAATTGTTTCCTGTGACTTGTGATAAAAGGTCAGCTCTCTCTGGTTTTCATGTGAGATTGGAAGGGAAAATAGAACCATGGTTTAAAAACTAGAAATTCAACTCAGAATAACTTGCTGTTGAACCTCTAGTTGAGTCGAGTCACCTTCTTAGGTTTCAAGAATAAGTGAGAATGGAATGAAATGAGCTTGATGTACTTACCCAAGTTCAAATTCATTTTGTCCATTCCTAATTCTTGAACCCAAACATAGGAAAAAAATTCACTCCCAAGGAAATTCATGGCAAAAACCAAAAGCCTCTTAGGTTTTAAGAATAAGTGGGAATAGAATGAAATGGTTGGATATACTTGGACTTGAACTAGATCCAAGTTCACATGGTCAGGTCCATTCCATTCCTAATTCTTGAAACCAAACATACAAAAAAAAAGTCACTCCTATTGAAATTGATGGCAAAAATCAAAGGGCATGTTAGGTTTGAAGTAGACCTTACAAAATTTCACCTCCAATTATTTGAACCGAACCTGAGCATTTTAAATTGGCACGGCTTTAAAGTTTTGCCAATATAGACCCGAACTTAATAATCCATTTAATAGACAAGTATGTAATGGGTTGGGTTGTTGACTAGCACCTGAAATTGACTCGATCCGTTGCCAGGTCTACCTTGAACTAGACTTGACGAAATTTGGTTTGACTCAATTATCCAAATCGAACCTGGGTATTTTAAATGTGGTATGGTTTGAAAATTTTGTGACCCAAACTGACTAATCCATTTAATAATCAAGTAATGAGTTGAAGATTGCTGACTCGAATTAGAAGAAGACCCGACCTGACCCATTGCTAGGTCAAATTTTAAGAATAAGTGAGAATGGAATGAAATGAGCTGAATATAGTTGGACTTGGGCTAGTTCCAAGTTCATTTAGTCCATTCTATTCCATTCCTAATTCTAAAAGTTGAAACCAAACATGGCAAAAAAGTGTCTCCCATTGAAATTGATGGAAATTGTCTGGCCTGGTGATTTGGGCTAGAAGCGAGCCTAGCTTGGGAATGTTATTTAGGTGACAGGGCCAGAGTCAGGTTGGGCCTAGAACTAATGTACATTCAATAGAAGGCCTAGCATGGGCTTTCTATCTCAAAGCCATTTAGTCTCACTATTCCCCTCTACGGCTCTACCTATAAGACTGCATATATAACCTAACTCATATACCACTTGATATATAACACAATCTTGTGAAGCAATCAATGACCCATGATCCATTCTATGATCTAAGTGACTCGAGTCATTATCTAATCTAGGACCTAACCAATTGAACCCTTGTCTCATGTCAACATAACCAAACCCATGAACCAATTTACAACTTAAAACCTAGTTGATGTTCTAACCTAACCAAAGATAATATTTATAAACTATTACTTGATTCATAACCAAACTCAATCCATATCTCATATTTACTCAATGCATGATCAATGAACCAACCTAATCCAACCTAACTTATGAATTTCTATATTAAATTGAGGTAATCAAGCCAAGATCTAAACCAATTGTACTCTTATTACATAATATTATCATTTTAAGTAAAATACATGTTAAATCAACTATATAATATATGTGTTATTGTAACTATTTTAATTATTATGATTATTATCACCATCACCATCATCATCTTCATCTAGAAAAGGGTTTGGAAGACGTGAACAACTATTATTTGTTTAAGAAATATGCATAAATTTTTTAGCAAGGTTAAGGAGAATGATGCTAAAAAATAATCATTGAAGCATGTAATTGAGTGAGATGTGTAAAAAAATACATTAATTTCATGCTTAGCTAATCATTTCACTTAATAAAATGAACAATATAAAATCAATGACTTATGATGTTGTAATTTTAAAGATCAAGATCAGAAGACTAAAATGAACACGTGACACGCTACCCATTTCATCTAATCATGTGAACCCTTAACTCTATACCAGAATAGAGCATGGCAGAGTGAGTTGTCTTGAAACTCAAAATTCAGGATTGAAATCAAAATTCCATCACCCAGTGGTTGAGACACAGAACTTCATGATTGAAGTTTTGAGTTCAATCTCTAGTGACTCGAATGAAGGGCCTCTCCTTGTAGACTTATCTGATGTTTACGGATTGAGGGATTTTCACACACCCCAAAAGGCTAATCGGGTGCAACGACTGGATACCTTCGGACCTAAAAAAAATCCCTAAGAAGTTTGGCCTAAATTTTGAAAAAAAATAAAAAATAAAATGGGAAAAACTCACTACTTGCTTCGCTGAAAATCCTACCTAATCAAATCAAGAGGCCATTGACTAACCAGTATTGCTAAACCTTATGGGAGCCCATCCTCATTGATCAGAACAAATCAACAAATGGGGCTAGCCAATAGATGGTCTAACTTTATTTTTTGCATTTTAAGAAAATAATATTTTTGGAGCTGCAACTTCGAGCATGTCAGTACAAGGTTAGATGCTGTCAACTAACCTATATGGTCCACCATATTAACAGTCCAAATGTCTCATTAGATTCCATAGATAGAGCCCTTGACAACAAATAAAAAGTAAAAAAAGAAAAAAAGATTGATGGTTGTATTTTACAGTAATTGACAATACTTAGATGCGCTAATCACTACCAGCTTTGGTAAATAAGAAATAGTGAAACTCAGACACTGTCTGGAATCTTTTTCATGTTTTCCTTATTTTGATTTTTTTATTTCACTAGATTTTTTTAATGATTATGGGAATATATTCCTAGTCTGCCATGGATAGTGTAAATAAAGATTAGTTCCTAGTTCTTATCAATAAGAACAAAGAATTTCGATTAAAATTATGATTGATTGTAATAGATTTAAGGAGAGATTATTCTTTCTAATTTATCTTAATAAAACCGAGTGAATTGTGAGTCTAAAAGAGTAAAATGAAAATTTTCTATTTTTGTTATCATTTTTAGTACTTTTAAAAAAATATTGATATACCAATAAAAATATATTGAAATCTCACGTCTTTGGATATTTCAGTCTAAAAAATAACTTTTTATTTAATTAATAATTATATGAAGTAGAAGATATTTTAGTCATTTGCATCAAACTCAATTAGTATACTCGATAAATGAAATAAAGATCTATTAATAGCATACCGGATTGAAGAGGTGATTTTCTCATCTACTACGGATTTTTTTTTAAGATTAAGATATTCAAATATCTCATCTAAATTTTTTGGACATCCCCTCTGAGTAATATTTGGGGCATGTGTAGTCCTCTTAATCTACATATGTTAGGTACATTGAGGATTATTTGAACCTAAGACCTCCTACAAATAAAGGTGGAAATTTATTAATTTGAACCTAAGACCTCCTACAAATAAAGGTGGAAATTTATTAACCGAATAAACTGAAAATTCATAACCCCAAGTATAGCGTTAGAATTGAAGTATGACCCCACTTTCTAAAAATATAATAAAAAATATGAATAGATATAAAATCACATGGACTTTTAATTTATGCTTTAAAATGACTCGTCACATGTTTTCAAGTCCTCAACATTAATTATTAATTATTGAAGATGAGTCATATGGACACCAAGCCAAATTGAATTTAATTTTGTAGTGTAGATTAGTCTGCACAACAACACTAAGTAAACTCCATCAGTAGAAAATAAATTCAAAATGAGAGGTCTACCCAAACTTTTTTTTTTCCCTACCCATGGGTTGAAATCTTGGATTAACGAGATATCGGACGATATATGTAAAATAGTCCAATTTTTTTTTTTTAAGCACAAATATCAGCCGACTGAGGCAAATATTGGCATAGGCCCACAGCCAATATCAAGATTTAAAAAAAAAAAAAAAAAGATAAATGAGAATATTAGTAATATCGGCTGATATCAGAAATGTCGGATTGGCCCAGATTTGTTTCGGGAGTCCTACGCTCCTACCCAATATAGATGGACAATTAAATAAATAATCAAATGGGTGGTTAGAATTTAGAAAATCCATTGATGCTTTCATTGTTCATCATTATTTACGTACTGATGTTGCTTTAATCATCAAGATTATCCACACATTTCCTCATTGTGATGAATTAATTAGGTTGAGTCCATTGCACTCCACCACCTCAATCAATGCAAATCATTAAAGCTTTCTCCCCCTTTTACTGGATAATAATCCATCTTATTAAATTCAACCAACACTCCCTCTCCATCATACATCCCATATGTTGATAGCCTGTCTCTTAAGTTAACAATGCAAAGATCATCCAAATGCCTCTCTATCTTCGTTATGTTATCTAAATAATATATTATTTAGATAATAGTAGTCTATTAAAATTTAGTTTCAATACAAGTTCAAATGCTGCAAGATATAATGAATTGTAGTATTTGAACTTAGTGCATGGCGAATGTAATTCAAAAATGAATTTAAATAAATAAGAAATCAATTTATAGAGTGATAGTTAATGTGAATAAAAGGTTGAAGAACCCCACATGAGTGTAATTCAATTGGTTACCTCTTGCCTCAGGAAGCAGAAGGTTGCGGGTTCGAGCTCCTACGCCCTTAACCTTGGTATGCCTTAAGGGTAGTAAGCTCATCAGTGGGGGTTTTCTATTTTTATTTTATTTTTAAAAACCACCTTTATCGGTCGATGTCGGTGAATCGCCGATGTATATTGGAAATTGGCCGCTGATATCTGAAATCTCAGTCAATACATATTGTGATATCCTGACCTATGAGCCAGAGGCCAGGCCCTAGAGTGGCTGATCCAAGTGAAATTGGGCCCTATCGGACGGACCAGCAGAGTGGGCCGGTCAGATAGCCTAGCTGTGGGTGGGAGTTGTGGAAAGTCCCACATCGGAAGTTGAGGAGTTTGAGAGGGGGTTTATAAGTAGCCTTACTCCCTCAAACTAGAAAGACGCGTTTTGGACCCGGACTTGGGCCGGGTCCGATCTAAAAGCTGTACAGGTTCGAGCGTATGCACATGTGTGCGCATGTGGGCCCAAAGTGGACAATATCATATTGGGCAGAGCGCCAAGCCCTTTTTATGGGTCGGGCTATTACAAATGGTATCAGAGCTCCGGGTTCTACACTCGGGCTGTGTGGGCTTACTCCCTTCCACTGGGTTCGTTGGGTGGAGCCGAGGGTGGCTTTGGGCTTTAGGGGGGTGGATTGTGATATCCTGACCCATGAGCCAGATGTCAGGCCCTAGAGTGGTTGATCCAAGTGAAACTGGGCCCTGTCGGACGAACCAACAGAGTGGGCCGGTCGGATCCGATAGCCCAGCTGTGGGTGGGAGTTGTGGAAAGTCCCACATCGGAAGTTGAGGCGTTTGAGAGGGGGTTTATAAGTAGCCTTGCTCCCTCAAACCAGCAAGACACGTTTTGGACCCGGACTTGGGCAGGGTCCGATCCAAAAACCTTGCGGGCTCACGCGTGTGCATGTGTGTGTGCGCATGTGGGCCCAAAGCAGACAATATTATGCTGGGAAGAGCCCCAAGCCCTTTTTATGGGCCGGGCCGTTACACATATCGTTTCGGCCGATTTGTTTCCCTGCTAATAATAAGAGTATTATAGATTGTGGTTGAAATGGAAAGTAAGTATTCTCAAATTGTAGTTATGAAAATATTTGATTATGGTCCATCCATCTTCAATCCAGTTGGACCAAACCTCTTACAAATGAAAAAGCATTTATTAATTAATTTAATTTATTGGGTGGTATAGCCATAAAGCCAATAATTATTGAGAGTACGAAGGAGGCTCATATTATGCATGAAATTGGTAAGAATTAAGAATTATGAAAATATGTTTTTTTTTCATAATAAATGGTTTATTGATACAGTTTATTGCCTCATCTAACATAATATCTGCGATTTATATATTTTAATATATAAAAATCATTTCTAATAGACATTATTAAACATACAATCTATTACAATATCAATTATCAACATAAAGCAGCCAATCACCCAAAAAAATATGTTATATTGAGAATTTCTTATATACATTAAAATCATATTACTATGATTTAATAATGGACTCAAAAGGTACTTGAAAAGAGCCTAAAAAGCTGAAAAAAAAGACTGAAAAGAATCTAAGAAAAGCTTAAATATATAGTAAATTATGATGAATAGAAAAAGCTCTGTTAAATTAAATAATTTATATTAATTTCTTTCATGTTAGTCGGAAAGTGAGCCTCCAAACCTTTCTCTACTAAAATGTAAGGACTAAATGGGTGTAATGGCCTGTAGAGTACTAAAAAATATTATTATTATAGACAGAGTTGCACTCTCTTTTGTCTCTAAAGAAAATCAAAACACCTACGTTAGCAGCTTCCATTTGCAGTAAAATGAAGGAGACAATCATTACATTCCACCAATAAATTCAGCTCCTCTTAACGGCACTCTGTCTTCTCCCTTCTCTCTCCCTTCGCTGTCTGTCTCTTTGTCTGCGTGTTTGTTTTTGTTGGGAGAAGCAGAGCTTTCTCACATTCTAACAGAAAAGAGCTGCAGTTGGGTTTTCTCTGTCTCTCATGAACCTGCAAAATGACTTGACATGTTTAGCCACTTCTGTTTCCTGACCCAAATCACCCAAAATCACTGATCCCATGACTGGTGGTTTGAATTTCTAGGACTAAACCTTTGGTTTCTGATAAAAACTAGCCCCAACAATCACTTTTCAGATAACCCAAAACCACTTACTGTACAGCAATTCTTCTTTTTGAGATTCCTATCCTAGTCTTTCATGAAGAGGAAGGTTTTTTTAGGAAAAGCCCACAAACCAGTTCTGTACCAGATCCTAAACTAGTTCTCTGAGAGAGTAGTTTAGAATCTTTAGGACTTGAAGAATTTGCAGAAATGCTGGTTTTTTTCAAACAGTAGAAGCTAATACTGAAAGCGTGTGGTTTTCAGTTTTCTACCATTTCTCTTGTTACTGATTTTCATGCCTTTTTTTTCTCAAATGGGCCTTTATTTCTTGGGTTCTTTTCTGGTTCTAGCACTCTTCCTTAGACCTATAGTTTCTCAACAACCAAACACAGATGGGTTTTTTCTCTCCGACTTCTTCCAGAAAATGGGGTTGAATTCCACGTCGACATCTAATTTCTCAGCTCCTGTATGTTCATGGAAAGGTGTTATTTGTGATCCTTCAATGCAAACTGTCACCATCTTGGTTGCTTCTAGTCTTGGCCTTTCTGGTCCTATTCCAGAAAATACCATTGCAAAGCTCAGAAATCTCCAATATCTGGACCTCAGCAGTAACAGCATCACTGCTTTCTCAGCAGATTTCTGGTCTTTGGGCGGCACTCTCAAAGGTCTTAACCTTTCCGGCAATGAAATTCATTTGTCTCTTCCAAGCAACATTGGGAATTTTGTGCAGTTAAAAAGGCTAGATCTTTCCCGCAATGGTCTCTGCGGTGAAATTCCTGAAGCCATCGGCTCTCTTTCTAGCCTGCAAGTTCTTGATCTCAGCAAAAACAACTTTGAAGGAATCATCCCATCCGGGATCCTTGGATGCAAGGATCTAGTCTCAATCGATCTCTCTTCCAACAGATTAAGTGGGAAGGTCCCTAAAGGATTTGGAGCTGCATTTGCAAATCTCAGTGCTTTGAACCTTGCGAAGAACGAAATTCATGGAAGACCATCTGATTTCTCAGGCCTGAAATCCCTCAAGTATCTTAATCTTTCTAAGAATCTATTTCAGGGTCCAGTAGTAAGTATGTTTCAAGCGCCACTGAAGGTAATTGACTTGAGCAAGAACAAGTTCCTTGGCCACATATCTCAGGTACAATTCAATTCCAGCTTCGATTGGGCTAGTTTAGTTTTTCTTGATGTGTCCGAAAATCAGCTGAGTGGAGGGTATTTCAGTGATTTCAATCAAGCAGAGTCACTTAAGCATCTAAATCTTGCCCACAACAGATTTTCCAAGCAGAATTTCCCACACATAGGAAGGCTCTTTGGCCTTGAATACCTCAATCTTTCAAAAACCAGCCTCTCAGGTCTTATTCCAATTGAAATCTCACAGTTGAGTCGCTTAAGAACAGTAGACCTTTCACAGAACCATCTAACCGGTAGTGTTCCTGATCTAAGTAGCAATGAAGATCTTCGAGTTCTCGACCTTTCTCAAAACAATCTCACTGGTGAAATTCCTTTTGGGCTGGTTCTAAAACTACCTCGAATGGCAGAGTTCAACTTCTCCTACAACAATGTGAGTTTATGTGCTGCAAAATTCTCGCGCAAAACATTCGTGGCTGCATTTTCCGGGGCACAAGATGACTGCCCAATTGCTGCAAACCCAGATCTGTTCAGAAGAAAGGAAATGGAACACAAAAGACTGATGCCTGCATTGGCAATTATCTTCTCCATCTTCTTCTTTTTTGCCTGTCTTGTAATTGGGTGCAGAAAGAAATCCCAATTCTGGGCGGTTAAGCAGCTCCCACATAAAGAGAAACCAGTAGCCTCGGGGCCATTCTCATTTCAGACAGATTCAGCAACATGGGTTGCAGATGTGAAGCTTCCCACGTCAGTCCCTGTGGTTGTATTTGATAAACCATTGCTGAATCTTACATTTGCTGATCTTTTATCTGCGACATCCGACTTTGATCAAGGGACCTTGTTGGCTGAAGGAAGATTTGGACCTGTTTATATAGGTTCCCTACCGGGGGGAATCCATGCTGCTGTAAAAGTTCTAGTCCCTGCTTTGACAATGGCTGATGAAGAAATTGCAGAAGAGCTTGAACGTCTTGGTCGCATCAAGCATCCAAACCTTGTCCCCTTGATTGGCTACTGCTTATCAGGTGAAGAGAAGATAGCTATCTATGAATATATGGAGAACGGAAACCTGCAAAACTTGTTATACGATTTGCTACCCGAAGTTCAAAAGACAGAAGATTGGAGCATGGATACATGCGAAGAACAAGATAGTACTACTGTTCAAATTATAGCATCAGATGGCCTAACAACATGGGCATTCCGCCACAAGGTAGCGCTTGGTACAGCACGGGCATTGTCATTTCTACACCATGGTTGCTTCCCTTCAATGGTTCATAATGATGTAAAGGCCAGTAGTATCTATCTGGGATCCACATTGGAGCCTAGATTATTTGATTTTGGATTGTCGAGGATTGTTGTAAATGATTTAGATGACAATGAACTCTCACAGATATCACCAGGTTATTCCCCTCCAGAGTTTTCTCAGTCAGAAACAGCATTTGCAACATCAAAATCCGATGTCTATGGATTTGGAGTTGTTCTTTTCGAGCTGATTACAGGAAGGAAACCAGTGGGGGATGACTACCTAGATGAGAAAGACACAAATTTGGTGAACTGGGTAAGGGGACTAGTTAAGAAGAATCAAGGATCGAGAGCAATCGATCCAAAAATTAGAGGGACAGGATCAGTGACACAGATGGAAGAAGCATTAAGAATCGGGTATCTGTGCACTGCTGATCTGCCTTCAAAGAGGCCAAGTATGCAGCAGGTTGTTGGGCTACTGAAAGACGTTGATCCAATCTCAGGTCAATGAAAGGGGAAGTGAAAATTACTGTTGTTTGCTTCTTCCATTAGTTCCTTATACTGTGTTTTTGCCATGGAAGAAGGAGATGTACAATGGTTCTTGGCTGCTTTTTGAGCTCGATTTCTTACTTCCATTTTCATGAAAAGAAGGTTATGTTACAGCACTACATAAATGTTTTTAACTTCTCCATTTCTTTCTGTTCTTTCCTAAATCTCTTCTCATTTTTATTGATAGGTTGAAGAATTAAAATCGACTATAATTCTAGGATTTCGAGTTTTTGTCTGTCAGACCTCTGTAGACCAGTAAATAGACATGTGGACAGGGCCTTGGCCTGTATATAGACCTTAGTTGCTATTGGATGAGGCTATTCTTTTCTGCCAAGAGGTCCAACTTGGGCTGGTCCTTGTCAAGGAAGGTTTCTCCAATTTTGACCCACTCCATGTTTTTTGTTCATCTTGGGAGTGCTTGGATGGCTTTACTGTATGATTTTCTCTATACCCTGTGGTCTGAAAAGGTTGATGAAAGGAAGAGGAAGTATTCCAACCCTTCCCTCTTCTGGATTGTTAGGCCTGGTTGCGAACGAGTACCACATTCGAAGTTTAAAATGAGATCTAGGTATATATAAAGGACTTGGGTCACTCCACCTAATAGACGGTCCTAACAAGTGATATCAGAGCCAGGTCTCAAGCTACTTCATTTGGGATCAGGAGATTCTTTAGGCGGACGAGTTGGATTGCTTCGTTTGAAGGGGCGATTGTTGGGGCTGGCTACAAATGAGTCTTACATTGGAAATATAGAAGAAGATTTAGGGATTTATAAAGAATTTGGGTCACTTTACCTAATAAACTAATCTTTTGAGATGAATACTCAAGCCCTAATATGAATTTCATGGGGTATAGTAGGATTCAATGTCTTTTTCAGAGTATGCAACAATAAAATGGATATTATGAAGGGGAAATAACCACTTTAGTAGCAAAGATTTTTTTCTTAATATGTTCTTCTCTTTGCCTTTGGAATGGAGAGAGCGTTATTTCCATGGAGGTTTAGTCTACTTTGAAGGGGGATGCCTCCATTGACAAATGAGTCATTTTATTCTTGATTCTATTTTCATGGCGCTCTGATTTGGCAACTGGCAAATGGTATTGAGTGCTATTTTCTTGTGTAATGTATTCCAAAGATGAGTAAAGAGATTCCTCCTTAGTTGGCTTTGTCATTCATTGGGCAAACTATCGTCAAGGGTTTGTCACCATCTCATATAATTAATCTTATATCTAATATAAAGTGAAGATACTCATGATAAATATAAAATAAATATCAATCAATATTTCGGCCTCTATTTTGAATTGAGTGTGTCAATAAATTTTATCAAGTTTTTTCAATCAAATTAAAAAAAAGTCTTCTGAATTACTTGAATAAAAAAATCATTTTAAATTTCAAATTTTAAACTATGATCCATCAACCTAATCCCCTCAATCAATTAGTCTCTTTGCTTCAGTTACCCATTTGTAGGCAAGGGCATGTTAAAATTTCAAGGTGTCCATCCAATGTGAGTCGACTAAAGATCAACCTTACTAGTGAGTAGTGACACCTTTAATGTTGGAATCATGATGATTGAAAATTCGAAAGGGTTGGAGTGATTGTCAGGAATCCACTTCAGAAAGTAAGAGTTTTGAGTTCGATTTCCACTCTACTTCAGAGGGTCACTTTCCGTAGATTTACCCGGTCTTAATGGGTAGAGAAATTGTCATTGTGATTGATTGATTGATTAGTGCAGTCTCAGCTGCAACATCCTACCTAACCAATAACACTTACAAAGGACCCATGTCAATTATTCTTAGACTAATCATACCTACTCCTCCCTCTTCTTCATTATCATAACTACAACACATAACTAAAATTTCAACGTCATGAATCCATTTTCTCCAGTATCATGATATTGCCACACATTAAGATCCAGATATCCCTCTGGCTAATGCCCAATTTTATCATTTGTTAACAGAAAGAGATGCTATTAGCATCAAAACTATTAGTCTTGAGTTCGATTTCCACTCTACTTCAAAGGGTCAGTCCCTGTAGATTTACCCAGTATGTGTAGATAGAGACATCTTAAAAAGAAAAAATCAAGATGACTGAAAAACAGGGCTTTAAATTGTCATTGTTATTGATTGACTGATTAAGATAAGATTATTACATGTCTTTTTTTTTACCCTTTCATTCAACAGGGTGCTGTGAATTGTGACATAGTAGATCAGGATGTCATGTTCACAATCTTTCTTCTTCTTTTTTATTTTTTATTTTTTTTCATTCAAACTGACCGTTGTTGGTCCAGGGAAGCTGTAATTGTTCCCTATAAATTATAAACAAACCTTTAGTCAAATATTAAGAAATAATAATAAATATGATATCAGAACCAACATTTACATATTTAACAAATACAGATATTAAAACTTGACTTTTAAACTATAGAGACATCTTAGTCCAAAGAGAAAAACAAATAAAGTTTTAAGTCTAGCATGTGATGTGCATTTCGGTCTTGAGCAGTGGGCTAGCATGTGGGCCTTGGGCTCACAGGAATATGATGCCCCATAAAAAAAGTATTGCTTCCTTTTGACCCACAAAAAAGTATCTTCATGAAAATAAATAAATAAATTTTAACTGAAGCGCAAGCTCTTTCTTATGAGAGCAAGGTCTATTCACTTGCACTTCACATGAGAGAGAGAAACCTCTTTTCGAACCCTAGGGTTGTGTTTGAACGAGGGGTAAATTTTTTAAGAGTTACCTGAGTATTATGAATATCTAGGGGTAAAAAATCAAACCCTCCCCTTCCACTTTTGAAAACCTTTTTCAAACAAGGGTATTCATAATACCTAGAATAACCTCTGTAAAATTTATCTCTTATCCAAATACAGTCTAAATTGACTACTGAATCCCTATTTCAGTCAATCCCTTTAGGATGTCCTTGACTCTAGAGGATAATAAGAAACCTTTTAAGGACTGATGTGTGCATGCCATATTTCATTCTTAAGGGTAAAATCTCTACATCAACTGTAATTCTATATATTATTTGTTTTATCCAATACTTAATAGTAATTTTACTTTGTAATTTCTAATCCATGAAGCATAGATATTTAGGTGCATCACATGATTTGATCACTCTCATGCACTTTGGGTTATTTCCTGCATATTTAAACATCATAGATTTACATGTCGCATCATACTTGGATCTATTATGCATCAAATTTAAGTATCAAAGTGATCAATTAAAGAAATTAAGTTGGGCTTGGTTAGGTCATTCAAACCCTGTTGTTAATCATTCATTTAGATAGTGCATGTGCTTGCATAGCAACATAGACAGTGAGGTAGAATACCCACCAAAACCTGCACCATCAACCCAAACCAGTTTGGTGAATTGTTAAATCAATGAGTGCCCCCAAAAGAAGAGGCAAGTGATAAGAACTTCCCTTGCCATAGGCTATCACAATGAGGGGTAATAATCTCGTTCGGCCTGAGATATTAGTGATATCTCGGTGATACGATTCTCTCTTCTTCTTTTTTTTTTTTTCATTTTTCAAACTATTGGTCATTTTTTATTTTCCAGAATTAAAAAAAAAACTGAAAGAATACTCGTTTTTGAAAAAAAAAAATTTAAATTGAACATATCGGCCGAGATACCGGTAGGGTCTACGAACGAAACAAATTTTTTTTTTTTTTTTAAAAAAACAATGATATTTAATGATAGAGGCCGATATATATTGTCAATATATCCACTATATTGGCCGAGATTATTACCTATATTCAGAACTTTTTTTCGAAATTTTTTTTGGCCTTTTAAGTTGAAAATTCACTAAATAGATTAGTAAAAAAAATGACACATTGGATGACAAACTGAACTACTATATCATCTACTAAAAATCCTAGTGGACCAATTAAAATGGCCCAACTAATCCAAGTGGGCCCACTAATGGTTAGAATTACACAATTTATTAGATAAATAATGTAATGAATCATCTACCAATGCCAATGTCATATGATTCAAATATTTCTTTCACCCAAAATGACAGTTTTTAAGAACATGAAAACAAACTCAATTAAATAATTTTAAATGCCTTGAGAGTACTTGAGAGTCGAGCAAGTGATTATGAGTTTTAAATAGTACGATCAGCATTTTAATAACCAAAGTACCAAACTAAACATAATCATGCAATTCAACTTAAACCTCTCTTAAACAGTCCAAGTCCTTAAAACAAACAAATTTATAAAAGGCTTACTATAATTACTAATTATCTTATTCTTTATTTTCTTTTTCTTTTCCATCATCATGGTTGTGATGTAATTTTTATTTTTTATAATATACACTTAAAAATAACAATCTGCCAAATCATTCGACATTGTACTATTGTCACAATTCAAAATAGTTTGAATCATCGTAAGAAAAAAATGGTTTGATCAATGTTTCGTCCTTTTAAAACAAATTTAATAACTCGGTTCTATTTCATACTCTTTTCACTTAATGATGTTCAAAAACCATATCAGGTTGGTTATTAACAAATCTTACTATTCTAATAGAATTATGAAAATATTTGAAATGTAAAAGCGTACAATCTTTTGTTCGATTAATTTTTAAATTTTGAATCATTGAGCATTCAAGAGTATATTTAGTTTACATGCAGACAGATCTTATACTTTTGAAAGTTAGATTCCATATTGAATGAAAGTTGGAGAATTATTCACGTTATTACCTTTTAGATATATTTTACACTACTTCATATATTAAATATTTTTTTTGAAAAAATACTTATAAATCTTACCATTCTATAATTTACGATACATGATCTGCAGTTCAAGATTGATAACAATTTTATGATATGATTATTTAAAACAAAACCATCAAACAATCTATGCCATTGCACAAAATCATGCAATCATTTCAAGTGTTGAAGCACAACATGCAGACTATGAACAGGACACTGCCCGCATCAATCCCGACTGAGAACTAGATCAATTTCCAAGCTAAAGTTTCCAGCAACTAAGGAATACTTCAATATTCATCTTAACCCAGAAGGGTAAAAACTATCAATTCAAATAGAACCCGCAGAAAATGTGGGAATTAACAAAATCAAGCAACCTCGTACACATCATGCTCGCATGAAAGGTTGTAGGCCAAAGAGAAGAAGACCGACTCCCCCACTCTGCCCAAAGCCACAATCAAGTTGTTGCAACATGAATACCAAAATTATCTCATTTGATTTGCTAATCCATCGTACATTAATGGGAATGACAGCCCATCAGGAAATAAAACATGTCTTTGCCCTGAATGGGGTTGCATTACAGAGTAGATCCGATAATAGCTGACTTCAGATGGATAAGGCATTAATGATGACAAGTCAGATATAAGAATTACCTGAAGAAATTATCAAACCACTGATTAAGAGTCTCAGATTCTCAACTTTACACGTGCAGTTTTCGACATAGTAATCTTAGGATGACAACTAAAAGACCAAAAAGGAAAGGCCTTCATGAAGCATCCAGCAACAGTTGGCCCTGGCATGAAAGCATTAAGCCCCGAAATATGCTGCAAAATGAACTGCAGATTTAAACAAGTAAAACTGACCTTTCAATGACACCAAGTTAAAAACACAGCCAGATTATGTGAATATCTATAACAGACCTTTGAATATGTTATCCCAAGCAAAACCTGCACGGCATGAAATAAATAAGAAACTCCCAAGGGAACTGCAACTATAAATAAACATAATACTTAGGTAAAACCTCTATAGAGAATAATCCAAGCATCTCATTAAATAGTTAAGTACAGATCAATTTTCAAGATAACAGACATTAACAACAGATGCAAATTAGAATTTATATAGTTTGCAAATAGAAGAAGCCACTGCCAGCTTGCTCCCGTATGGAACTCGTGCATACTTCCATGAAATCCCAAGGACAATGCAGGTGGAAGGCCAAATCTGCAGTTTGCGCCACATTTTTCCATCAGTGAAAAATGACAGCCAAAAAATAGTATTTACCAGAACAAATTAACCTCTAACAAACTGCCTGAAGGAGTAATCAAACGTAACCCTTTAACCTTAAAACACAGTGCCAAAAGAAGTAAATAATGAGTATAACCCATTAATTTCTGACACGGAGTGTTCATAGACACAACCTTTGAATGCCAGAACAGAGAAGTGTATTCATCTTTTTCTGCCACCTCGTTCCCTTAAAGCAAGGGTAAGTGTCTCTCCTGGTCCAATGTTGTAATACGCAAGTGAGAGATTGTCCTTAAGAAAACCAGCCCGACCACTCAGCTTCTGTTTGTTTGAAGGAAGCTGAACTTCTCCAGCAATCTTCTCTTTGAGGCTTCCAACAGTCTCAGATAAAGACTGTATAGTGATCTCCAGAAGCTGGCCTTTCAGGTTTCCTTCATCAACATTTGGAACAGACACAGAAATGCGAACAGATCCCTGCAATGTAAGCAAAGAATAAAAGAATAGGAGATCAATGCAGTTACCATGATCCAGACAATTGAAATATAAGCCAAACTAATGACAATTAGAGGAAAGTCAGAGAACATCATTCGAGGACAATGAAAGCTAAAAATATGAACTGATAGAGGATGATGACAAAAGCTAAATGCATGTGTAACTCCATACCGGATGTTGAGCCAGGAACTGGTCTTCTGGAATAAGAAAAGCATCATCAACTCTCTGCCTCTTTGGCTCTGGCTCATCGGGCAGCGGTGGAGGAGCTTCCTCAGGTGGGGGCGGAGGAGGAATCCCTTGAGGTAAGGGAGGAGGTTGCATCATGGGCATGGGAGGTGGTGGCATAGGCATCTGGCCAAAAGGTCGGGGAACTGCCAGAGGTGTAAACTGGGATCCAGGTGGTGCTGGTGGAAGGATACTGGGAGGGTTCACAGAAAAAGATGGAGGTAATGTGGGTGGCCTCACCATATGGGGCTGTTGTGTTGACATTGGTTGTGGTGATGGCCTCAGCATATGAGGTTGCTGTGTTGACATTGGTTGTGGTGGTGGCCTAACAGCTGAGACCATTGGCATAACAGACGGTCGTGGAGGAGGAGGTACAAGGAGTCCACTGCTGTTTGGAGCAGAATATTGAACGTTGCTCATAGGCACACGAGGCATGTTCAGCGCTAGTCCAGGTGGAGGAGGGAGAGGACGAATTGGTAGTACACCAGGTTTGGGTGGAGGAGCAGGACCAGGAAGTGTCCTTGTTTCATTGTTGTTGGCATCATTTTGCTCCTCTCCGGACTGACTCTGTGACAAGGCTTGGTTTGCAGTTCGCCCAATGCTTCCTGTATGCCCATCCCATATGACCTGCTTTGGCTGCTCCTCTTTCTTCTTTTCAATCTCGGCCTTAACAGCATTGGAGACTTCTTCCTCCGTTGTACCAAAAATATCAGGCCGGGTCCGCGCAAGGCCGACAATGTTCCTTGATATCTCATCATCCTGTGCAAGTGTTGTCTCTCGGATCTTGGCCATCATCCTCTCTTTTTGTTCTTTGTACTTGGGATCAATTAGAGAAATACGCATATGCTCTGCCATCTCACTGATTGGAATCAGCTCTCCAGTGATGGGAGAAACAACAAACTTTGTTGGATCCCTTTCAGTAGGCATTCTTTCTTCAGGTCTCTTCCAGTTCTTCACTATTCTCATAGGTGGCTCTGGCTCATCAGGAGTCTTTGTCTCATTTTTCTTCTTGCCTTCATTGTTCTCCTCTAGACTGGTTGCTCTCATGCCTTCTTCAACAAGCTGAACTTCTTCTTCATCCATTTCCATTTCCACCTCCTTTCCAGGCTCAATGACTTCTTCATCCTCTTCCATTGCTGACACCTTGCTTCTCCTTATGACTTCCTCTAAAGTCATGGGCTGGGGCAACTCATCATCTTCATCATCAGCAAACTCAATTGTTTCCACAACAACAAAATCATGCCAATCAATCATTGCCATATGCACCCGTTCCTGCTCAATCTCATCCTCTGCCTTCTGCCTCGCCTGTTCTTGCGACCGCTCCCATTCAAGCCGATGCAAGGACCGCTCAAGGACTATTGTCATATCAGCAGCACTCTTCCTAAGCTTTTCTGTAAGTCCCTTGGGAGGCATCAGCACTTTGGAATACGCATCCGCGAGTGCCGTGAAGAACATGAACATACTGTGAGTAGGCTTCAAGAAATGGAACTGGGGATTATTGATCTCCCTACTTGTCAGACCTGTCAAGAATGACTTCCCATTTCGTGCAACAAACTGTGCTGTCAACTTAATGATATCCAGTTCCTCCCCAGTAATCCCTTCTGGAAGCCGAACTGTATACTGCTCCGCCTCAGGTGGCTCAAGAGGCTTATGAGGAGGCTTGATTTGAGACACCATATCAGGTTTCTCTGCTTCATTTCCATCTGCAGCTGGAGTGGGAGTAGGCGCTGATTCAGTGGCGGAAGAATCAGGATCTACCAGAGTGGGTTGCTGGGAGGATTGGAGCTGCACACAGAACTCGGAAATGCGGTGCTGGTAATAGGCATGGTAAGGGTCAGAGCTGCTCAAGAAGTTGAATTTAGCATTGCCGGTGTTGTTTGCAAGGATACGTTTCTCAAACTCGGGGCCATTCTTGGCAACAAATTGTGCAGTCTTGTCAACAATGTTACGGATGTCAGGTGGGGGATGGATGATACCGATTGTTTTTGTGTGGGTTGCAACAGATGTTGCAGCAGCCAGAGTGTTGCTCTCATCTGTTGTCACCATTGCAGTCTCATTCAATTTCTCAATTAGGTCCTGGTCCCCATCAGTGGAAGGTGCAGGGAGTAGCAACATCATAGTAGTCCCCAGCATTTTTCTTCTAAATTCAAGCCTAGAAAATAAAAATTACCTACGAATTTCCCCAAAGATATAGCAAGCCAGTGACTCTCACTAGGGCATTTCAAGATCTAAAAAAAAAATAACAAGAGATAATATAATCCCAGTATGAGCAGATAAATAACAATAACAGCAAAGAAGAAGATGAAGAAGAAAATTCGAAAACCGTTGCCTCAACAAAAGAAACGCTCGGTTTGGACGAGTGAAAAGGGCAATAAGATTCATTTAACTACCTCGAGAAATCATAAATATGGTCAAAACCCATTTCTATTTTAATGAAAAGAAGGCGATTTTCCAAGAAAATACTTTCCTTTACATGAAACCAAAACGAGCGTTTATTTTGAGGAAGAGAAAGAGATGAAACAAGGGTTACCTTATACGATTAGAATGAATCGCGAGAGCTATCGAAGAACGGAGACAAGAGAAAGGGGAGAGGATACATTGTACGTTTGATGATTCAAGTTCGGAATTTTACAGACTGAAAAACTAGGGTTTAGAGCAAGCGCCGTGAACGCCCAAGTAACTATGGTCGTTTCGCCGTGAATGACGAAAAGTCGTCGTGAGTCGTGACTATAAACAGAATAACTTTATGAAAATAAATATAGAATTGTGAATATTGAAAAGTAAATTTAATTTAAATTTTTATCTATTTAATTTAAATAGATAAAATTGACAATTGATGAGAAGTTCTAGATTAACTATTTATTTTGCTAAGTTTCAGTTTAATGACTTCATACCTGAGATTAGCTTCTTAAATTTTTTTATATTAATTAACAATTTCATTGATTTTATAATATGAAGCCCCTACCCACCGATGTGGGAAGAAGTAGTAGAGGAGGAAAATTTGGAGAATTTAAGTGGGTGGCCTCCCTTGTACTCATGTGACGCGTTTTGGGCCGGGCCAGGTGGGCCCGGGCCAAAACCGTGCGGGCTCGCTCGTGTGCGAGGCCTAGAGCAGACAATATCACACTGAGTCAAGCCCTAAGCCCTGTATTCGGGTCGGATCGTTACAAATGGTATTAGAGCCGAGGTTCTACACTCGGACTGTGTGATCCTTCCTCCTTTCCTGGAGTTGTTGAGCTGGACCGGAGTTGAGTCGGGGACGGCTCGAGGCTTTAGGGGGGGTGATTGTGAAACCCCTACCCACGGATGTGGGAAGAAGTCCCACATCGGTAGTAGAGGAGGAAAATTTGGGGAATTTAAGTGGGTGGCCTCCCTTGTACTCATGTAACGCGTTTTGGGCCGGGCCAGGTGGGCTCGGGCCCAAATGCAAAACCGTGGGGGCTCGCTTGTGTGCGAGACCCAGAGCGGACAATATCACACTGAGTCAAGCCCTAAGCCCTGTATTCAGGTCGGGTCGTTACATATAAAACTAACAAATTTTAATTAAACTTCTGTCATAGAACATTGAGGCACAGCATAAGCTATCCATTTATAAATAGTGTAGATTTTTCCTATATTAATTTTTTTTTTTAAGTTCTCATGAACTTATTTGTACAAAATTATTTGTGGGATGCGCTTTCATTCTCTTTCATAAAAATTTGATATTAAAATAATTTTATAGTTGAGCTTTAATTTAATTCAATAAAAATGTATTATTAAATGAAATAAAAATTTGAATGTCTTAAAAATATAATTTTATTTATTTAATAAAAAGAAATTTTATAAACACTATACACAAGTCAGGATCTTTTAAACTCTTCCATCTGTCTAGGCTTAAATAGATCGCATCAAATTATGTCCATGAAATCTGTGAACATAACTCTTAAAAAAATTCTACTAAATATGATAAATAATTTTTATATAGGTATTATAATTTTTTTCCATCTGAATGTATCTGTAGTTATTTTTTATCTACTTTGTTAGTTACTTTTTTTTTCATTTATTTATTCCTTTTTGTTAACTATTTCAACATAAAATAGCATAAATGAAAAAAAAAAAGTTAGAAAATAATAATACCTATAAAATAATAGATGAAAATTTTTCATTTGCTCTTAGTTACTGTTTCTAACATGTAAAAATTTACAACAACATTTTTTACATTCACTTACTCTTTATTTTAATTATTTCATCATTAACTATGGATTATGACATATAAATGTTAGTAAATGGTAAAACCTATAAAATAATACATGAAATTTTTTTATTTGCTGTTATTTACTGTATACTAACTTCTTTTACAGGGATGTAATTTTTTCCTTTTATTTTCTTTCTTTTTGTAATTATTTCATTATTATCTATGGACTATGACATATAAATGTTAGAAAATGGTAAAACCTATAAAATAAGACATGAAATTTTTTTATTTGCTGTTACTTAATGTATACTAACGTCTTTTACAGGGATGAAATTTTTCCTTTTATTTACTTTCTTTTTGTAATTATTTCAATATTATTTATGGACTATGACATATAAATGTTAGAAAATGGTAAAACCTATAAAATAATACATGAATTTTTTTTATTTGCTGTTATTTAATGTATACTAACATCTTTTACAGGGATGCAATTTTTTCCTTTTATTTTCTTTCTTTTTGTAATTATTTCATTATTAACTATGGATTATGACATATAAATGTAAATGGTAAAACCTATAAAATAATAAATGAAATTTTCTTATTTGCTGTTATTTTTTTATTATAATTAAAAATGTATGACATTTGTGTGGTTATCAGTTCAAGTAATTAGGACCCCATTAGTTTCATTTTCTAATATTTTTCTACATTATTATGTAATTTTCAATCATTTTATTATTTATTTATTTTTATTTCTATAACTTCATAACTTAAAATAACACTCATTGACTAAGAAAATAAATTATGAAATTATTTCTACAAATTTTCCTCATTTATATACTTTTCCTTGTAATTTTCACCATTTCATTACTATTTATATAATTTCCCACTATCGTAACTTCAAAAATATATTAGAAGATATAAATGTCCGATATTTTATGAAAAAATTATATATTCAATAAGCTCATAATTATCTGCATTTACTGTAAATTTTTTGAAATTTTTTTTTTCAAAAAAAAACGGGCAGGAGAGAGAAAAAGTTCGGCCGATATATCGGCCGATATGAAAAATCGGCCGGGATATCGGCCCGGCCGATTTTTCTACCCCTGCCCAGAGCGGACAATATCACACTGAGTCAAGCCCTAAGCCCTGTATTCGGGTCGGGTCGTTACATATAAAACTAACAAATTTTAATTAAACTTCTGTCATAGAATATTGAGGCTCAGCATAAGCTATCCATTTATAAATAGTGTAGATTTTTCCTACATTAAATTTTTTTTTTTAAGTTCTCATGAACTTATTTGTACAAAATTATTTGTGGGATGCGCTTTCATTCTCTTTCATAAAAATTTGATATTAAAATAATTTTATAGTTGAGCTTTAATTTAATTCAATAAAAAATGTATTATTAAATGAAATAAAAATTTGAATGTCTTAAAAATATAATTTTATTTATTTAATAAAAAGAAATTTTATAAACACCATACACAAGTCAGGATCTTTTAAACTCTTTCATCTGTCTAGGCTTAAATAGATCGCATCAAATTATGTCCATGAAATCTGTGAACATAACTCTTAAAAAAATTCTACTAAATATGATAAATATATGTAAATATTGATAAAATCCATTGATTATAAAATTTAAAAATATTAATCTCTAAGTTCAATCAATACCAAAGTTCAAACCAAATTGACGTCTTTAACTACTCTACAATATTATAAAATAAGCAATTGACATTATTATTATGAATTTTAAGTTTAAAAGAAAAGTTTTCATTTTCATGATGTCACAACTTATGATTGATTTTATATTGTGACGACTCAATCTGATCCGTCGCAATATTGTCTGCTTTTGATCCACGGACCCTGCACGATTTTGTTTTGGACCCAACCCACTTGAATAGGTCCAAAAGGCCTCAGTGAAGGAAAAGGGGTTGTCCCCTCTTAAATCTCTCAATACACCCAGCAGCTGCTAGGCTACGCCAGCAGCGCTGTGGCGCGGGATGCTACATATATTTAATTTAAATTTTAAATATCTGATAAAAATATTCATTTATCTTTGACTGGCTGGTCATTTGCATCCACAAACAGGCTGCCTTTCATAAGATGGAATTGGAAATATGTAAATAAGAAATTGAGCAATAGAGGCTTTGGGTTTGAATACTGGCTTTATCATGATTTTTGCTCTACTCAACATCTGCAAAATTTGAGTGGCTTTTCATTTGTGTTCCTTTTGCAGCATAGTACAGGAGTTCAACTCGAATCATGGAGTTCTATTAATTTGAATTCAAAATACAACACTGACATATCCTCTGCACTAGCACATATCCTATAAATGGCAGTAACTTCAGATTTTTTTTTTTCTTAAAAAAATAAAATAATGCCATTTGAGTTATTTTCAACTGAAAATCAGAACTTGCTGGGATGGAGAATAATTACCAGCCAATCAACTACCTGCTTACATTCAGTGAGTGCTCATACCAATTTTCAGCTACAACAAAGGAATTTTCTCATTTTTTTCTGTCCTGTGAACCTTCCCAAACTCAAACTGTTTCCAAGGAAATCTAACCATTGGATGTGGATTGAAATATATCAAAGTTATTAAAAAAACCTTCACAAGTGTCTTGTCCCACCAATTCGTCTTGCCAACTCAAAATCCTTTCGCACTGTAACAGAGATGGAAATGGAAAATGGTCATATCCACCAGCAATGATGACCTACAGAAGTTCTAAATAGTAAAAAACACATGAAATAGAATTAGAAGTCAAGAACCAAACTACACATACATGGCATGCAGATTACAAGCATTGTGGGTTCAAACATGGGTCAAAAAATTGGTCGACGATACAGCTATATACAGATGTTTTTTGGGTGTTTTGAAGCCTAGCCCTCTATCCTATACACCTATTCTTGACATTGAATGCTTTTTAGCTCAGAAAGAAAAGAGCTCATACTTAAAAAAAAAAAAGATTATTATGGTTGATGTGCATTGCTTTTTTTGATGTTTATGCATGTCAAAAACCGACCTTCGGATCCACAGTTCAAGTACATGCAACTAAATCCAGTCAACTTTGTTTCATCTACTTCCCATGCACTTAACTACAACCTATCCTGCTTCCTACTTACAGCTACGCAATTGCTACTAAGCACAACAAAAGTTTATTTTAAGTTCAAATAATAGTCATCGAAGGATTATTTTTTTTTGAAAATGATGAATACATTAATAAATAGAGAAGTACCAGAGGTGCAAATACAAATGAAACAAACATAGAGACCTAAAAAGCTTAGCATCCCAATATACCCACATAACTGGAAAACATGAAAAGAAAAAAAATGACACGTAAAATCAATACATTCTTTCCAGGCTCGCAGGATGTTAGTCATGGAAATATTCCTTAATTCCTTTAGAGAAGAGGCCCACGAAGCACATTTGGCAAAGATCTGACTGCTAATAGACTGATGAGGTTCTACGAGATACTGGGACACTCTATTATTGTGTTCCCATCAAAGACTACAATATGTGGCAAAGAAAGCAAAGCGCCATAATGAGGAGCACTTTGGAGAGACCGAACCAATGACCCAAGCATAAGATAATTGAGCAAGCTGTAGAAAGCATAGTCCACTGCACTCCAAAACAAAACTCTAAACTGCAGAAGAGAAAGGACAGTGAATAAGGAGATAATTCGTCTCTCTAAGGTTTGAAGACAGAAAGGGCAAGCACTGGTCAGAATTTCTCCTCTTTTGCGTAAATTGTCTTAATGTAAGGATCTTCCCAAAACTTGTTGTCTAGAGGAAACAAATAACCCACGGCAGAGCTTTGAAAGTCCAGATAGCAAGGGGTTAACAAGGTCGATAACCTCAATTTGATTGCTCCAAGTGTAGAAAGACTTCACTGAAAAGCGATCAACGGGGTGGGGCCACCATAAGAAGTAGTCCTCATTAGAGACAAGAATCTTATAAGAGCTAAAAGTCTGAAGGAGATTGGAGAACTCATCTACTTCCATATTGTGTTAGGTTATGGCGAAGAGAATATCCCACACAACCTAATCACCATTAATTGAGTAGAAATCTAAAATGAATCCTGATGGTGAGAGGGAAAGGCGGTAAAGGGAGGGGAAACATGAAGCCAGAGAGAGGGTGTCACACCAAGGATCTGTCAAGAACTTAACCTTGTTGCCACACCCCACTTTAAACCTAATCCCATGCTTAAATTTGTCAACACAAGCTAAGATAGCTCTCCACATGCCTGAAGCTTTGCGAGGAACTGGATTGATGATCCATCCAAAATTACCCAGATTGTACTTGTGGATGAGCAGAGATCTCCATGGAGTTTCTTCCTCGGATCCGATCCTCCACAGCCACTTGTACAGGAGAGCAACATTAACTTATTTGATGGATCGAACTTTGAGACCACCCGCATCAATGGGGGGACAAACTTGCTCCCAACTGACAAGGTGATATTTCCTCTTTTCCTCCTGGGTCACTCCAAAGAAAATTATTCATAATTCTCTCCAAAGAAGTGGCAACCTTCTTGGGGCATCTAAATGTAGATAGGTAAAGCTGAAAGAATTGGCTTCAGAAGGGTGATTCTACCTCTGAAGGACAAATACTTTCCTCTCCATGAGGCTCAATGCTTGCTGAACTTGTGAATGATAGGATTCCCACTGAGAATAACTAGGAGCGTTGATGCACAAAGGGCACCCAAATAGGTAGAGGGAAGAGATGATGATACACAACCCAAAAGCCCAGAAAAAGTTGCAAGCTCACTGCCGTCGAAGTTAATGCCGAAGACTTCACTTTTGAGATGGTTGATGTGGAGGGACGAGGATAGTTTGAAGTCGAATCATCTAAGAAGTGACCCAAGATTCATGACAGAGTCCTCAATAGCCTCACAAAAAATGGATAATGTCATCCACAAACTGTAAATGATGGAACTACAGTGAAAATTTGCCAACACTGAAACCGTGAATAAGAGAGAAATCAACAGCCTTGGATAACGTCCCTTTTTATTAATATATGAACCATTTCTAAAAAAACAGCCTTGGATAACAAATGGCTTAGAGCCTCTGTCACCATAATGAAAAGTGCAGGAGAAAGGGGATCACCCTGATGAATACCCCTGGAGCCTTGAAGAAACCTTTGGAAGATCCATTAATGAGGACAGAAAAGTGAGCTAAAGAAATGCACTCTGAAGTTCACAGACACCATCTCCTACTGAAGCCCATGCTAGAGAGAATAAAGTGAAGGAAACCCCAATCCACCATATCATAAGCTTTTTTAAGATCAAGCTTACATATGATATTAATGTGCATAGATAGACATGCATGAGCATGGATGCACACACATAGAGGATCCCTCCAGGCACTCATATAAGGACCATGAGCACCCAACCAAATAGAGCCCACCCACCAAGTGCTAGGGCTGCGTTTGGATGGGGGGTAAGGGGGGGTAACCCCCAGTTACCCCTACTTACCCCCGTTTGGTAACAAGGGAGGAGGGGTAAAAATTCAAATTTTTACCCTTCCCCCCTCCCTTTTCAATACCCCAACGGGCAAAGGGGTATTCATTTTGAATACCCCTCCTTACCCCCCCATTTTGCTTATGAAATATTTTTTTTTATATTTTATTTATTTATTTATTTTGATAAGTACTTGGCTTTTATTTTTTTAAAAGCACTCTATTATTTCCATTTGATAAATTTCATATCACCAAGCAACAAATTATATTTTTTTATGAAGAGATATAATGAATTTTTTATTCATTTTTTGAAATTTAAAATAATAATAGTGGTTTTTTATTTTTTTTTATTTTTTAAGGAAACCTTTCCCCTATTTATCCCGTGCTGTCATCTATTTTTCAATTATATATTATATAATTTTCTGAAACGTATTTGTCAAAATGTTCTATTTTTAAGGGGTGATTCTGTCGAAATTTCGATAGGGTCTCAAAACTCTGAAAATTTTGAGATTTATGATAATATCTTTCAGGGTAATTAACAATTTATTCTATTAGAAGATTATTTTAAAAATGTGTCAACATTTTTAACGTAATGCATTTAGGTGAAGGGTAAATTTTTACAGGGGTTACCCTTGAGTAGGGGTAAACTGACATATTAACAATTTTATGAGAATTAATAATTTTATTAAATCTATATAATATAAAAATAAAATTTCTGCAACATTTTTAACGTGATGCATTTGGATGAGGGGTAAATTTTTACAGGGGTTACCCTTGAGCAGGGGTAATTATACGTAGGGGTAAACTGACATATTAACAATTTTATGAGAATTAATAATTTTATTAAATCTATATAATATAAAAATAAAATTTCTGTAACATTTTCAATGTGATGCATTTCGGTGAGGGGTAAATTTTTACAGGGGTTACCCTTGAGCAGGGGTAATTGTACGTAGGGAAATAAACTGACATATTAACAATTTTATGAGAATTAATAATTTTATTAAATATATATAATATAAAAATAAAATTTCTGCAACATTTTCAACGTGATGCATTTGGGTGAGGGGTAAATTTTTACAGGGGTTACCCTTGAGCAGGGGTAATTGTACGTAGGAGGATAAACTGACATATTAACAATTTTATGAGAATTAATAATTTTATTAAATATATATAATATAAAAATAAAATTTCTGCAACATTTTCAACGTGATGCATTTGGGTGAGGGGTAAATTTTTACAGGGGTTACCCTTGAGCAGGGGTAATTGTACGTAGGGGTAAACTGACATATTAACAATTTTATGAGAATTAATAATTTTATTAAATATATATAATATAAAAATAAAATTTCTGCAACATTTTCAACGTGATGCATTTGGGTGAGGGGTAAATTTTTACAGGGGTTACCCTTGAGCAGGGGTAATTGTACGTAGGGGTAAACTGACATATTAACAATTTTATGAGAATTAATAATTTTATTAAATCTATATAATATAAAAATCAAATTTCTACAACATTTTCAATGTGATGCATTTGGGTGAGGGGTAAATTTTTATAGGGGCTACCCTTGAATAGGGATAAACTGACATATTAATAATTTTATGAGAATTAATATTTTTATTAAATTCATATAATATAAAAAATAATAATTATAATTTTTATGAAGAGATATGTTGATATTTTTTATTTATTTATTGGGATTTAAAATAGTAATATAAAAAAAATCTTTATTTATATTTTTAATATTAGAATGCAAGTGTTTATTTTAAATTATAATTATGAAAAATAATTTATAGAAATTAGATAATATTATTATAAGTTATATTATTAGAATTTACTTTATAAATATTATTTATAATTATATTTTATAGAAAAATATATTAATATATCAGGTTACCCTTACTTGTAATTACCAAACAAGATTTTTTACCCTTAGGGTAAGGTTTACTTTACCACAACAATTACCAAACAAGATAAGGGTAATCCCAATTCAAGGGTCACCCCTACTCAAAGGTGACCCCTACTTAGGGGTAACCCCTATAAAAATTACCCCTCATCCAAACGCAGCCTAGGTTCTCAGTATTTGGGTGCAACTATAGAACATACGGGAATATTATAAATACGATTAGTGCAGGTGGGAGACAATTCAATAAACACGGGTGTAGTAGAAAAGACCAACATCCATTTTTGGAACAACGGTAGATCCCCTTGTCATTTACATCAAATGGGTGCTAGCACCTTTTTCAAGGCAACTTTTCAAGTAGTTTATCCTTCTGGAGGAATGGGATCTTGAGTACAATCGGGTTTATTGTAGTTTCCCTAATGCAGGACTGTAAAGTGAGACAAGCTAGCAAATGTTTATGTGATTTTCAAATTCCACTTCTATAAAGAATTTTTCACAAGACAGAAATTAGACTTGCAGCTTTGCATTGGAGAAACAATAGGTGGATACACATGGTGAAAATGTCTATACTAAGATGGTGTGGAGAAGCAAAATAAAATTAGGAATCAGTACATTAAAAGAAATCTACGGTTGGCCCCAATAGAAGAAAAAAATGGAAGAATGCCATCTGTTTGTCTGAAAAGATTAGTGCAGCAACCAAAAGGTTAGAGCCAACCTACATTCAAATAACTAGTGAGCAAGCAGATGGCTAAATTTGACATATAAGGCTATAGAGTGATAAATCTCTTAGAAAATCTAGAGTGATAGAGGATTTTGCCATGAATGGGGGTGCGCATGGTAGAAGAACTCATACAGCCAACCCAGACACATGGGATGATGCTTCAATGATGATGAAGCAAAAATGAGGGCAAAAAGATAACCAATCCAGTTATAGAGATCTTTGTATAGAGGTGTATTTTGCATGTGTCCTTAGTATATCTTGTACATGTACTTCTATGGTTTCAAAAAATTTATGATTAAGACAAAAAATATGAAGGGTAAGGCAGTAGTGGGAGTTGGATATAAGAAGAATGATGTGTTTACAAGCATAGGGATGACAATGGTATGGGCCTGTGCTGTGTCAAGCCCTAGCCCGATTTTGAAAATGGAAATTTGAGCCCGACCCCATGAAGAGTCTAAGCCCAAGGAAAAGCCTGAATTAAAATAAACCTGCTTGGTATCAGGATCATGTATATCACATTACCTGGTCCATTTCTCTCTTTTAAAAAAAAAAATCATTGATCTCAGAAAAAATCAACATAAAGATTGAAAATAGACTTAATGAACTACACAAGTAGACAAACTTTCAGTATAAAGCTCAATTTATAGCCACTTGATTTTAATGATCAAGGAAAGGATGCTAGGTGACACTGACCTTTAAGATGATCAAGTAGCTATAAATTGAGCTTTGGGATGAAATTTGGTCCACTTTTAAGTTATCTACTTTCAATTTGTACATATTCGGGTTAGGTATTCAGCTTTGGACCTAAGAATTGATATGTCCGAACCCAAGCTCAATTAACAATTGGGCTAGGAATGGATGCTGAAGCCATTATGCCGAAACTTCTTGGGCCGAACTTCTTGGGCACGTGCACAAATGACTGCCTTAAAAAAAGGAACTGGAGACCATTATGCCAAAATGGATGACAAAACCACATGCACAATTGGACCTGGTCATGACACCACTTGATACCCTATGCACAAAAAGAAAGAAAATGGATAGATAAAACAATTGAAACAAATCAGAATCATCAGTCCACACCAGTTTCTAAACACATTTGATCACTAGTTCCAGTTGAAACCCCATTCGGGAAAACTAATGCACATACACACGACATGCATACACTCACATTCACAAAAAGACATGTATCATGGTATAGAATATAGATACTGAAAAAGAAGATAAATATAAGGTTTATGACCACTATTCTCATCAAAGTCATTTATGGGTTTAGTACTCATACTTGGATTTGACAAATTGTTTTTTTTTTTGAATCGTTGGATTGGACAAATTGTTTTTAATGAGCTGAGTACCTATTTGATGCCCATGTGACTCAAATCCACACTGCTTACAATTTTCACAGATAATAATCAGGTTCATGACACTCACATAAAGATTGCAACAAGATCACTTGATTTGGTTAGAAAAAATAATAACAGAAATAAACCAAAATATAAATAAGCCACATGATTTCAAGCATCTTAATAAGGTCTTTTTGCAATTTCTACATGATAAAAGAAAACATTCTTCATAAGACTTACTTAGAGTAACACGTTTTGCATGAATAGAACAAAGAATTGCGTCTTCAAACAAATGAACCAAATGATCTTCGGCAGCCTGCATAAACATCACTTAGCCATGTGGTATCATTCATGAAGCAATTCAATGAAATTAATTAGAAGCACGTATGATTCCAGAGGAACAAGTGGATCTTGCTGAAGTTGATGTTGGGGAAATAAAGTCATTGAACACGAAAGCAAAAAAATAAAAAAATACATTCAAAGGACATCTTGTTTCCAAAAAGATTTTTTCCCAAGGAAAAAGACACTACATATCACAATTCCTTGCATTCTAATATAGCTAGTCTTGAATCTGAGTACCTAGAGATCAATAAATACATTTGCTAGCTAAACACTTTCTACCTTTCATTTATCAGCAATCTTGGGGTAAGACATAGACCCCTACCCGATCACTAAAAAAATATAAAAAGAGAATTTTTTCTCAACAACACAGGTTCACTAATCTCTACACTCCCACATAATCTAATGAAGCTTAAGAAGGAATTCAATGGGAAAACTACAGGAGCAGTAAGAAAACTATAACTAATTTGATAGCCACATCCCAACATCAAATTTGCTTCCCTTCAAGTTTGAAATCTTTTGCAATTCCAATTTGTTTATCTACTCAATTTTGTTCACATTGTAAGGTGGCAGAGACAATGTATTGGTTCTGTGAGATGGTTTTTGAAGATGTCCACTCTACTTTCAAGGCTTCTAGCATATGACCAGCATGGCCACCTATGGTTTTTCCTCTGAAATGAAAGGTGTCTTGCAGGACACATGTCTGGGCAGTTTCAAATTCAAATTAAATTTCTGTTGTACATCTAGCAAGATTAAAAGCTTTAGAATTTGATTTTCATTCAGTTGTATTCTATCCCTCAAAATGAGGATTTTGGTTGTACATTTCCTGTATATATATCCTCAGTGTATTCAATGAAGGACAAAAAAATTCTCCAAATTCACTCCTCTTCCACAACAGTCCTCTCTCATTTACTTGTTTCTTCAACTTGGAAGCATTCAAGAAGACTACATAGAAATTCACATGGTACACAGAGCTTCCAATTTCTGGGGCATCTTCTGCACCAAATCTTGGGTGAAAGCCTCTTCTTTGCATTTACTCCGAGTTCCTCTTGATTCTTCTCCTTTAATAGGTGATGTTTTGGTGATTAAAGAGGCTTTTCGTTTCGAAAAATCCTACAGCAATCACTGCTGTAATTTTTTTCCAGCTGTTAACTTACTGGTTTTATCAGTCAATCTCATTTTCTGGTTTTCTTGAGACATTTCTAATCACTTCTGTGACTTTTTCTGCTCCTTTTTGGTCATTTTGCTTGATTGGTATACTTGTCTGAGCTTCAGTGCCATCATCTTATTGCACATATGCTATTGAGGCAACAAATTGCCATAACACCATACAACCCAGATATGAATATGAAATTTTGTCCTTTTTAAGTATCTGTTTGGTACTTGATTCTGGAGTTGGTGTCGTATCCTGTCAATAAATTGGCATGTACAAGTATCTAGAAATCTTAGAGAACAAATGTGGTGAAGGTTTTCAATCAGATTTTCAACACAAAAGATATTTGAGAGTGTGGTTTCCTTTTCACTGGAACTGACTAGAAATCACCTTTTTATCGCAAAGATGGAAATTGGGCAGACCACTAACATTCACTAAGAAAACTCTATACTGAAATTCTTTTGCAAATCTAACGGAGTGACAACCCCGTATGCTGGATGTTCAGGGATTTGTATGGAAGTTAATGATTGCTCTTTCTTTTATCTTCTATTATTTATTTATTTTTCAATCTGAAGTATCAACTGCATTGTTGTGGTTATAATAGAAAGAGCTGAACAAGCTCCCCAGGAATTAATTCTCTACAGCCCAAAAGGTGCTACAAGGTAAATGGAGTGTTATCTAGCAAGTGACCACCTTCGAATTGTTTTGTGATCCTTCAAAATCAGATATACATCAGATGTGCATCAGTATGTTTTGAATGTCTTAGAGATTGTTAGTCCACTTCAATTCCAGCCGTAAGTTGGTCTGCGAGTAGCTTGAAACTCTTAACTGTAGTATCGTGCTCTTCTTCTCTTTTTTTTTTGAGAGGTGAAAAAAGGAGATCATGAGTGCTGCTCTATATCCCTTTCTCATGTCCAAACAATTACTAGAAATCAAATAGGGCAAAGGTCTATGCTTTGCTGACTGGCTTCAGAAACTTAAAAAGACTGGAGCAGCAGAAGCTTCGAAATGAGGTGATTCCTCCTCATCTGAATTAGACCAAATCAGAATGATCAGAATGCAGCCCATAGAGGTTTTAAATTGGGTATAGGTATTATTATTATTAAACTCAGTTAAATAGACAACCATTTAATAGGGAACATCCTGCAGGGGGGAGGGGGGAGGGGGGGGGATGGCATGTGCAGTAAGAGATGTTTTCTTTGACTCGGTTCTGCCTTGGGCCTGCAATTCTAATCCCTCCTCCGCTGTCAATTCCTTGTTATTATCCCACTGAGAACATCATGTTTATTATTGTAAACATCATGTTTACAATTTCAATTGTCAGAAGCAACGCAGCTAGAGAACCAATAAGCAGTTCGACGAAAATAGCTTTAGTCTAGCCATATACGAGTAATATGTAACTATTTAAAAATATTTATATAGATAAAAAATGTTAACAATATTTATAGTTCCAGTACCTCTTGAATTGCTACTAAAGCTTCAGCAGTCCAACGAGAAACTTCCCTGGAATAGGAATTACTGATCTCCCTAACCTAAAAAAAAAGCAAGAACATGGATTAACAAATATATTTCCAAGTAAAGAAAAGCAATACTGATAAGCACAGATACATCAACAACATACAACACAAAATATATATAGTGAGAAGTGACTGTTCAATTGTTTTCAAAATCTTATAATTAAAAAATTTAAATCAAATCTAAGAAAAAGACTCTAAATGCATCGTCGTCAATGTCATTCTCGTCAAAGCCATCATACCATCCATTTGGGTCCAGCATACCAAGTTTACTTTGCAGAGAAGTATATAACCCCATCAAAAATCACGTTTCCTTCACCCCCAGTCTTGAATTCCTTTCAATCAAAGTCTCATTTTTTATGACCGAAGGTGTCCAGGTGTCTTGTCCGACTAATCCTTCGGGGCAGATGTACGCCTCCCTGAACACACATGCCAGGCTCAATCGATGGGGAAATGTCCCCGCGGGAAGTGCCCTTCAGAGGGGCTGGCCAGGAATTGACCCCAAGACTTTGCCATCAACAGCAAATGTCTTGACCATTAGGCCAACACCCCTGGGGGTTTTAATGCAAGTCTCATTGTTGCCCATTTCTTTTAGTCCATTCTACTTGCAACCCTTCCATTCTCCGTGTTAGATTGTTTCAGGTCTTTTACGCAAGTGCTTATATTATATCAAATGAAAAATCAGTGTTCCATAATATTAACTTCTCTTGAAGCAATCTTTGTTTTTACTCTAGTGCGCCCTATTATTGCTCGACATCCTATGCATCTCTGCCACATACACTTTACTTTCATGTTGCTGATTGCCCACCCTGTTATAATTAGTGTTTTTATTATTTATTGCACCGGCCTATTTAATAAAAGAAAGTTCAAAAATCAGTAGTTACCTATTGCCATTTACTCATTTTTCAATCATAGGTATTTGTATTTACCTAAAATGCATGTTAACCTTTTAGGCTGTTCATCATCTGACCAACCATATTTCCAATATTTGCCTACCTTTACTAAAAGACTTATGGGCCAACAAAAAGCATGTTTCCAATTTTCAGAATGCAACAATGCCCCTTATACATCATCCCTCTTCCTATCACATGAAAAGAAGGGATTTTACAAGAAAAATATGAAAAGGTCCCATATAGGATATGAATAATGTACAAGAACAATGGATTACTATGCACACATTAAATAAAGAGAGATAGTTACATATAAATAGATGATCCTGCAAACACAAGTGCTACCCCTCCCCCGCTCCCCCCCCCCCACCCCACCCCACCCCACCGAATCCCCCAAGAGAGAGAGAGAGAAAAAAAAGAGTTGAATCGGATCCCTCCCAATTTGACCCCATTCAAAGTTAATAACACCATTCAATTAAAACAGCTTTCTGAGCTGAATTAATACTTCTCTTATGCACCCTAATTCTATTCTATTCTATTTGTCATGATCATGAACAACTTACTTTCTACAGACAATTTGGACTAGGAATGAGAAATTAATTCAACTCTTAGGAGACTAGGGAAAAAAAAGGAATGTATTGTTTCCATACATGTATAATGTATAATCTTTCATGCTTATGTTTTGGTTCCAAAGTGAGTTCAAATCAAGAAGGTGAAACTACATGACAAGGTGCCTAAAAAAGTGAGGAACAATGCTCCTCAACCTCAAGGGAACCTAACAATGAATGATTATGTTGACCAATTGAATTGACTAGGCAAGTCCTCTGTTGATTTGTCGAGAAGAGTCATTTGGTGGATTCACGAATGAATGTGAGTCTGACATTTCCTAATCTAACTCATCTTCTTCCTCCGCTGATTCAAGCATTTTAGTTGGTTTGTATTGTTGAAGCACAAGCACAGAGGTGGTGGTGGACTGTGAAATCTGGTGAGACCAAGAAACTCCCAATTGGGCCCAATTCTGGAGAATCATCTCTGTGGGTGAGCCGAGAAATGGGCGGGCATTCTCCCTACCAAGAGCTGTTGGACTATAACCATAATCCAACAGTTTGGATGTGCTCCTTTCTCCACAATATTTATGAAGTAAAAAATCACCTTAAGTGGGAAATCAAAGTGGAAGCCCTATTAACGTGAATTATTCAATGCCATGAGATTCAGTATTGCATAGATCATCATCATCATCAAGACCAACACTTAACTATCTATCTAGGGTCAGTTTTTCAAGTTCTATTCCTCCACTCTACCCTATCTTAAGTTGTATGTTCCATAATCCACAATCTACCATATCCTTCTTTATCCCTTCCCACCAAGTTCTAGTTACCTCCCTCTCCTCCTTGTAAACCATTCGGTTTTTCCAATCTCCAACTCCAACTCCAACATGCATGTACAAATCATTTTGAACAGTTTTCCCTCAAATTTTCATCTAAGAGGGCTATTTTCAAGGGTTCTATACCGTCTCCAATTCTAATTCTATCTTTAATATTACTCGACTCATCCATCTTTGTATACACACTTCTATTACCATTACCTTTTTATAAAAAAAAAACCAAAATTGTCATATTCTTCATCTCCAACACTTTGTTCCATAAAGCAATTCAAAGCTAATAACAACCATGCCTCTTTAATCAAAATTGAACTATTTCATCACATCACTGGCATGCACCCCCCTCCCCCATGCTATTAGTCACATCTAATTCTGATCCACCATTCGATTCAACATTTGGGCCCAAGTACCTAAATTTACCTTAACATAGTAGTACTAGGTTATTTCCAATTTTTTTTTTTTTTGAGCGGTAAGGTTATTTCCAATTTTAATCTCCACTATGCTAAAGTTACACTCCATGTATTTTGTCTTTGTTCTACCAATTTTTAGGATATTTGTCTTGAAATTTTTCTCCATAATTCCAACTTATCACTTGAGTGGTTTCTTGTCTCCCTAGTTAGTTCTATATCATCTACAAAGAACATGCACCAGAACCATCCTTGATTCCAATTTTAATCTCCACTATGCTAAAGTTACACTCCATGTATTTTGTCTTTGTTCTACCAATTTTTAGGATATTTGTCTTAAAATTTTTCTCCATAATTCCAACTTATCACTTGAGTGGTTTCTTGTCTCCCTAGTTAGTTCTATATCATCTACAAAGAACATGCACCAGAACCATCCTTGATTCCAATTTTAATCTCCACTATGCTAAAGTTACACTCCATGTATTTTGTCTTTGTTCTACCAATTTTTAGGATATTTGTCTTGAAATTTTTCTCCATAATTCCAACTTATCACTTGAGTGGTTTCTTGTCTCCCTAGTTAGTTCTATATCATCTTCAAAGAACATGCACCAGAACCATCCTTGATTTCTAACATTAAGTTGTGCGTTACTAAATCAAATAAATAGGGCTCAAATAGAGTTTAAAAATCAACTGAGTCGACTTAGATTCAATTGATACCAATAAGCTATTACCAATTAGGTATCAATTAAAACTCAACAATTTTCACTAATTTTAGTGATTTTCAATCGGCTCCCATCCGACTTCGTTGACAAACTCATGCATTACTCAAACTTGGTCCCTCCCAAGTCTAATATTTAAACCTTGAGCTCAAAGCGGTTCCTTGGTAAAATAATCCCTCTCCATGTGGGAACTCCGCAGTCTCAACACAATGCTTTTATATTAGTTGTTGACTCAGTGTGCATATCCTATATAACCTCAACCTACTTGTTCAAGTTGCATTTCCTTTTCAATGTTTGCCTATGCACCCTATCATAAGGCTTATTTAAATTGATAAAAATCATGTGTAGATTTTTTTTTCTCCCTAAACTTCTTTATGAGTTGTCGCATTATCAAAAATGGCTTCCATTGTTGTCGAATTGTTAACCTACTAACATAAACTCAAATTGCTTTCTGCAATATTCAGTACTTGTCTTAGGCATTGCTCTATTAATCCATCAAAGCCCCAAACATTTATGATGGTTAGAATTTAGAAATAAATTCTCGGCTGCTTTCTTGATTACAGACCCACCATCCAACTAGCTGAATAATCTGGATGTGGAGTTACTCACACAAATGTCCACCACAGCATGCTTTCCATTTTTCTCTCTAAAGGAGATTTTAATGGACAATAGCACTCCCTAGGTACCAAAACATGACATTAACAAAAAAAAATCCTCTCTCCCCAGAATATTCTTTCCTTTGCCATTTCCTTGCTTTGACTAGAAAATCTTGCTGAACTAGTTACTTGGAGAGGAAAATTTACCCATTTTGTGTATAAAGTTTCCTCTTGCCACCCAAAAAAAAATTGTGGAAAATGACAGAAAGTGGAGGAAGAATCATTTTCCACCAGACCCGTGGCAAATGTGGCCTGACACTGATAATCCGCCTTAGAGTACATTCCCTCATAAATTCAACAAAAGCAACAGAATAATTTTCTTTAAAAAAAAAAGGGCAAATGTGAAAATGGAAGAGGTGGGAATTGACGGATGGGATGCTCACACATCTAATGAAAGGGGCAGCTGGGATGAGAAGCTTCCATGACTTCTGGTATTTGCGAATCTCGCGAAGAGCCACCGTCCCTGGCTTGAATCGATGGCGCCTGCGCTTCGTCTGCTCTGCATTTGATTCTCCCTCCTGCCATTACTCTTGTTTTTTTTCTTTCTCACTTACTTGTGTTTTTGAAGGAATCGATGCTCAAGCAAATGGTCAAAGAAAGTAAGAGAGAGAAGAGTACCGATGTCTGGCCGCGAGTAGAGGCTCCAGCTGCTGTTTTATATAGAGAGAGAGGAAAACAGGAATAAGAAAAAGTGAAAGAGAAGGAAATGGGAAAAGGGTTTTCTCGGAAACAAGGAGAAACGAGTCCGGTGAATAGATATTTCTTCAGTAGAGACAGAAGAGAGGGGAAGAGACAGGGAGTGGAGATGGGTCTAACCCGGTCGTCTCGTTGTGCGATCGCCGGAGAGCTGCTGCCGTCGAGAAGAAGAAGGCCGTTGGGCCGTGCTTTTGGTACGTGCCATTGGAAAATGGCGAAAGAAGAGGAGAGATGATGAGTTGAGACAGAGTGAGAGACAGTCTCCTTCGTTTCTTCTTTGCTCCGTTTAGAGCTATGTATGTCCAAACGGTTACTTAATTCTCCAATACTTTCCACAGTTGAAGTGATTAATACAGTTAAAGCAGTCAGCCGGCAACGGCACAACCCAACATAAAAGGGTACCTTTTTTATATATTTAATTTTGAATTTATTTGAAAAGCTTTAAATTTTTTATTTCATAAACATTATGAAAGAAAAACTCTCTAATCACATTTGGATAGAAATTAACCAGCTTTTGGAAAGGGTAATGATTTTTACATCCTCTACTTTATCTCATGTGCACCAATTTTCAAATTTATTCGTACTTTTCTTCTCACGTCTACTTTCTTCTCTTTTAAAAATAAAGGTAAATTAACTCTACAGGGATTATCTCAATTGATTTGGGAACAATATTGTTAGAGGAAGATTTTGAGTTTAAATATAGGAGCTCCAATGGAGGATCACTTTCCATGGAAATATGTATAGAGTAAGATCTAATCGATTTACTCGGTGTGTGCAGAAAAGGGAATTTTCACACACTCTGGAGGACTAGTCGGGTGTGACGTATGGACACTTTCCGACTTAAAAAAAAAAATAAAGATAAATTTAAAATTTTCTTTTAAAGGAGTGTACCGTAAAAAAAAATGAAGGTGCAAGAATCACTGTCCTTTGAAAATCATTTATCTTCGGCGATCTTGAGATTCACATGCCATTCAACCCTAGTGCTCACTCTGGTTGGTCCACTTAAAATTGAAAGTGACTTAGATTGGACTGAAGCAAAATATATATGAATTCGTAGAGTTTTGCATGATAAAGAGAATGACATGTCACTTAGAAAGATAATTTTTGAAAATAATTATTCTGTTTGTAATATTTCGTAGAGTACTGTAGAATGTTAGATAATGAAGAAAGATAAATAGAGAGTTAGAGTGACAGAGATGTAAATATTATTTTTAATTAATTGATTACAATTAGGGCTGCAACTCGGGTCGGGTTTTGGCCCGACACGCATGACTTGACCAGAGAAATCATGTGGGTCAGGTAAAGATTTTCAGGCCAGCGGATTGGGTCAGGTCGGGTTGAAGATTTTACAAGTTAACCCGACCCGACTGGGCTAAAATTAGGATAAAATGGGTTCAGAATGCAGGTCGGGTCAGAATTCAGGTTGACTTCGGATTAGAATTCGGATCGGGTCAGGTCGGGTTCTAGAGCTCGGGTTGAGAATTCAGGTCAGGGTCGGGTCGGGCTCTATATATATCAACTCGGGTCGGGTTGGGTTTTAAGAAACCCGACTTGCCTGACCCGAGTTGCAGCCCTAATTTCAATTAAAGAATGAATAAAATAAAGAGGATAGTCAATCTTGAGCCTTCTCGGATTGCTTATGAGAAAGGTAGCAATAGGGTTGCAACTCGGATTGAATTTTAAAGAACTCGACCCGTCTGACCCGAATTGCAGCCCTAGGCAGCAAGGTGTGTAGAATTGGCCATCCGAAGGGATGCATAGACAATTCAACATGTTAGACAATTCATTTAGAAGTCTTTTTTGACATAAAATCGTGTACTTGTGAATTGGTCAAGTTGAGTGTGATTTATTTACTTGTTTATCAAATAAATTATTTATTTAAATTTATTCCATTTAAAATAATTGATTCGGTATCAACTCATTTAATTAAATAATTTTATTTATTAACTTTCTCTAAATTTATTTAGACATTTAACTCATTTTAAAAATTACAAAAAAATAAATAAAATTAAAAATACCTACGAGTCCAAAAAATTACAAAATATGTGTTAAACAATAAAGCTACGAGTTTGAATATTTCATGTGATGGCATGTGCCTCCAAGTTACGAAATGAGATACAGTGAAGGCATGGGAGTGTATGAGATGGCAATGAGAGAAAGTTGCGACGGTCACACACATTTCAAGGTCTCATATCGCCTATGTACTAGTGCAGAAGAAGGTTTATAAACTTTAACACTTCTCTCCTTCTAACGTAAGACCTTTTGAGGTTGTTTAGAAATGTACGCTTCAAAGTAAAGTGATGAGGGGCCAGAGCTTTGGTCCAAAATGGATAATATTGTGCTAAGTGGAGCGAATTGTTATAGTTTAACGAACTCCTTTATGTTATAGATGATTCCAACTCGAGAACAAGTTCTTCTCAAATAAAGGAAATAGACATCATATTGGAAATCCCAAAGTGATGAAGAATTTGATGGAGTATTGGAATTAGCATTCAAATTCCATGAGACATTTGGTGGGCCCCTTGAAGAGCCAAATTGGGCAAAAAATGATAAAATAATTAACTCATATGGTATGTATATTAGGGTTTGTTTATGTTGATTGGGGTTTTAAAATCCTACTTTTAGTGGTCTATTTGTCAAAAAGCAAAGAAAAGTGACGAGAATAGAGTGCCACGTACTCAATTCCTATCAAGAGATTTCACCTACTTACTTAAGTCAACAAGGAGGGCATGGCCGTGATGGGATTAGAGAGGAGGCGGCGTCTATCACCTCTATGAGATTATCTTTCGACTTCTTTGCCTAAATTAAATTATTATTTTGCATTTATTTCTTCTAGATTTCAATTTATTTAATTTAAATTTTATATTGCGAGAATTTGTGAATTAATTCATTGATGAGTTTGGGGATGTGGGCTTCTCAATTTCAATCGAGTCAAATTAAAATTTTCTTAGGTTTTGGTTTGCAAAAAAATCAATTTCTTTAAATCAGGTCAAATAAAAAATTATCACTTCTGGGTCAGGTCAATTTTTTTAATATGTTGTCCACTAAAAATTACATGTCATGAATTTAAAAGCCATAAAATTTAGAGATTAAGAAAAATTAAAAATAATGAAAATTTGAATATAGGTTTCTACTATTTGATCACTATTGATTTTTGTGGATCGTGTACTATCAAGACATTCAAGGTCTATTTAGTTCTACATTTCATTTATTCGTATAACATAGTTAAGATTGTATGAGAGATGTTTAAGGTCAAGTCATATGAAGGACTAAATTTCAAATATTAGCCTAAAAGATCCTAATCTTGGTCTTGTCGAGAACTTCTCTGTTTGGATATTCAAAGTTCAAGCCCATCAAATATGAGGTTTTGATATTGGTCAAAGTTTGTCGTCAACCTCCTCCCCTCATGTTCGAAGCTTGAGATTTACTAAATTTGCATACTCAAAGATTGTGCGAAGAAGAGAAACTTAGCATGTTTATTAGACAATGTAAGAATGATAAGACGGTCTCTAATGAGATTTGATTATTAAGGCTTTCCTTAAAATGGGTTTGGACTCTCTACATAGTTGAATGTGAAGTAAAGAAGAGCGTAGGAAGAAATTTCACCTTTAACATGATAATTTTATTCCTTGATTTTGAATTTTTAAAAATTAACGACTTATATATCATCACTAAAACTTCAAAGGTCAAGGAGTAGCTTGAATGAGCAATTTATTTCATGGGAAGTATTGTTAGAAAGTCTTGCTAACTCTAAAACAATGAAGTTAGGGTTCTTAGGACACTGAATTAGAGCAGTTAAACCACATGTTAAACCAGTCATACATTGTAACAACTTATTTAGACACATGTTGGAGAACCAAATCGTGAGAACAAGTAATGAACCGAAATGCAAGACAGAAGTTCATTCAAGTATTATCTATCTAACTAGGAAAAGATTCTCACCAGAATTGTTCATCATCAAATCAAATTCTGTATTGTAAAAATGTAAAACAGAGCTAAAGACCAATGATGCAAGGCCAATACAAATTTTAAGAATCCTTGTCAAATTAGGTCATTCTTTTCAGCTTCACAAACTCCATAAGATCCTATCATCAAAATGATGATTATATGTAGGGTCATCATAATTGCAGTCATCAAAAGGGATGATCAACTTCACCACTTATTCATTAGATTGTTGTGGCTATACACACACAAGAGAGAGAGAGAGAGAGAGAGAGAGATCATGCAACAGGTTGTCTTGATACTTCCAGAAACTTTGTTGCTGGGGGCAGTAAAGCAACTCACTGCGCTGTGGACTTGAATATTTCAGGTATACCACCTTCCGTTTACTCTCTGCTGCCGAAGAATGGAAGCTCACCAACTTCTTCACACAATCCCTATCAATTAAAACATTACCATAAGTGAAAAAAATCCAGTAATTTGCAAAGAACAGAGTACTAAATTAACGTTAAAGAGGCTTACATAAGCTGTAACTCAGTGAAACCTGTGTGGTTCTTGAGGGTTTCACTCCACAGAGGACTCTTGTTGAGAGTGCACTGTGCTGCATAAACAGCAGCAGCGGCGATCATTGATGGGCAGTACTCTATTACTATAGAATACTGAAGTAAGGCCAATTCGGCAAAGAAAAAAACCAGGTGCTTCATCTGCCAATTCAAAAAGGCCAATTTTATCAACACCCATGAAACAGAATTCAAGAAAAACAAATCTAAACATAGATAATAACTGACACAGATCATCAGAACCTCTTCATCGGCGGCGGCAGCCTTCAAAAACCGCACAAGGAATACATACAGAGTAGGCAGAGTTAAGCTCCATTCAAGCTTGTTCAATATGCATTTCTCCATGTACAGTATATGTTCTCTTAGGTAAGAATTGTCTGATATGCAGATAAAGTCACTGATCTGAAAAAAGCATGACAAAAACTATATTATCAACAAAATTACTCCAGCTCGGCATCTCTCGAAAAATTATATTTTTATGGATACCTCCGGTGCCCAGATCTCTTCATATTTGCTAGCAATGAGCATGGCACCTATACCAACCAACTGCAGCTCCCTCTTCAAAACTGGTTTCATAGACAGGTAGCGGTCGACAATGTGTATTGTGAGGTAGAGGGTTTCTGGCATAAGTTCAAATTTTTGGTGGGTTTCAATCAACCAATCAACAAGGATGGATCGCATCCTGTCATTGATCTCAATCTGTGAACCCATGTAATCATGAACCAGACTCGAACTCTGTAACACCATTTTAAACAGCATAAGCATAAGTAGAGACACAGACGTCCTTTTGAAGACGGGGGAGAAAAAGAAACACTAGTGATGGAAATTTTGAATTCACCTCAGCAAGCTTGTAAAATTTGTAAATGTCCTCTACATAATCTACAACCGCCAATTGATTCTCTGAATCAGCTGCATCAATGTCATCAATGGCACTGATTCCACAGGCAACCTTGCTTCGAGTGGTGAGAATTGAAGTGAACGTTGCTACTTTCTTCTTCGATGAACCTTTAGATGTACTCTTCTTCTGCAACGGTGACCCCTTCGTTTCCTCTGTATCTGGGCTAATTTCAACCACAGTCACAGGAGGTTTAGGTTTGACAGCAGCACGGTGTCTACCTACCTTTGTGCCTGCCTTTTCTTTGGCTCCGGCTCCGGCTCCAGAGTCATCAACAGCCACAGCTGATTTCTGCACATTACAATAATTTGAAAGTCATCATCGAATACAACAGCATTTTTCTGGCGGTTCCATCCAAATCTTGCTAGCTGTGATTGCAGATTGTCCATGAGAAATATAAAAGATCAAATCAATTGCAATTGGTTACCTTATTTGCTGCAGCAGCCACTTGGGCTTGGGCATTCGCAAGAAGCTGAGCGCAGAAGCTCCTGAAAACATTACAAATTGAAATTGAAAAACATTTCGAACAGGGAACATAAAAGGAAAGCTCAAAGATCTTTCACTGACCTTGTAATGGGGCGAGATATTTGAGGTTGTGGTTTCCTGATGAATTAGGATGAACAAAATAATTGAGTGGCAAATAACAAAATAAAAGGCATAGAGTTTCATATTATAATAGAACTGTATTGGTATCAGTTACCCTTCAATGACCTGGACATTGACCAGGTTACCGATATCTCCAAGTATTCGCCGATTTTTTCCGTCTGCACCTTCAGCTGGCTTCTGCTTGCCTACAGCAGCCATCCCTCTTCCTGCAGAAATGGTAAGACAAAAATTCGGGCGCCAAGAAAGTACTCAAAGGAAAAAGAGATTTACAAGGAAAAGAGAAAAAATGAAATTGGAGATGATGAGAAAGGTTAGTCACAGAAAGAGAAAATCTAGGGGCTCCAAGAACTATGATTTCTGGATAGAAAGATACATCTTCAAGAGAATAAGCGACTTATCTATCCCAACAGAAGAAAATCCCAGTAGCTACCAAATATTAATTAATACTTTTAAAAGATGCAAGAAAAAGGATTACAACATAGCAAGAGATCCACATCTTTTCTTGAAAGAAATAAAAGAAAGGAGATGTAATCCGGAACGTCACCTCACTATTTACAGTACTTATGTCATAAATTCAACCCAAGTATCCAGACAAATACAGCTTTCAACAAGGATTGATATGATTTGAAAAAATGTAGATAATTTATGCATGTATATAAGAAGTATAAGGAGAAGGAAGGAAATACAACATCAAAAGAAACCCAAATCTCTTTTCAAAGAAATCAGAGGAAAGATGATCGCATTTGCAAGATTCCTTGATACCTCTTTGTTGGTGTGGAACAATACAGACAAATACAAAAAAGGAAAAAGAAACGCAGATCATTTATCTGTAAGTACGAGGAGGAAGAAGGAAATACAACATTTAAAAGAAACCCAAATCTCTTTTCAAAGAAATCGAAGGAAAGAAGACCTTATTTGCAGGATTACTTGATACCTCTTTGTTGGTTTGGAACAATAGGTTTTGTTGCCATCTCTTTTCTTTCTTGTAGTTCCCAAATACAATGGGCTCTCCAAAGGCTGGATACGATTATCCGTCACTGGCTTATTTCTATCAATGGCAGATCTCTTTCAATCTCCCTCTTCTTCTTGTTCTTCTCCTGCTGCTTATGTTCTTCTCTTTTCTTCGTTTTCTACTATTTCTGCTTCAATCTTTCCTTCGTTTTCTACTATTTCTGCTTCAATCTTTTCTTCTTTTTCTACTATTTCTGCTTCAATCACCTCTTTTTTAACTATAATTATGCAGTAAGATGGAAATAAAAAGGGCGAGCAGACGCCTCGCCCTAACGGTCGTATTCCCATTCAATTTGGTACGTCCGATATTAGTGTAATTATCCAACGGCTATGAGTGGGTCTTTCAAAGGCATGGGATAGGGCGTCTCAGCTTTTTCAACCGTTGGGGATTTTTTTTGAATATAAAGCTCCTCTCCTCGGCCAAGTTGGCCGAAAACTTCTCGGCAGCCTTTTCTATGTAGGAGCGATCCCACCGTACACGCTGGCATATGGTGCGAGGTTGAGTATATCAGACGGATGGCGTTTTTCCATCAGATTTTCTAGATTTTTCAGTTGCACTTCTCTTGCGTGGGCCCATGATTTGTACATCAAAATAATTATTAAAAAATTAAGTAAATTGATTTTAATAATTGTAATTAAGGCCCAAATTGACTTTAAATCGCTTTTATAGTTTATACTACTTAAAATAGCATTGTCCAATTCAATAAGGTTGCCACTATAAAAGGTTTAGACTTTAGAGAGGTTATGTGCAAGTAACGAGTCAAATTAGATGACAAATTCCATTTCTAACTGATCATTTATTCATTTAAATCATTAATTGATAACTAAATTATTTTATAATTCAATCATAAGCAATTGGATGTGTCAGTCTCACTTTTTGTATTTTTTTACAATGTTAGTTTTGTAAAAAAGTATAAGCTTATTTCATTATGGTTGTAATCCAACGAGAGATCTTCTAAAATTATTTGATTGAATAATGTTAAAAAAAAAACTTAATAGGACCACATAAATTATATTTAGTTATTTCTTAAAACAACTATGAATCATTAAGAAAGGAATATTCACAGCCAAATTTTAGCCATAAAGTCAAATATTTTCCAATTGATCTTAGATGTCAAACTCATCAGTTATATTTAAAAAAATAAAAATATTTAATAATTTTCAACCACTAAAATAAAGTAACTAAAATTTGAATTTAAAATTTAAAATATAGCTTCTAATGTTCATTAAATAAACTTTTAACTCATCAATCAATTTTTTATTGAACTCCAATTTTTTTTTTTTAAAAAAAAAGAGAGAATATGAAACATAACTAGGTGGAGCCCAAGTAACGAGTGGCAAGTTGCAACCATGACCATTTTCTCACAGGCAAGAAAAATAGTGTTCTACCCAAATTTGAAGAACACCATCTTCTCTTAAAGGAGAGAAATTTTTCCATTTTATGGACCTCACTTTCTCTTAGAGACGGGATTTAAATAAGAGAACTTGGATTTCTCCAAGCGAAAATCGCCACCTCACATTATCCAAAAGGTATCTTCTTAAGCTTTGAAGGATAGCCTTTGAATTGAATTTAAGAAGTAAAATTTGATAACACATAATTCAAATATAGGAACATCGCTAAATGAGTTAAATTTCGTGGCCAAAAATTTAAATAGAAATTAACCATTCTGAACAGGTTCACAAAGAATCTTTGTGATCCTTGAAAAATAACCCTTTGATTGAATTATTGGTTAAATTTAAAAAGTAAAATCTGGTAGCTCTTTGTTCATCCAAAGCCTTGATTGAATACCAGTAGACATTCATCTAGATCATGGCTTAGTTGTAATTTTTGAATAAAACCACTATAAACAAAAGGGCTTGGGCGCCGAACAGAACATATCGATTAGAGTTTTCCAATTGTTTCTCCTACTTTTAGTGGATTCTTATCTTTCTATTCTTATATTATCTAGTTTATTAGTTTCCACTAAATTTAGTTTATTTTGTGCAATTTTAAGTTTTTAGAATGCAATATATTTTTCAATTCTTATTGCGTATGGACTGGCAATTTGCCCAATAAGTCTCTTATGTCATATTCCAGTGATTTCACCTTTTCCCATTTACAACAAAAAAAAAAAGGGTATTCCTACATGAAAAAACTTCCTAAAATTATACTTAAAAATCTAGGCAAATCAACACAAATGAAATTTGTATTTACAGGCAAAACAGCAACGACAAATGAAAGGGAAACAACCTCAATTGAGCATATTATCAGTGTACACAAATGTAGTTCTTTATCAACTCAAAACTTCAGAGATGGGCTTCAAAAACCATGTATGCACATACGGCGCTACTCGATATCCAAATTCCCAAGAATTGCTACAGATGTAGCCTTTGGTACGATGCCAGAGAAATTGTTAGGGCCAAAAACAGTAATGCGGCAAATAAAAGGATGCCTTGATGTTGCTGAGGAAGCAATCAGAATAGTGGAATCTTTGTATATTTTACGATGTTATGGCTGCTTGGCTGCTTGAAACATATAACGCACTTATATCTGAAGCATCATTATACTTACATTAGTACAAGGAGATCCTAAAGAAAACACTAGGTTCCATGCGGCGCTCGGTCACCAGGGCCAGCAAGCATGATCTGGAAACAAGTATATAGGATTTCAGAACATACAGTAGTGTACACGGACAAGTATAAGATAGTTTTGTTTAACTGGACAAGTATAAAACAAGTAATAGAAGGCGATAATCCACTGTTAAACAGCAACAATGCACACATGATGACTGCAACTGTGAGTCATGAAAGGGAAGCCCAACCTTTTTCAGCTCTTCAAAAGAATAATTTTTGTGTTCTTGGAGACCTTAGTTCATAGTGACCTTCCACTGTATTTAGCATTTTATTTACTTAAAGTGAATTTGATGGGGTTTTGGGAGGCTTAACTCATTGTGACCTTCCAATTTACATTGAGAACCTATGTAAGCATGCAGCACATTGCCACTACAATTTATTGATTTTGTTTTTTTTTTTAATTGAACTTTTATTTGAGTATGAAGCCTTCATTTTAGGGGATGAAGCCTAAGACGTGAAGCTACTGACTTCATTGGTGTGAACCAATCTCTCATACATGAGAACTAAAGAATTGTCACAAGTACTAAGGGATCAGCGTGCACTAAGTTCCTTTTTCTTTTCTTTTCCTTTTTTTTTTTTGATTACTTTATCGAAAGGTTATCAGTGCTCACCAGTTGAAGATTAAGGCTTATTACTGACAATGACTGTATTTTGTACTGCCTTACCTCTTTCTTTATTATTTAATGACTTAGTTCTCTAAAGGTTTATTTGACATACCTCTTAGGAACCCTCTGATTGGGGTAGAAAGTGCAACAAGAGGTGTGTATACTATTTATAGTTGATCTAATGCTGAACTTCAAAAGTTTTCAACTCCTGAAGGTTAGAATACAAAAAATATGGAGCTGCTGATAAGCCAAAGATACTTACATTACAATCAAATGCAAATCTTCTGGCAAGCATTATCGCTGCATTCCTTTCTCTCTCGGATTCAAAGGCTAATGTAAATGAAAGACCTTTCTTTGCTTGCCAAAATAACGCTTGACCAGCAGCACTCCCACCCCCTCTAACACCACAGAGCTAGATCAGGCAGCCAAATAGCTATATTAGATATGGTCCATCAGTAAATTGGTTAAAGAAAACAGAATCCGGAGTACTGTCAACAGACTAACTAGCAGATAGACTGACAAGGTGGGACTGATGTGCTGAAACCAGAGGCCAACCACTCCTCCCCCCCTCCTAGTCCAAAAAGACCAAGATAAAAAAATGTAAAAAAAAAAAACCTTTATATACAACCGTGTTGCAGGGATTTTATTGCAAAAAAAAACACCTTTCCAATCTACACAAAGCTCCTCATTAAAAGAGAAGAACTCTCAAAACATTTAGTAAATGGTAAGAATCCCTCTACTTTTGTGGCAGACTTGAGGATTAATCAGCAGGAAGGTGCAAGATGATTAGCCATAATCAGAATAAATGAATAAAGGGAGAGAAGGGCATTGAGAAGTGGCCAGTTGTCCAAGAAACCTTTCCGTTTCAAGAAACTGAGAAAGGAATTCTGAATTTTAGTCTAGAAGCAATAAAAACAGAGATTGGAGAAATTGCAGAAGAGTGAAGGCTATTCAGTTGGAAAATTGTAGTCTTCTTCTTCTAATGTGGAAAATGGAAAATAGATTGAGGAATTCCTTTTCAAAAGAGAAGAAGAGGAAAATGTGTGATCCTGTTTTCTGATAAGAACTCAACACTGAAAGTCTCTAATGATGGAGCGGATCTGATGAGAGACAAGCACAGAGAGGAAGCTGGGTCTGAATCTCCAATCAGTAAAAGAAAAGGCTATGTTTCTCCGTCAACTTAAGTAAATATTATGTACATTTGAAAGAAAATTTTATTACCTCTCTCTCTCTCTCTCTCTCTCCCCCCGCCCCCAAAAAGAATAAATAAATAATAAAAACCCAAAAACAATAATAAATAAATCCAAGCTCCACCCTTGGGTAAACCTCCGAATAAAAAGTAGCAGACTTGAATCAATACAGCAAATTGGGGGGATCATAAAATGACATTGAATAGCCTTCATTTAAATTCATCAAAAGTAGAAAAAATTCAACAAGTTACAGTAGGGAAACTTTATCCATTCAATTAGATCTCACACAGAATACTCATGTCAATTGCCAAAATCCCATAGATCTGAGGTTGGCTTTGTGCTCTACTTCTACATTTGACCCTATCATAGACTATCCCCTTTTCAAAAACCTTTCTCATTGTTTAAATAAAACCTGCAAAGTGAGAAAACAGTCTCACATCCACAACACTTTGCTGCCTCTCTGACTTTTTTTTTGGTTAGGAAGAAGGGAGCTGTGAGATGATTTATATATATTATATAACAGTGTTCCCTAGCAAACACATTTGTACCAAGTTTTGTGCAAATGCTACAATGGTCCAACCTACGCCCACCGACATGGATGGTGGGTTTGAAAGCCCTCCGCTTGTACATGATTCCCTATAAAATTTAATCTTAATTAAATAAGATAAGCCATGTTCTTTAAGGACCTCAAAATTTCAACTTTATCTAATGGTTGAAATTTATCTAAGTTAGATCAGTAGGCTTTAAAAGTCAAATTGGGTATGGGTGCAATTCACGAGAGGTAGATGGGTGTAACAGGAGTAGATCCACTAGGCTCACTGTGGGCCGCACAATCAAAAGTTCACACCAAATTGGGGGCAAACGAGTTTGCAAGTGATCATGTGACTATGATGGTGGTGTCATGAAATTCCATTATTAAGTTCATCAAATACATGTCACATTCTTTAGGATGAGTTAGTACCTGCATTGAAGTGGAGTAAGGTTCTTTGGCCTTCGTGATCTTTCCTTTACATAGTTTTATCCTCATCTTCCCCACATGAAACACATGAACAGAATGCGATGGATGATCATGTCCATTCATCTGGGTCACAACCACCTGCCAAACAACATGATATATTGCATAAAGAAGGCTAAAATATTGGAGCCCAAAAAGTCATGTTAGAAGTTACTAATCTTGAAGTCTTTAACAATACAAAAAATAATAAAACTAATACTAACAATAATAATAATAATAATATTAATCTTGAGGTCTTACAAGTGGAGGAGCAAACGTAGGCAGCAAGTGTAGGCGACCCTAACCAAAAGGAGCCGCAACGTGCAGCCCTATTAAGTAAGGGTAGGCCGTAGAGCGTTAGTCCATGCAATGACTCCGTTTTTCAGCAAGCGGATTCTTTAACAATAAAAAAGATCATACTAAAACGGTTTTTTTTTTTTTTGGTTAATTTGTTGAAAGTCAAGTTCAGTATGGTCTTTAGGACTAAAGAAAGCTATGCATCTATGTTGGAAGAGCTCTCGACAAAGAAATGCACTTATGAGTAATTTATTTCCCTATGATGTGGTTATAGACAAATTTTCTTGAGAAAACCCCACTAGCTTAGAGGCATCTGAATCATAATAACTTCAAATATAATGGAGTAAGTTAATCAAAAGAATATTAAATTTTCCTTTAAACCTATACTTCTTTTGAATACAAGTCTTCAAGGTCTTACCACGTTTCTTTGATATGACAAACATAACAAGAACAGCAGAAACAGTTGATTCCACTTCATTTCTGAATCAAGGTTTCTCCTAAAGCACTGAGATGATTTTGGTAAATTAATAGTCATTTAATAGATAGCCTATAGACAAAAGATAGATTTCCAAAGTGCTGGTAAGAGAGGGAAAGAGTAATTTACCAACTAAACATCGATAAAACCTTGCTACGACATCCACCATTATGATTTCTTCCCTTCCAAGTTCGAAAACAGGTAAAAAGACACAACTGGTGCAAAGATCATGGGTTTCAACAGTAGTTTCAAAACTCATACTCTACTTGAAATCCTATCTAGTCAAGTAGCAAGGATTAGTTTCTCAACATGACTCGGAAAAAACTCGACAAAACTCGAACCGACTCTTCCAAGTTCTTTCGAGTTTTTAAACAATGGTTTCAACAAAAAACAACAAAAGCCCCCAAGATTCATTTTCCATACTTAAAGCCCATAATTGCTTTCAAAGTCAACCTTGAGAATGATATGTTCCAGACTCAACCAGAACAGAGCTTCAAGCCTTCTCTAACAACCTTTGAAAAAGGGTAACAGATATCAATTCATTAAATTAGTATTTATAACATCAATGTACATACATTATATAATGACTAGACTATTTGTGTATACCCAAAAAAACCTTCTCAAAACGCATACAGTTATTCCATATGGAGCCTCCATTGTGTGACTACATGAATAGAACAACACCTAGTATTGATCTTAGGCTGTACCCCTCGGTTATTAATCAAAGGACATGTAATAATAGCAACAAGTCTACGTACTCCACCAAAACAAAAAAAAAAAAAAAAGAATCTTCTAAAGCACTTGTCTCATATCCATAGTCAATAATCCCCACAATATCTTGCCGGACCTAAAGCACTTGTCTCATTATCGAAAGTGACTCAACTAATACCATCACCTGGGCTAGTAATAGGAAATTCCCCCCACGGAGGCTGGTTTGTATTGCTAGGGACATCTGGAGATTGTGCAGTAGGGGTAACATCTCCTTTACTCATGCGCCTCGTTCAGCAAACTGTATTGCAGACTTTTTGGCGAAAGCTGGTGTTCAGCTTCTAACACAGGCATTGGTTTTTTTCACTCCGGCCAACCTTGGGAGCTAGAGAAATCGGACCTTCAGTGATATTAGTTTGGGGTGGATTTTTGTTGTATCATTGATCTTCTATTTATTTTGTTATTTTTATGGCTTTCTTCATATCTTGTTCTTATTCTTCACTCTAAGTATATATCTCCTATACTCAAATCCTTCTTATGTACTCCTTCCTTATTTTAATGAAATTTAATTGTTGATGCTTCAAAAAAAAAAATTCTTGCCGGACCTAAGTGCCCCATTGATTTCACTTGACAAATCACCTTCAATATTAGGCTATTAGCTACATCCAGTCACATGCTTTTTGAATTTCTCCAAAGCTCTCCCTACTACCAAATTTCACTGGTTATAAGATCCGTACCTTTCTTTTGATATTGAGTAAAATCCCAATCCTTGTTGGTCTTGCCCTTCGTTTTGCGGCTCCATCTACATTCAAAATCATGTTGGTAGTTTCTCATATTTCCAAATGATTTTCTTTTCACCACCTCCTCACTCCATGAACACTCCCCAATTTCTTTCAAAATATGAGACACTTCTTGAGCATCTTCCACCCTAGGGGACTCAAAAAGGATAACAAGAACACCCATGTTCTCATTTCTTAGTAAAATAGCTTCCAAAATCACCCAGATTGCCTTCTAAAGTAAGAATTGCATTAGATTTCTATATTTCATAAGATGGGTTGGATGTGGCATTGTAGTCGTGATGGTTGCCCAGTTAGCATCATAGACATGGTGGCTGCCCTCATACATGGAATCCAATGGGGACAATCCAAAGAGTCTTATACAAGAGAAACCCAATTTCAGGGACACTTTTGTCCTTTGGGTAAGTCCTGGGGCAGAAAGTATGGAGCCACTAACATTTCCATTACCACTCTTTGTCCAAGCCCAATCAAAACTAAGTTGGATGATTATGGGTATGCTCAGAATCAAGCTCTCTCCGCCCCATTCCACACCCACTGACCCCATGAATTCCACACATACCCAACTTGACGCCAATCTAACTTTGAAAGTCTATTGATCTAACCCAATGAAATTCCACTATCAAACAAAATCGAAATTTTGAAATCCTTAAAGGCAAAATATACAATGCTAAAACTTTTCAAACCAACCCATTATTGTAGTTCAACTGGGCCCACCAAGACGTCAAATTTTCAACTTCACAGGGCTTCAAGTTTTAGAACCATCCAAATAAAAATTGAAAGGCCTAATATAAAGAATCCAAAAAAATTGCTCACATTGAACTCAGTATCAGGTTTCCTCACCAGCACCTCTACATAGTTTCCCAATCCTGGAGCTGTTAGATAAATTACATTGTAATTAGTTAACAGAAGAATAACAAAGAAGAACAAGTAAAAGAAACTCTTAACTTGATAGAATAATAATAGTACCATGGCATAAAAGTAAAGAAATAGAGCAATTATTTTATCCTACAAGTTTTGACCTCATTTCAGCTTGAAAAGCAAAAAAAAAAACAAAAATCTCATCTCTCTATCAACTCTTGTACAGACAAAATCTATACATATTTTGTGCAAAAGCTGTGGACTTTGAGCAATGGTTTCACAACATTTTTTTTTCTAAAAAGAATAATGAATAAATTAACAATTACATGTTAAGAATATTACCTAACCAGTTCTTGCCTAATGTTTTTTTACAACAGAGCACATGAGTACCAGATATTGCTCCACTTCTACAGAAGGTAGGAGCATCAAAACCTTATGTTCATTTTCAAAGCAACCATGCATTCTTGTTTTCTTTATTAAATATGTTTTTAAGAGAACTAGAAATACAACATAACAAACACGAATGAACAGAAATTGGTATCATTCAAGCACACACGACCAGCTTCAAATTGAGTATCTCACAGCATATCACAAGTTCTAAAGAGAGGGAAGAAGCAGGAGACTTATCCGTAAGGGAAAAATCTGATTATGTATTGAAAACAAAAAAGGAAGAACTTTTGGAACCGGGCGATTCAGAATAAAAAAATGTAGTGATTAACAACTTAAGTTAATCTAAGATAATCCATGCTGATCTTTGTAAAAAAAAGGGGCATCAATGCGGGTACAGTATAAGAAGAGAAGGAAACAAGTACTATGCCATAATGTGGCTCAAGACAAGAAAACACAAGTCGGCAGTTAACACCCCCTCCCTCCCCCGCTTTTTCTTCTTTCTCTCCTCTCCAAAAAAAAGGGGGGGAAAAAAGAGGGAGAGAGAACCAACATGATACAAGTGATCATGCAACATAATGAATTGGAGCATGATTCTTATTAAAGGCAAAATCCAAAAAAGGGAAAAGGAAGACAAGCTAAAAACTTGCTGAAAAGGCATGTCGCGCCATAATCAATAAGTTATTTTATCATATTGTGTGTATTACTATTTGCAAGAAATACAATAAAAACATATAGGAGAATAGAGAGAGGGAGAGGGAGGTGGAAATTCATATTAAGCATATGGCCTACAGAGATCAATCGAAGCATCCCAAAAACTACTATATTAGCTGGATTCAATTCTCCGACTCATCCTCAACAATGTATGCGAATAGAAAGAGACTGTTCGAGCAAGGCCTACATTGCACCATGCCTGAGGCTGAAATTATTAAGAAAGTTTGAGCCCAAAAAGCCTAAAAGACATGATCAAGCATGAGCCCATCAGGCCTGACAAAAAACCCATGCCGAATGAGATGCCCAAAACTCTCCCTTGTACATGATGGGTGGTGGGGGAAACTTGAGAGAATGGGGGAGAGAGAGAGAGGTGACCTCTTGTCTCCACATAAAATATCTTTTTCCTTTTCATTCTCACTCCTATCTTAAAAGTTACAAATTTTTTTGGGGTAAAGATATCACAAAACATGTAACATACTAAAGTACAATTGACAGCCGACTTAAATTAGCTATATATGAAATTTCATCTTAATCAATGTCGATAATACTCCATCTAATAACATGATGTTTAAGTTGTGTAGTCAAAAAGAACAACTTCAAACTCAATCCTTCAATTTATAATCTCAGATCCAATGGCTACTAATTTATCTTGCCAAATCATGGTCAAAAACTTATCAATACCCTGTGTCCTATGCAAGTGTCCACAGATATCATTGTGGGGAATAAACATTTTTGGTAAATGGTGGTACATTAGTTATCGCTAACAATGCATGAAAATCATAATTCATTTGCTGGAAAAATGCTCAGTACGAGATTCAACAATGAACATCTTGGTTGAAACAAGAGTAAGTGAACCTAGAATGAGTAACCAGGAAAAAAACAGGAAAAACAAATAAAAAATAAAGCAAAGCAATAATTAGACCAAGGACACTTCCTCAAAGAAAAGTCAGAAGGTTACATATAAAAATAAAATGGGAAGCTTGAGTTCCAGGGATAGATTTTAGCGAGTCCACTCTCGGTAATCCCTTTTTACCTGTTCGTAACTTGCTGAATCTTTACCACAACAAAAATGCATCTTCCTACATGATATATCAGCATGAAAAGTGTCTTTCTTAAACGCACTCCATTAGCAATACAATAGTGCTTGAAGACAATTCATCTTTGCATTCTAGACTGATAAAATAAAAATAGCACCATAGTCCATTCCATTTTTAAGGCATAATAAAGAAGGGGAGAGAGAGAGAGGGTCCAAATCGAACCAGGATCTATGGGACCAGTGGTTTTCACTGTCAATCTTTGATCATTGGAAACAATTTCGGCTTGTAAATATCGTCCAACATCAAGAGGCTCTGGAGCATAAACTGATTTTGTCGCCCCTGCATATGGTGGTAAGTTGGAACAATTAAGAGAAAGTAAGAAACAGAAACAACAAGGTACACATTCTAATGAAGTATAACTTCCTTTTAGGTTTTGATTAACATAGTATGACTTGTTTTTTGCATTTCACACATTGAACACATAAAATATGAAATGTGAATGTCAGACGATGACGTTTCATACGCAAGAGGACTCCAAACTAATGATTGAAAAAGAACTAACTAACCACTTACCTGAGTGTTTTTTTTTTCAGCCAATATAATATTTACATCCCCTAAGGGACCAAAATGTGAGTCAAATTGGCCATTTGGCAAATGTGTAGTTCCTTTAAAATTCAAAAAGGTTAAATCATCAAAATTAAAAATTAAAAAAAATTGTGCCAAGTTTCCAAATTGACCAAAATTTAGTCTGCTAAACTAATTTCAGCATTTGCAAAATTTCCTAAAATTCCCAAAAATACATAGCACAAGTTTATTACCAAAACGTTTTGAACGGAATTTTTTTCTTAGACACAACAGGCATGGAAAACTAGAAAAGTAACAAAATAACACACTAGCCAAAATATTCAAGACTAGCCACATAATACCACCATCTGAAAGGCTAAACTTCAACCATTTGGATTGAAAATAGACATGTTAAGCAACAAGTGGAGTAAAATTCAATTTCTACACACTTGATCTTAGTGATAAAAAAAAAACATCCTTATAGTTCAACAAGTTAAGGATGAACTGTAATTTTGATCACTAAAATCAAGGAACTACTTGAATTTTAATCTGAATTTGGTCCCTCCTTGTAGTTCATCAAATCTAATTTCAACATGAAAAGTTATTTTCTATTATATTTTGAGGAGGCATTTAAAAGAGAAATGGACAGGTCTACACATATATGCCTAAATGGGCACCCAACAGACTTCCACAAGCTCATTCAATTAGCACAAGCCTGCCTATTTAGCTAAACAAGCTAAAAAAATTAGCCCAAGCACATCCAAACTAACTGTTACATATGTTTCATTCATTACAGGTTCGAGCAGGTGTCAAGCCCGGTTTACGCTTATGAACAAACATATTGAGAACCGTCGTAGGATCCTTTTTCAGCAACATTAATGATGCACTTGTCTCCATCTTAATAATGACCCAAAAAGATGTTATAATCAACATAGAAAACTTTGAAGTCCCATAAAGCTAAAGCCACACCTATATAGATGTTCCTGGCCCATGTACCGCCACGACCCACACGAGGGTGGGAAACAGGGGTGGAAAGGTTTGCCAGTTGGATTAGAGGTGGACCAAGTTTTAGCCCAAATCCCTAATCCAAGCCCTTGCTTTGTGAATCCAAATATTTTGGGCACTTCATCAGGTGATATTTTGCAGGTTCCTAACAAACTAATATATACAATAGGGATATACAAAATTGGGTCACATACCGTTCGAGAGGGGAGCTTTTAAACAATGTGGATCAACCAAAAGTAGGCCCCAACTATAAACAAGGTGGCACTATCTAAAGAGACTAGACCATTTAGATAATTTTCAATACATACATACAATACAGATTTGAAAATCAAAATTTCATTAAGATAGGAAAAAAGGAACACATACAGGCTGAGCCAGGATATCAGCATCACCTTAGCACCTGTATGCACACCATAGAAAAAAGAATGCAGAACAGTTTGATGACTACCTAGGGTTGACATGAGACAAGGAGTCAACAGGTGCATTAAGAAAATGGTTCTAAATCATTCTACTGAATTTCAGGAGTCAATCAAGTGGGTTAGAAAAAAAATTCTTTCATATAATAAAGATGTATCAAATTAAAAATTCTTCCAACTTTTGATACCAAGTAAAACCACAATGAAACTAGCTCTAACCAGAAAAGGGGGGAAATAGCATCAAAAACCAGGACCTATCCATGTTCCAAAATAAATCATCCTTCTATGATAGGGTTGAGTTGACTTGTGCAGAGTTAAACAAAGAGCATCTTCAAAATAAAAAACATAGTTAACTTGCAGTTTCTTTCTCTTGTTTCTAATAATATCTCACTATAATGCTTTTAAATAAAAATAATATGGCATAAAAAAAAAATTAGGAGGCATATGAACAGAATATGCTCTAAAAGCAATAGAGTTATTGAAGAACCCAGAGAACCTGAGTCCAAGGACATCGAGAGTTCAACTCACAGAATGCTGAAACAGCTGAATTCATCAAACAAGCATCTTTACACTTTATAAGTTTTTTTTGGTTGAATACCCTTTGAGCGTTTTAGGCATGCATGTTTTGATAGAGTTGAGTGGAAAAGTAAAACTCTAAAAGCCGCCCCAAATAGATGGAACAAAGTTTGACAAAGTTGGTGATGATAATGTCTTTGTGGAAAGATTTACATGCATGTTTACCTGTAATCAATTCCTTTTTGCCTCCTTCAGCAGATATCTGGAACCACTGAATGGAACATTTTGAAATGTCTAGAGCATTCTCCTTGCATGGAATGATACTTAAACATGAGCCTAGAATTTCAGATCCATCTAATTCAAAGAGATGGGGTTCACCTTCCTCAAGCCTCCTGCTTTTTTCCAGCTGGAAATGTGTCAAAAACAAAACCAAAAAAAATTAACTACTTTAAAATAAAAATTAACTTCCTCGCTTAAAAATTCAACTGTGTATTTCATGGGAAGCAATTAAATTATGAGCAACAGGAAGTAGGATTTCAATAGGTCCCAACACAAGCATGTATAAAGAAGAAATAGAGAGAGGGGGGGAGAGAGCCCATATTTCTTTTACTGATCTTACAATTTCATTCTTTTCCTTCTTTATTCTGTTGTAATAACATCAGCATTCATTAAAGAAAAAGAGACATAAATGAAACACCTAACATCATGGAGAGATACTGGTGTTTATTTGGAGCCAAAAGAGTGAAACAAAATCCAAAATAATTTTACTTCCACGTTATTAAAAAGGTATTGATAATGAGAAATAAAAATGCTCAGAGAAATTGCATCAGTGCTTCCTTTAAAAGAATTATCAAACATGCGAAAAAAATAAAAAATTACAGCTTGAACATATTTTTGAAAATACCATTATGAGATAATATTGTAAGAGAATGTAATATAATCCTAGTCCGCAAGTATAAGGTATTAGGCCAAAGGAATAAGTGGATGGTACTAACTCTGCTTTTATAACCTTTAGTGCACAACACATGGAGCTAACACAAAATAACAATTAGAAATGCTTTTTTGTTCTTTCAAGTCAATTAAACAGTAGTTTTTCAAAAAACTCTTGAGGCTAAGGGTTTGACCAAGCCTTCTAAAATACTCAAAACTCTGCAAATACAACCAAGATTCCCTGAAGGAGAAAAATATCATTCTGTTACACCCATGTTGATGACAGTCAAATAGAAGTTTAAGATATGTACTCAAAAAAAAAAAAAAAAAGTCAAATGAAAAGCAGCAGCATCATCCCATATGATACCACCAGAATAAACAACTGACTGAGCTGGAGAAACAAATGAGACGTAAGTTAGAACTCTTCAAAATAATATTTTTGATTTTTTATTGTAAAAAGAAACCTACCTACATGAATTAAAGAATGGGTTATAATCTGTTAAAGGATTTGGTATTACCAGACCCACTGTTGCGCAATGACGAACTGATCGATGGTAATAAAGTACATATTATCCACCATGTTTCCATTTTTAGCATTGCTGACTACATACTAAGGTTAAGAGTGATTTCAAGAAATCACTCACAAATCAGGTGTATACTTTTTCTTGATAATGCTGAAGCATGGATCCTTATGAGGCATTTATAGTTTATTCATTTTTTAATCTATGTAATTCCATTCAGTATATTGCCCAACAACTTTGTTGCATAGACTAGTCTAGATAATGTAACGCACCCATTTTGGACACATGCACCTGTCTCGGACACTCGCACCCATGTTATACACTTGCATCCAATTTTCATGAACTCTTCTAGTACTTTCTAACATTGTTTTTCAAGATAACTAAAATATGACAACACATTTCTCTAAAAACCTAATTAGCTAATTAACATATTGATATGTTTGTCACTTAATTGTTTAAAGTTATCCTAGAAGAGGCTTCGACACTTTGTTCATTGTGAGGTTGAAGAGGAGTCTGTGGACCACTTATTTTGCAAGTGTCGCTTCACGGGTGTTGTGTGGAATTTCTTTCTGGGTTTGTTTGGAAGCTTGTGGGTATTTGGTAGTGGAGTGGAGGATTTACTGGTGGCTTGGTCGAGAACTCCCCTTAAAGGTAGACAAAGAGTGGCTTGGAACATGGTTCCGTTTGCTGTCTTTTGGGAAATATGGAAAGAACGTAATAGGAGGATTTTTTAGGGTAAATGGGGTAGTCCTAGAGAAATTTTTGAGAGGGCGAAGTGGCATTTGATCGGTTGGTTGTCCGTGTGTAAAGAATTTAGGGGGCTAGGTCCTGAAGATTTTTACTTGTCTGGGGAAGGTTGTATGAAAGGGGTAGGTAGAGTGAGCAGACGTTTGGTTAATGGGCAGCACCTCCATTAGGTTCTTGTAAATTCAATGTTGATGGGGCAGCTAGGGGAAACAGGGTCCGGCAGGAATTGGGAGAGTACTTCACGATGATAGGAGCAATATGTTAGCAGCCTTCTCCAAATCAGTAGGGTCAATGGAATCAAACGAAGCTAAACTAAGGGCAATTAGAAGAGCACTTCAGATCTGGTCAAGGTTTAGGAGAGGAAATCTCATTATCGAAAGTGACTCAACTAAGCTATGTCATGGGCTAGTAATAGGAAATCCTCCCCCCGTAGAGGTTGGTCAGTATTGCTAAGGATATTTGGAGCTTGTGCAATATGAGTACAATCTCCTTCATTCATACTCCTCGATCAGCTAACTGTGTGGCGGATTTCTTTGCGAAAGCTGGTGTTCATCTTCAGTCTCTGGTGGTGGAATTCTTCACGCCCACCAACCTCGAGAGTTAGGGGGCTCGGACCCTCTTTTGGCTTTAGTTTGGGTTGACATTTTGATGTATCTTTTCTGTTATTTCTCTTTTTTCTATGTCTTCTTATATCTGTATATTTGTTCCTCTTCTTTGCTCTGAGTATATTCCTCTTATACTCAGATCCTTCTTATGTACTCTTTTCCCTTATTAATAAAATCCAGTGGTTAATGTTTCAAAAAAAAAAAATTGTTTAAAGTTAAACTAGTACATTATTTTCTGGCAATGTTATTTGTGTACCTTATTTTCATTTAAGGTATACTTAAATTTAAATTTAAATTTATTTAAATATGGTTGCATGTCCGGTCCTTGCACCCATACTCCACGCAACTTTGTTTATGAAGGAGCATAATTCTTTTCTATGAATTAGTTGTTTCATTATTTAATTACTTTTGACTACTTTGCTGTTATTTTCTATCAAAATTCATATACTTTAAAGCTCAGTTACACAAATATTTTATCATTTCATCTAGGATCTTATGATATTTCTATCGTTAGTCACGTTTTATAATGCACATGTCAGTGTTCTAACTATGTTTTGCAGATGTTGTTATGATAATGATATTAAGTGATAGACTTTAGTCTCCTCAATGATATTACTGTCAAGATCCTAGTGTTGATTGTCTTATATAACATTGAATTTTAGATACAATGGAGCCAAATCTTTACAAAGTTTCATATATAAATTATGGATATTGGTATGCAAAACACATTTCAAAATCACTTAATCGCTAATATTTTAATAGCACATGCAAATAACAATGTGAGAAATAGACCCAGCAACAAATACGCACATGCGAAGATGAACGTGTAGAGTAACACTAAAAGATAAATTAGATTCTTTTTTTTAATTTTTTGGTTGTGTGGGTGTGATAGATAAAAACAAGATCTTATGAAAAGAAGAGAAAAATGTTCATACATGGACAAGCCTGTTCACGGGCTGGGCTCTGTCAAAAGAAGCCCGAGCCCATCCAAAGCCCAAGCCCACTGTTTAAAGACCGTTCATTGTGCATACTTAAATACCTACCACCAACTAAATTTCAGTCCGAAAATCATTTCTGGCCACTTGATTGATAGTCAAAGTTGGCAAACGTCCTTGAAAAGATGACGCTTAGTGAATTTGATCGTTAAGATCAAATAGCTAGAAATTGATTTTTGAGATGAAATTTTAACAAAGTGCCAGTTTTCTAAAGTCTTTTTTTCAATCTACACGGTTATATTTTCAATTTATAGAACAAAAATGTATATATAAAAAAAAAAAAAAGGGGGCATAAAAGCCCGAGATCGGCCTATCAAACAAAAAGCTTTGTCCAAGCTCGTTTATTAAGGTCGGCACCAGGTTTAGACAAATGAACACTCCTAATCTTGGCGTACAGCCCATATAATACAAAGCTGGTGAATAAGTACAAAACTAAGATGAAAGCTCATACAGTACAAAGCAGCCAATGATATCAAGCCTATACACTTTAAACTCATATTCGAAACAATCACAAAAGCTAGTGTCACCATAAACCACTAGATGACTTTGAGCACATTGAGCTTGATTCTCTCCATTGCACTAGTTTTTGGTGAAGCTTGGTGCTTAAAAACACACTTATTACCTTCTAGTCAAACAAACCACAGAAAATAGTCCAAATAGAATAAGGGCATGTATGGATGGAGAGAAAGCAAAAGAAACTAGGGGATTCCCCTCCTCTACTGTTTGGTATTTACTAAACATGAAAAAGTGGGCACCACTTTCTCCCATTTCTCCTCCCAAGCCAAAATATGAGTTCCCTAGAGAGGGAGGAGAAACCATGGCTTCCCTTCCTCCTTCCTTGCCCTTCAAATGAGAAGAAGAAGTTACAACTTACAAGGGCATGAAGGGGGGCACTAAAAAACTATAGGGAAGGGCAAAAGGACATGATAAATTGTCAAATGAATAAGAGAATTGTTTATAATATGGTAGTATGGAAGATTATAACTAAAAAAGCTGACACCAAAAAAATTGGAAGTGGTGGTCGTGGTGGTGAAATAGAACGACCAAGCAACACTTGGTGTCTAGTAACCACTAGCCAAATCAGTAATTTGTAAACCGTGTCCCACCAATTCTACCATACAAGAAAGAGGTAAACAACCATTTTATGCAATTGTTGGCTTTAAAAACCATTTTACACTTCAATTGAACAAAAGAAACGTAGCACTTGGCTCAATATCTTAGCATTAGTAAGTGCGCAATGGAGGTATTAAAAGATCCATAAGTAGAAATGAGAAAAGAGAGGACAAATCCCAAAAAAGAAAAAACTTTTAACAATATAAGTCCAATATATGAAAACTAAACCTCCAAACAAAAGACAAGCAATTAAGAGAGCACTCCAGATTTGGTTTAAGTTTAGGAGCGGTAACCTCATTATCGAAAGTGACTCAACTAATGCCATATCTTAGGCTAATAAAAAAATTCCTCCTATGAAGGTTGATAGGTATTGCTAGGGACATTTGGAGGTTGTGCAGATCAGGTGGTGTCTCATTCATTCATACACCTCGATTGGCAAATTGCGTTGCAGACTTCTTCGCGAAATCTAATGTTATGCTACAGAGTCCATCCTTGGAATTTTTTTCATTTTCTCAGCCTTGACTGCTGGGATTGGGGGTTGGGGGTTGCATTTGCTTATTGTGGGGTTGTCATTTTGATGTATCTTGTTTTTTCATTTTTCATTGTTCTTGTTTTTGGTTTTTTTGTCTTTCCTTTTCGGTTCTGAGTATATATCTCCTATACTCGGATCCCTTCTTTCTACTCCCTTCCTTTTAATGATATTTAGTCGACAATGTTTCAAAAAAAACAAAAGACTAGCAAATCTAATACACCAAATTACAATATAGGTCAAAGTAGTCATGGTGCAAGGCACAAAGGGAGTCCTGGAGCCTAAGGCATAAGGCGCATTTGAGGCGCGGACTTTTTCATTTTTAGGCGCACTTTTTTATACTTTTTTAATATGTATATTCTTTTCACCAATGCAATTGCTTACAACTATTTTTGAAATATTAATGACAAATGCATTGCCTTTTCAATCCACCATCAAATAAACAAAGAAATATATACATATATAAAGAAAATGCATCAAATGTAAAGACAAACGTGTATAATATAAGAAGTTAATAACAAAAGTCTAGTGCATAAAACCAAGTAATAAAGAGCCAAAAATCATAAATAAGTCTTTATTCCAATAATCATATCATCAACAAAAAGGAAATGTTAAAAGTAGGGGTGAAAATTGAGCCAGGTTTTAACCCGACCCCAGAAATCAGTGGGCTAGGTTATGTATTTGTAAATTTAGGGTTGGGTTGGGTTAGAAAAAAAAAACCACATGGAATACGGGTCAGGCTAGGCTCAAAATTTTAAAATCAACCCGACCCAACCTGAATTGACCCAACTTGACATGAATTTTTGCAGGATGAATAACACCACAACTGGTGAATGATAAACAAACTCATTCTCAATTGTATTGTTGTTGTTACACTTTTTTTTATAAAAATAAATTGTTGGATTTTTATTTATTTTTTGAAGACTAGGGTATCCAGGGGCCTCACCTAACTAATCTTTGGGGCATGAGTAAACACATGAATTGTTGGATTTGAAGATGATGTCATTTTGTTATGATTCATATTAGTGTCAAAAGCACTTTTTATAGGTTGGATAAAGCTGAAAAATGTAGATAGTGTCCCCCTTGAATATTGATCACTAAGGTTAGGGAAGATTAGAGCTTTGGTGATAGGGCTTGATGTATCTTTTATTCATATTAGTCGTTCAGCTAATGGCGTGGCAGACTACTTTGCTAAGTTGGGAGTTCATAACGACTTTTCAGGAGTCTTCTTCTTTTGACATTAGAGGACACCCATTTGCTTGCATATCATATTGAAGAGATGTTTGACAGCAATTATTTTATTTGTATCTTATGATTGTTCTTTATTTATACATAATCATTTCTCTTTGTGTTCTTTTCTTTTAGGCCTATCGCTTCTAGACCTTTTTTTATGTACTTGTACTTTTTCTATTATGAATGAATCATCTTTGTTACTGCTCAAAAAAAAAATTTGTTGCCAATTTTTCCCCAATTTGGGCTAAACGAGTCGAGTTGCAAGTCCAAGTAAGGTCGGGTTGGGCTAGCAACTCGAGTTGGTTCACTTCGAGTCGGATCGAGCTCAATAATTTTTTATCTGGGTTGAGTTGGGTCTGTTAAAACCTGGCCCAACCCGCTCGAGTTTCAGCCCTAGTACTTAAAAGTGTTTCTTTCTCCTTATCTTTTTTTCCCCTTTTTAGTTTGTCCTAAACGGCTAAACCCTAACCCTTAATATTTTATATTTAAAGTTTTTCAAAATTATAAGTTAATACTTGATATGTTTCATATCTAAATTTTGTTTAACCATTAAGAGGAAAATTGTATTTTAATATTTACAATTTAGTACCAAATAAATTCAGGCACACCTTTGACTACTATGAGTATAGTAAGAGCTTAAACACAGGAAAATAACTAGATTATACCATACTTATTTAAGCTTTGTCCACAATAGAATGAAACAGGAAATGAGAATAACCTCTTTCCGCAGCTGAATAGAATACTTCGACTTCTCTGCCAGCTGTATCCTCAATGCATGAAGTTCATGTTCCATGTCCATAACCTGACAAATTTAGTGATCTCATCAATACAATGTCTTTGAAGTATACATATACTATGTATAAACATGCAAAGAGTCATAAAAATGCAACATATTTCCCCTCAAGATCATGGTAGAAATGCAAGAGAAAATTTACACCCTTTTTAGATTTAAAAAAAAAAAAGTCCATGAGTTTTCTTAGTCTACATAAGACTTAAAAAACAAATTTAATAGGTAAAACAAACAGGAGCCCAATGGCAAGGTTTCAATCCACCTCTTGACAATGTAACTGTCAAACATAACACATTTCATTTTGCCCCTTAACTTGGAGAAGAGGTGCCTTGCTTTCACACTATGCACATGGTTCAAAAGAACTACCATAAAATAAACTCAAATAATGGAGGAAAATGTTCTGTTTGTAATACAACTATTGCATCAGAGAGGCGACATCCAACAGTGAAGAACCCACATTTATTGAAATGACTATTGGAACATGACACAACTGTGAATATTTGTATACCTATAAATGAGTATAGAAATGCATGTGAGACATGGCAACTAATTATAATATTTTTATTTTCTTTTAGTACTGAGATGTGTCCAGATCTGACATGGATACAAGTACTTGTTAATTAAAAACTTTTAATTAATTTAGGACCCATGTTACACAAGTTTGTGGGTACCTTGCTTGGCTGATGCAGCATCTTAATTCTTCTTGCCTCCTGAACCTCCTTCAGTAATTCTTCCATATCCTAAGAATTTAAGCAGAACACACAAATCTAAGACAAATGATCACGAAACATTCAAACAGAAACTATATTAAATCAAATAAGCAACTTTACAAGCAAAACAAGATCCAGAATAGGATGGTGGGTGGGGGCAGCTACATGGCAAGAATCATGTCCATAACCATAGAATGAGAAGTCAATTTTGACTGGGACAACTCGGCTGAGTCCACTGGAGTCAATGAAAATGGATAACTCAAGTAGAACTCTACTGGTCATCTGGTTTTTCACTTACTCAGGTGACTAGCCAAGTAACTTTGGCAAATCAAGTAACATGAGTCAAATAAATTTGCACAGTGGAAAGGAGTTATGGGCCACGGACATCTTTTGAAAAAAAAAAAAAAATCATAATGACAAGCATTGGAAAAAATACAAATTCCATAAAAACATAATCAAAGACCATATCTAACCCTAGCAGATGATAGTGTTAAAGAAGTAAGTGAATCAGAGTTTTTTTAAAAAAACATTGACGACTTAATATCATTAAAAAATAAAGAAGTATAGAGAAGGGATCCGAGTATAGGAGATATATACTCAAAGCCAATGATGAGGACAAGAAACATGAAAAAGAACAAGGAAAAATAAGAAATAAAAAGATACATCAAATAAACCACCCAACATAGGATCCAAATGTAGCCCCCAATCCCCAAAAGTCAAGGCTGGAGAGATGAAAAAAATTCCAAAGATAGACTTTGTAATAGAACACCAGCTTTCGCGAAGAAGAGAAATGGAAGTGAATCATATATTGAGAAGAGAGAAATGCCGCTCCTAAAACCCAGGTTCGTGTGCCTCTCTCCTTCATTCCTTCTTCGTCATTTACTATTTTTTCACTCACCTTTCTTCTTTTTCTTCGTCATTTACTATTTTTCACTCACCTTCCTTCTTTTTCTTCGACATTTTCTTTTCTTCTCATTTTCTTTCTATACTTTTCAGTTTTTCTTGTTTTTTAGTATTCCAATTTTTTCTCCACATTTTTATGTTTTTCTTCATTTTTCTCTTCTTTCTGATTCTTTTTTCTTTTTTTCTTCTCTGTTTTTCCTTCTTCCACTTTATTTCCTTTTTCTGAATCATGTTTTTAGTGTTTTATTTTTAAGATTATTTACGTTTTATTTACAACCTTTTATGATTTGCATATTTTATAATTTATATATAAGAAAAATATATTTAAATGAAATTATCTAATTAAATTTTTACTTAGACAAAACTCGTCTAGGTTATATATCAAGTTGATTAATACTAATGAAAATTTGAGTCCAGCTTTTAAGTTTTCGAACCATGTCCCCTTTTTATTGTTATTCAATATTTACTCCAAGATAATCTGAATTTACAATAAATTTAGAAAATAAAATATCAAAAATACTAACATTCAAAGTATTTCACAAAAAATTATGAAAAGTAACAAATTCTTGACACTATCTGGATTTTCTAACAGGGCATCCTAATAAGCAGCACTAATTAAATCGAAAGAATGACAATTGAATAGAATATTTGTCCATTAAATAATTTTTCAACTAAAACTTTGGCATATTAGCCTCATGGTAATACAACAGTAAAAAACAAGAGATCTACAATGAGTTAATTTTCATAAAAAATTAGTGCTACAATGGCAAATGAATAAGCTATTTGTCTTGAATAATTTTTTTTAATTAAAACATTCATAGATTAGCCTTGTGTTAATAAACACTAAAAAACAAGGTAGCAACAATGGTTTAATATTCATTACAACAGTTTAGCACTGTGATAGGATCCTAGTCTAATAAAGTATTCAGGGTTTTTTTTAGTAAGAAGGATCGAGGATGAAGACAGAGGCTAGAGGCTCTGATACCAAATGGTACAAACCTTAATGGAAAAAGAATGGAAAATAAAAGAAAATAAGGATAGGGATTTCATTTTAAGGAGAAACCAGGCCTCCAAACTTGGTTTCAATTCGAGGAGAAACTGGCCTCCTAGCCTCAACTATAATTTGGGGAAAATACTTTTGTGCTTTCCATTATTCAATTAAGCCTATAAATAGGCTCTGCTTACAATTCAAATGCAAATAACAATATTTGGAAAGTAAACCTTATTACACCCTACTCATATTGACAAAATAGACCCTAATACGTTATTAGATTACGACCCTATTGGTACAAACCCTAATGGAAAATAGAGAAAATGAGGGATAGGGATTTCACTTCAAGGAGAAAATAGGCCTCCAAACCCCTTGGTTTTAATTTGATGAGAAACCAATCTACCAACCTTACCTATAATTTGGGAAAAATACTCTTGTACACTTCATTATTCAATTAAGCCATATAAATAGGCTTTGCTTTCAACTCAAATTGAAATAACACTATTTAGAAAGTGAACCTTCTTATAACAAGATAAACTAAATAGGATCCTATAATATTGACACTCCAAATTTGGTTATCAAAGCAATCAAAAGTGTTACCTGCAAAACGAATCAACTCAATTTGAGAACAATTTTTCCATGTGCCAAGGAGCAAATATAGAACTAAAAATCCAACATTACTTTCTTTCAGGTGGCTCACAATCAAAATTCAGACAGATTTAGCTTTACTTCCCAAGGATTAGCTAGATTTAAAATGGCGCCTCCAAGAAATATAGAAAAGGAATGAGAGCAGGTTGAGAAATGACAGGGTTGCTAGATTAGACTAGCACTAGAACACTTCCTCAAGCAAACTCTGTCGTTAGTGACTAGGCCTTGAAAGTGGGAAAAATGAACAATTATGGAGGACAAAAAAAAATTAAAAGAAAAAGAAGACAACGACGAAGAAGTCCATATGCAAGCAACATAGCAAGACCCTAGGAGTTATATAAAGCCATACCATATGAGGTATCTCCTTTACTTTTAGCCGAAATAGGATATAGATTTATTAATATATTGAGACACATAAGATGGTAAAGCTGTTATTTCACAATAAATGGGATAAGTTTAGGCAACTTTGGCAGTGCTAGGGTCATCATTAAAGATGTGATAACAATAATGTACTCAGATTGGCTTCCCTCCTAAAGCAAATACTACTATGTGGGTTCCATGGACCAACCTTAAAAACCATGCCTCGTTGACATTCAGAAACTAAGAGTAACACATTAAACAACAACAATTCAAACAAACCTGCTGCTCCGACACACTAGGGATCTGTTCCTGCTCTTGAAGAGCTCGTTCAACTCTTTGGACTGCTTCTCTAGCACTTTGAATTTCAGCACGAGCAAAAGCCCTTTCCTCTTCAATGACTTTTTTAGCATCTTCAGAAGCCTGTAAATCACCATATGGAAATTCAATAAATTATATGCAGAAATGAATTAAATGCAAAAATAATTCTAGAAAAAATCCAAAATATAAATATATAATGTAAATTTGTGACACTCATTCATCCTTGACAGTGGGGAAAAAATTGGTGGTCCTCTCTTGCTGAAAGCATTCAGGTATTTAAAATTGGACTTCTAACTCTTACAGTGTAACAAGTTAAAGTTATATCAATACACACAGTTCTACTAAACAATGATGCATAAAAATAGCAGCTACATGACTAAGGTACAAAGAACAAGAACAGGATCCCTTCTTCATCACCTCCCTAGAACCAAGACATGGCTGCAGCCATTCATATGTCATCATGTTCAGTTTTATATGTATTCATGTATCTTTTTTTAGAGCGGTAACAAATAGGATTCTATTAAAGAAACCTTTCAAAAACACAAGAAAGCCAGGGTCCTAAGAGTGTAGACCCCATAAGAACAGAAAGAAGAACCAAAAATCAAGAAAGTATTCATGTATCTTAATATCACAACTTTAACTGGTAATACCCATCCTTAAGTTCATATAAAGTCACTAATTTCAAATTTCTTTGTCATTATCCATCTGTTATGCTTTTGCATAGATGATAGGATCTAATTAGTTGGATAAAGGCACAATTTAATAATTCAAATTCGTCTATCTAATGTAAAATTTCTTTAAAAAAAAAAGGTCAAAAAAGAACATATAAATTAAACATTACATTTCTGAAAGCCAGAATTGGGTGAATATAATAATTACCTTCAGCAATGGTATACATGTCATAAAATTTGTATACTAAATATTAGACAACTAAACTTTGAGATTGGGGTGAATTTAATCATTAGAAAATCATGTTTTATTTTCCTCAAGCAACGGATGTAGTTCTATAAATCTGTGTGACAATACCTGCTTAAGAAAACTTGCTAGCGTCTTCAGTTCTTCTTTTTCTTGAAGGAGCTCTCCTTCTCTATGAGTCAGCTGAACTGCTAAGGCTTCTACCTACAGAAAAGGAGTAAATACAACTCAACACAAATCAAAATGATTGCAAAGATGATAACGTAAGCAAACAAATCTAACCATCCGTTTAAGAGTATTGCAATTAAAAGCTGTGCTGTAAACCATATCTTTTTTTGGGTAAAGAACATGGCATGAAGAGAAAGAGTATTGCAGTATGCATCCACAAGCATCAACCAAAACTCTAATATTAGAATTACGAAAAATGAGGGACATCAAACCATTAATTTCATGAAAATGAGGTCAGAGCTAATCAAAGAAACCATCAGCATCATGCACCATTGGTCAGACCAAGATGAACCGCCAACTTTGTTCATTGTTAGTCTAAGGCCAATTTTGACCTATTTTCATCTCAGCACATACCTGAATATTTTCAACAGCCCAACTCAAAAACAGAGGGTGATTAGGTGACGGTGAAACTTCACTCAACCTTATGATTTTCAATTTTGACAAGGCCTATGGTCGAGTCTGCAATATTTTGCACTCTTCAACAAGTAGTTTAGTTCTAGTTTGTACAAACTGGATCTAGGAAAATTCAAAACCAGCTCACCTGAGGTGAGAGAAACCCAATTTCAAAATTCATTGACGAATTTAAAGAAAATCCTCAAATCTCTTGAATTCGAAATATAACCAACATCACAATGGCACTGATTAGAAGAAAATCCGACGTTCTAATGGATTATCCAAACCAATTTCACTCATCGAAAATGAATGGGGCTCAAATCTCACGAGGAAAATTCTCATCATGCGAAATCCCTAATGAAATTAAAATTCAATTGAAATCTAAAATTGAATTATGGCAATAAATTCAAAATGCTATGGCTGAATGCAAGTATTGTGGAATCAAGTTTAAATGCAAAAATCAAAAACCATGTGCATAAAATGAAAATTGATTTTCAACACTAATTCAAACTAGAATTCAAAAGAATCAAACCCACCAATCTTCGAGAGACCAAAGCAACCAATGCTTGAATGTTAATGATCTCAACTTTTGTGCTTACAATGGATGCCTAAGGCCTCCTTATATAGGGGTATAGGGTGTGAAAAAATATATAAAAGAAAAATCCAAGGAGCACTCACCCAATCCAAGCCAATCCTAGGTTGCCATGTGGCTTTATTACATGAAAATAAAAATAAAAGAAAAAAAGAAAATGACATCATAATCCCAAATTGAGTGTGAACAAATTTTGAAGAAATCCCAATGGAGTGTCGGCAACTAAGCCTCGTTTGATTTGTTGATATCTTGCTAACAAAAAAATTGGACCTAGATCTTCCATGATGCTAGGCACCCACACTTGCTAAGAGAGATGATCTTCTATTTTGAACCTTGGAGAGATAAGGATGCTGTGTCATGTTGATGTGGAGCTCTATCCTCTCTTCGCTCCTCTGCCTATCACTCACCTTATCTCTTGCTAATGGACCATCAACATGTGGGCTTTGAAAGCCCAAAACATGTTGGATCAGGCCCTAACCCATATATCTACCATATGGGCTCATTTTCTCAACAATTTGGAATGAAAGAAATGCCACCGGCGATTCAACACCTGTCTCAACCTTTGGCTGCTGTTTTTCCTCTTGCCAATTCATAAATTTGCTGCCTTGTATACCTTCTAAAATAAGAAGTGAATTTAACATTTCTGGAGTAATGGATGAGATATCTGACGTTAGGAATTCAACTTCTACTAGATCTTCTACTTTGATCAATTCTTGATCATAGATTGGAAGGAAGGACCAATCTATGTATACTTCCTCTTCACATGCTTCTGAAGAGAGGTGTAAGAATCTGATATCGATGTATTTTCTTCGTAGATTGTGGGAATACCGTTTGAATCATCTTCAACACTTTCTTGTACTAGAGGAAACATTCTCATCTGAAGGGTCTTCAAGAATCTCAACTTTGTCTATCATAGAACAAGAACTAAATTTGGAACTTTTTTATCTTCAATTAAGCCACCTTCTTAGATCTATATTCTCTGGAACAATTCCAGCAAGCTCATCACATGGATCTTGAAACTCTAGCCCATCCTTATCAGCCCTGTCTCATTGATTATGTCTGGTGTTTCCTCTCACCATCAACGCATGAGAAAGACAACGAGTCACACTTCAAAGAGTGGAGATGCTAGCTACAAAAGAAACGGAAAGAAAAAAAAAAAAAAAAACACTATCTTCCAAGAAAAATAGTAATGCACACTGAAGCAGAAGTGTCCACCCACATATCTAAGTAGGAAACAAGCATTGATCACCAACTAATGAAGGCTAATGGCCGAATCTACAATATTCTACAATCTTCCACAAGCCTACAGCAAAATAAAAGTTTAGATCTAAATTTTACAAACCGAATCTAGGAAAGGTCACTCGAGGTGAGAAAATCCATTTTCAGAATTCAACCACAAATTCAAAGAAAATCCCCAGATCTCTTGGATTCGAAATTTCACCGACGTCACAACAGCTCTAATTAGGAGAAAAACCAAAGTTTGAGTGAATTAATTCAAGTTAAGAGAACAGCCTCTTTTCCTTAGTGCAAGTATTATGATTTTATTTTATTTTATTTTTTGCATTTTTAGTTTGTTTTTGTTTGAAGTAAATTTAATTGTTGCAATTAATTTTGTTTTGCATTCCATTAATTTTAATTTTGCAAATTTCATTTTAGATTTCGCTAGAATTTTCAATTTTATCATGCATTTCGCAAGGTATCGATTTTCTTTTGAAATTTTGCCTTATTCCTTCTTCTTTTTTTGAAAGGTAAATTCATTAAACAGAAAAATGATACAAAGAAGAAGGTACCAAAAGACCCTCCTAAAAGAAACATCACCAAATTACATCAATCTGTTAACAACTTCCGCATCTAAGGACAAACCCTGTCTAGCCAAAGAATCTGTAGCTGAGTTAGCTGACCTGCAGCACCTAAGCAATCTTAAAATCCAAGGTAGTAATTGCAAAATGAATCCTTTCAACTTTATCTAAATACGACTAGGGGCAGAGATAACCCAACACCCAGCCAATTGCCTTATTCCTTTTTCCGGTAAGAAATTGGGTTTTGATATAATTTTCCATTTAGGATTCCAGTTGTCCAATTTTTGGGGTGAATCATCAAGTTGCATTGGAAAAGATAGAAGATCCAACGAACTTCTCGAATTTATGGGTGAATTTACAATTCGAATTTTCTCATGTGCATGATAACTTGGACCAAATTTAAATTTGCTGTTTTTTTTATGTTGAAGACCTAGGTAGGCCTTAAAACTGATCCTATTCGTCATCACAATCCCTTTGACATCCCACCCACACTAATTAACTGGATAAATATGTCATCAACCCCATAGCTGCATAGCACCTCTCCCTATAATATGTATTTCATCCCTTTGACCAAATCAGAGCCATGAGCAACACAATAAGGAAGCACCCACTCCTATGTTTGCTACAACTGGTTTTGCAAAGTTTTTGCAATAATCACTGATGAAGAATTGTGTTGCATTGTCATGTGTCACAGTAGAGATATCTACGAAAGCTTAAATCACACAACTTTGTTGATGGTTTCTTTTAGGGGATAGCCTCCCAATTGAAATCAACTTATGGATATGCTTACCTAGAACATAAGGGTAATGAATATTCATACTCCATATTCATCCGTAAATCAAAGAGAAGATTTGTTCTGATATGTAGCCTTTCTAGATTTTTTTAGAGACTAGAATCCTCAGGACAGTAAGGTTTTTAAATCATTTCTCAAAGTCATTAAGAAGACATGCCAGACAGCAGTGTCATCAACACAGATGGGCACACCACCCAAAACCATTCAAATCCTATGCACACTTTGAAACATTATAACCTCGGAAGTACTCTGATTTAACAATTTCAGGCTGACTTACGGATCATTAAGATTGTCTAATCAGCACACATTCTTTTGCTCTATTATTAATATCTTCTCGTCTTTATCTTCATCATTGCCATCATCATAATCAACGCCACAATCCCATCTATTTGGGGTTGACTTTTCGAGTTCTACTTCTCCATTTGACCCTATCATAAATCATATAGTTTGTCATTCGACTATCTATCACGTCTTTCTTTATCACTTCTCTCCAAGTTTTTATTTGTCTACCCCTTCTCCTAGTACCTGCAACTTTATTGGTCTTTGTCTTCCTGTAGTTCTATCAAAAAAAGTGTGATCAGCATGCTTTTACAAGTAATATTGCCTATTTTCCATGCAGGTGTATTTTTAGGCCATCATCGTTTGACCCTCCTAACCAAGAAGGTGGTCCCATGTAGGGTGAATGATACAGTTCTAACCACAACATAATTGGATTCCCTCAGGAAGCTTCCTATTTATGTTGCTGGGTTCAAAATGTTGACATTAACCAGAAGTTCTCTTACATATCCAGCAACTCACATAGCATGATACTTGCTTTATGCTTTGGCTCTCAATTTCAAAATAAACAATGTTTTCCAAAACAGAATATCTTCATTTTTCCTTCTTTTCACCTTTTCTGAGAAATCACAGCAGTACTCGTTCATATAAAAGCCAATTCCAGGGAAAGTTAACTGTACTCATATTTTATGTAAGCATAAGCAAAAAAAGTGCATCCCGTACTACAGATAACCAATTAAAAAAAAACAACTAGTAGTGAAGAAAGCATCCACAATTAGCACTAATGATAAAAATATGAAATTATAAAGTGGTCAACAGAAATTATGAAAAAAAAAAAAAGACAACATCATAGCCACCAAGAACAATTATAAAAAGAAAAGAAAATTCAGATTTACCAAGGGGCGAGGATTAGAGTCATTAACCATCACAAAGATTGAAAATAATAAAAGAAAATATACCAATACATAATAAACAAACATGATGGCATTAGTAAGAACTACGTGGGCGAAAAGATTGAGAAAAAAGATAGATGACAGACCATAGAGATAGCCTCCTCAACATCATCCTTGTTTCGACCTGCCACACGGCCTTTCAATGATTCCAACACATCTCTGAGCTTTTTAAGAAGAACATGCCTATCCAATGAAGCTGTCTCTCGAAACTTCGTCTGATTTCAAGCAAAACATGTTATACTCACTAAAAAATCAACTAATCCTGTAAACCCTCAGTCCCAAAAAAATCTTATTACTATTAAGAATCTTTAACAGAACTTTGCAAAACTCTGAAGCACAAACCTCATTTGACAATTTAGCAGCAGCAGCCAGACCTTTCTCGAATTTGCTAGCAAGGTCACGAACAGACAGACGCTTTTGCTGCTCTAGCAACTGGGCAGTTTCCTTTGCAACAATGTCCTTCATGGAAGGTACTTCTGGACCCTCCTTTGCCTCTATAATTTGGTCATTTGCTCCAATTTTATAATTTGGAAACCGATTCGAACCAAAACTTACATCAGCTGACACTAACTGAACTCCTTCATGCATTGTATCTCCAAAATCACGGCTTACCCTCGTCATTGAGCTTACTTAATCCTGTCAATTATCACCAATTCCAACAATAGTAGGCCCTGTCCCCTCACACCTTAAAATAAGTCAAGAGTCAGAGAGACAGAGAGTGACATACAGAGAGAGGGAGAGGGAGAGAGAGAGAGAGAGACTGAAACTGGAAGGTAACAAGGATTCATTATACAAATTTAGATTCAGATGTAGTGCTGCAGTCAAAAAATATATTCCAGCAAAAAAGATCTACAATGTAAAAGTAGAAAAACCATCAATAGTTTTTTCTCCCCAAAAGGGAAAAAAACAACAATAGTAACTATATATAAAAGACATATCAAAGTTGCATAAAAGAGGGGAGAGGGGGCAATGGTAAAACCAAAAAGCATCACAGCTTCGTTAATAACAATATAATTTATGCCATGTTCAATGAAAAACAACAAAGTTTTACCATAGATAGTGGCTTCAATGGAAAACCAGGAACTAAGGTTTCATGGGCACAATGCAGGTGTCCAATTCAGTGAGAACCAGACCAGTACCTAAGGGCCAAAATCATGTAGCAAAAACAGGAAGAAAGGGTAATATTCATGATACCTTCACTAACTTGTAAACACCAAGACTGACCCTTCTTTTTCCATTTTGAATAACATGGGTATCTCCACTCCACATTAGAGCTGAGACTAATGCCACGGATATAAAAAACCACCCGCAAGCCTCATGCATCAAGTAAGATCAGGAGGAGTTGAACCCAAGACCTTTAGTCTAATCCTAGAAGCTTAGACCAACTGAGTTATCCATGTAGGTTAACTGAGTCGATATCTGAAGACTTGGTTGATCTGTAAAATGTAACAGACAAGTCACTCTACTAATGCATTTTCATAGGTCAGTCATATTAGTCACCTTTTTAAGCATATCCAGCTAAGCTGGTCCTGAAGCCATGTCCAGACATCTAAATAAACTTGACAGAAGTATTAGAATAATGCAGTTTATGACTGTTTGAAAAGTTCACAACTAAAATAACTTATTGGTCTCCAATTTCCAAGAATTTATTGGGCTTCTATTGTGGGTTGAACAATTGCTGGTGGAAAACCCTACTAGACCTGCTGGACGCAAATCTCTCTTGCAAGGTGATCCCAATTCCCAACCTTCAATGGTCATTCAAACTTAAGTTCAATGGTAGTTCCAACAGGAATCCAGGCAACATTAGCTTTGAGGGCATCATCCAAGGCCAAGTAGTGTTACCTTTTCCGGAGCATTGAGGCCCAGTAATGTCCTTAGCTAGAGGTGCATCCACTGCTCACTGGGTACAAATAACTTTGCCTCCAATACAATGAGGCAGGTGAGAATGATTTTAGACACTGGTAAGTGTCAGGGATGATGCAATGTGGAAATCGGCAAATTGGGTAAAAAAATCAGGGCATGTTGTTGCAAAGATAAAATTCATGAACTTTTGGCCATTCACGATTTAAAATTCTGACACTGGTAAGTGTCAAGGATGATGCAATGTGGAAATCGGCAAATTGGGTAAAAAAATCAGGGCATGTTGTTGCAAAGATAAAATTCATGAACTTTTGGTCGTTCACGATTTAAAATTCTGATAATAGTCACTTCAAGAATTTAAGATCTTCACCAGTGAGAAATTCCATGTTTGGCACTACAATATGCACTCCTTCATTTTTTTAATTATAGATAAAAATTATCTTATGCTTGCGAAATAAAATTAAATATTTTGAAATATTACATAAAAATAAATGCAAAAAAAACCTATCACTTCAAAAGTTCATTAGACTAAATTATTTTAAAAAAAAAACACTTAATTGGGATAAACTTAAACACAAGCTAAAACAAGTAACTATATAATTTTTTCATACCACTTGTTAAATAGAATTTGAACTTTTAGAAATCTATTAAATGTACAAAAGATTCTAGAATGTTCCATGGACACTTGTAATCATGGAAGACAATAATTGTAACCAATGGCATACATTGGCATTCTTCACTTGCCAATTGGAGAGGGAGAAGCAGAAGGGAAGAGAGACCCAGCAAGCACTGAAAGAAGGGCACGTGAGGTTTTTCTTTTTGTATTAATGAGGATTTGAGCATAGGCTGGCCATTTGATGGAATTGATTGGCAATTTTTTCGGCATTCATTTTCAAGGATATTTCAGTCTAGATTTATAAATCTCATAAGGAGTGGTGAGACGTAAACCTGAGGATTTGTGATCTCTAGAGATTTTAAAATTTATGAATTTCTATTGCATCACAATATGAAATAATGTCATCGTGGATATGAAATTATAAATCTATGAATTTTATGATGCACAAACATCCATTTAGAGTAATAACTTGGACATGTCCTCCTCATAGGAAATTCTTCATTTAACTTGGCATGTGTCCCTGTTTGTTAGCTAGATGTGAGCAGGAAATTAGCTTCCATTTTCAAAGGAGAAAACCAATTTGGAAATTATTTCCTCTTATCGTAACTTGACATATACCTTGAGTACTATGGGTAGAAAAGAGAGCACAACTATATGTATGTATGTGGGGGTGTGTGTGTGTATAGAGAGAAAATGGAACAACAGATGCAGAAAGCAGAAAGCAGATTAGAACAGCAATTTTGATTTGAATTAAATATTTCATTAACTGTAGAGTTGAGAAAATAGAGGGAAAAGATTTATGAGCTCAAATAGCCAAACCTTCACCAAACAACTAATCAGAACATAAAATCATATATGTGCATGTTCACCAAAAGAATGATTTTAAGAAAGCTGCCCAAAGTACCAAATGAAAATAATGAATTTTCCTCCAACTGAATTACACAGTAAAAACTGCCAAGAGCACCATATCAAAATAATGATTTTTCCACCAAATAAATAACAAATGCAAAATCCCATCCATGCTTGCGAGCACATACACAGACACTGCAATTCAGAGGTCTACAACAACTCAAAATAATGATTTTCATCCAACCAGAGAGAGAGAGAGAGAGAGACTGCCCATAGCACCACGTCAAAATACATACAAGCAGACATGCAGGCTAAAACAAATATGGAGGTCTACTGCAACTCGCAGGCTTTATGACATGAGGAATGGAAGAGTGAGCCTATGATGGACGAATACAAAATCATGGAAGTCTACTACAACTAATGGCCAATTTTCTGAAAATCAAAATCATATCATAAATCGTTCTAGTCATCAAAACATATTGAATCAATAGTAAGATTTTTTATGATTTTCTTGAGAAAGGGTAAGATCTTTTTAAAAATTTAAATGAAATTTGGTAATCAAAACATTATTAGTAAAATGAAAAAATAAAATAATGGTACTATCATATATAAAACTTGATTATTATTTACGTAAACATTGCTCAAAATTTAAAAAGAAAAAAAAATCATGTATATTACCTAGTTATTACTTGTGATCATGGATAGTTTATTAAGACTGATGTTTTGAAAATTGACTTGGATGGTAAAGGAGAAACCATATTTTTTTGTAAAAATAACATATAAACAACAAAAATTGTATGGTTCCTAAAAAATTGTAGTTTGGAGATCCAAATTGTTTTCTTTAAAAACTGCATCATATCATAAGATTCAAATCACAAATCATAAGATTTTAACAACTATGCTGATGAGTTTTATGATAGAAGGGGTCAGATGGTGGACCTACTGATTCAAAAACAGGTTTATTGATGGATACAGAATCACGCCCACTAGAGAACTGCCCCATCAGATCATCCAAAACATTGATCATGGATCCCCAAAGTCTAAAATTTTGTCAAAAAATATATATTTTGAGTGCCATATCCAAAGGCAACGATCAGTCATCAAGGTACTGCACTAAAACTAATTTGAATCAACGTGAATGTGGTTCAGTGTAGAGGATTAGGATTTATTATAATCTGAACAGCAAGTCCACCCTAGCGAATTGTGAAAGAAGCACTCTTTCTTCTTGACACCACGAAAAAAACACAGTTCGATAAGAAAACCAATTTGAAACTCTCACACCACCGAAGCATTTCTATATACCAAATAAGAAAAAAGAAAACAACCTCAGTCCAAAATCCAAATGCCCCAAAGCTTCAAACAACAACCACTTTTTTCCACGCAGCAAAAAAAAAAAAAAAATTAAAAAAAGTCAAATCTCAAATTTCTATATTAAAAAAAAAAAAAAAAAAAAAAAACTTCATAACTTAAGACCAGCAACCAAATATGGAAACAAGTTATATCTTCTCAATAAGGAAAAAAAAATTGAAACCGTAATACTGACTCACGTACAAATGCATCAACCTGTTCTTCATAAACAAGTATAATTTAAGTATCTGACAATGACTTAATGTTAAAATCTTCAAAACAACTCAATTTCTAATTTTATTAAGAAGAGATAAATTTAGAAATTGATTGGGATCTGATCCAGCACGAACAGCGATAAACAATACAGAATCCCGTAAACCCTGAGATTCTTACCACTCTTTTTTAAAAAAAAAAAAGGAAGAAAAATCCATCCACGGAAGTTAATGAAAAAGGAATAGAAGAAGAAATCTCAAGAGGCTTTTGCTTACCTGGTTTGAAGATGTGTGAAAGGAAACGTCTTGATTGAATTTCAAGAAGAATGGAGAGATGGATAGGAAATGGGAAATGGAAATGGAAGAGGCTGGACTTGGAGGCAGGGAGGGTTTTAAAGGAAGGAGAGAAGAAGTAAACGGAAGAAAGAGAATTGCATTTTATTTTTCGAAAGGAGAGGAAAAGCCGCCTACTTTCTGCCTCTGTTGTTGATGTTGAAAACAAGGAGAAGAAGAGATCTTTCAGTTCGACTCGACGAACGGAACTGCTCTCACTGTTTCCAACTTCCCACTTCGAACCACCCTTCAAACAAGCTGCAAATTTTTTAACCAAACTTCAAGTGGTTAGGTTTAGTCAACCAAATTGTTATATTATTATTAATTTTGAGTTTTACCTTTTCAATCATATTATTTATATCTCTGTCCAGCTTATTTTATTGTATAAATTTGTATTTTTTTTATTTTTATATAGGGTAGGAAGACTTATTATTATTCAAATGCTCTAAGAATTTTGACACTTATTTTTTAAAATTTAAGTGTAAAAAACTGCGGGATACCAAGTGTAAAACTTCTACAGATGAGTTCACTATCTATAAAGAACATCAAGATTAGGTCATGGGGCTCGAACCAATCCGCAAACTTCTGCTTCCTAAGACGAAATATAACCCGTTGAACTACACTTTAGTTATAAAGGAAAATTTACTTGATAAATTATATAAAGAATTGGTAAAACTTGTGAGAATTACAATTTCACTTAATTTAATTATCAAACCTTAAACTCATTTTAATTATTAATTTAACTTTAGCTTGAAGTTACCATCTTCAACTTAGAAGTGCTTCATCATTGCTAATGAAAATTAATTATAAGATGCATAATTTGCTAGGAATCATGCGCATTATGTAAATTCATAAAATTATTGAACTATTAACTATAGCTAGGTTCCACATATGGGTCATTAACTCGACACAATGAACTATCTAATGAGTAGATTTTACATATTTAGTTAGAGTGTTGATTATTTATTGGTTTATTGAAAATATTAAGATTAATTTTAAATAAGTAAGATAAATAATTTTTTTTACCTTTATTTGGTCAGATACTATTTAAATTATAAAGACTTATCCAAGCCGACCAACAAAGAGCATGACATCTTCATCATTTTCGAATGGCCTGGATTTTCGCAACCGAAACCGCGTCTCAACTCGGTGGTGCCGCTGACGGAATACGAAAGTCTGCCGGCCAGCCACTCTGTTCGTCTCTTTTCGCCTTTGTCGCCGCCGACGTTACTTTGAAAGTTTTCACTAAATAAAGCCTCTAACTAGCACTCAGTTCGCCGTTCATTTCATCGTCTTAGCATTCTAACCATTTCCAGCCATTGATTTTCTACACCCCACCTAATGAGGCCACAGTGATTATTCCAAAGTTAAATTTCATCCACCCTCCATCGAAACTATATTTTTACCATCCCACTCAAAATTTACTGCTTCTGGTTAAATCAATGTGGCTTTTCTTGGGATCATATCAACGGCTGGATGTGTTTGTAGGTATTGATCGAGTGGACCTAGACTTTTACTAAAGGACTGGACGGAGAGAGTAGATTCCTGGTTGTTGTAGAATTTACGCAAGTGACCTACGGGCCGGCTCCACGGGGGACGACTCTAGGCTCTAGCTGTTGGCATTCAAATCGGAGTTTGTGAAATTCCTAAAAGGCCCTTGGCTTTGGGTATAATATAATAATAATTTTAAAAAAAGAACCCAGTTTATTCCTTTTATTCGACAATGCCAACACGGGTGGTGTGACTGATGGTTCCAAATTCGGCATACAAAAAGAAAGAATTTCTTCACCAACATTCGTGATACCCATAATGGCTCAATCACGTATCTTGTTCCTCTCAGACAAATTTAATTTGTATATTGAATTCTTAAATAATTTAGCTTCAATTTTAATTACTTTTGTGGTCGAATTAATTTTGTACATTTCTGTCATTTTAATTAAAAACAATAATATCACAAAAAATCATAATTTTATTTATCTAAGCAAAATTATATGAATAGTTTGATTAGTCTAAATTTTTAGAATTATACTAGAAGTCTTGATTTTACAGTCTCTTATAAGACTCCGAGAGTGATTTTGTGTATCCATGCTATTAGTTCATCTCCAATGTGAGTGTGAGATACCCATATTAAAAAATGACATAATTTAGCAAAATATGTACCAGAAAAATGCACGAGGGTTGTACAAAATATAATTTACTTAAGAATACAATATGTCATTTATTTTAAGATTTTTTTTGGTTAATAATCAAATACTATCTTTATTTTTTAATCTTAGGGACACCTTTTACTTATGTCAAATTTAAGCAAAGGTGTTGTAGTAATGCATTCAATGATTACAATAATCATTGTGTGAGTCCAATATAGAAACCATACACTTAAGATTTTTGTCCAAGCATGTGCTGACAAGGGTTGGTAATTTTTTTCTCATTCACATGCTTGACTTGACTGACTTGAAGATCTATAATTAGGTAGGGTTGTTGATGGGCTCAAGTTTGGCCCAATCATTGTGGGGCCAATGTAACTTGGGCCTAACTCATTCATTTGGTAAGTGGACAGGTCAAAGAGATTATAGGATTTATCAGAGTTATAAATCTCATTCGATATTGTGCGTATCGACCGATACACATTTAAACAACTGATATTTAAAAAAAAAATAGGAGAGAGAGATACGGACGAGATTCGAGATAGCGAGATATCGACCGAGACGCCGACATCTCAATATCAACGAATTTTGGACCCCTGAGATTGATACAGGCCTGTATTTTAAGTTTGACAACCTTAAATGGTTAGATACTTAGATCCTAATCAAAGGGGTTCTCAACCCTATGATTTGACCCACTTGACCTACCACTCTCAATCCAAAATTATGATTCATAAATTATAAAACAATACATCATAATAGCAAAAAAAAACCTATATACTTTTTGAATATTTAATTACAATCTTTTCCAAAATGATTTATTATCGTCATTTTGTTTTAGTATCTATTATTCTATTCTATAAAATAATTCATTATTAAGGTCTACTCACCTATTAATTGCGTAGAAGTTGTATTTATACATGTGACAAGGATATTACACATTATATTTAACTAGAAAGAATTACTTGAAACAATTAATCCATTAAGCAGTCTCCCCAACTTAATAATAAAGTTCTCATCCAATTGCCTATATTGTCATTACCTAGTAGCGTCACATGAAAGGGAACTTTTATTTCACTTATTTTCGAGTGCGAGAACAGTAAGATAAAACTCTATATATAAATCGTCCCTGTAAATCGCAAGTTACGATTTACAACTATAAATAGAGATGTCGACTAATATTTTAACCTTTAATTAAGCATGAAATATCCTATCATAGTTAGGAATTTAAAATCTTTGCAAGACAAGTAACAAGTTTAAATCAAATCAATTAAATGGGGGCAGTTAATGGTTAAGCCAATAAAAATGAGATCATTAGACTCTACTTTCCCTAACTGTGCCAAAGTTTATGGCCGTAATTCACGGATGAATTTCTAAACAAACACTGGTTTCACTTTCCCCCCTTAAATCTTTGTGTAAAGCAAACTTGTCTGCCATAGAAATTTAATTCTAATCAAATAAATCAATACAAAATGTTTTGCCACGTGGCCTTAGAGGTGGGTCCCCTCAATCATTAATTCATGTCACCTTAGTACAACAGTCACTTATCTCAATTTAAAGTTTAACCATGTTTAATATCTAAGTTAAATATTAAAAAATAAATATCTAGTAATATTTAACCAACAGAGCCATTGAAAGAGATCATCACCATGCACAAGGGGAGGGTATTTTATTTAGAAAAAAAAAGAAGAAGTAGAGTTATATTGATTAGAACAATTAATTCATATTTTAAATACTTTAATTTCTACTATTTTGGATTATTAATTTTTTTCTCAAAGAAATGATTTAATTGATTTAATAAAGGAAATTTTTGATGAATTCTATATTAACCACAAATTTTCTTAATAGTTAATAGAACCATCACTATAGGTAAAAACTATAGTCTACCATATAATAATTTCGCAATGGTTGAATCTATAGGTACAAATTTGCAACTAAGTAATGGTAAATTAAAATAATTGAAATTATTATTTTCTCTTTTAAAATTAGTTGTTTCCTTTTTTTATATCAATTTGCTGGATCTTAACAATTAAATTAAGTATTATAGATAAAAATATATATTCAATAATTGTATTATGATGTTGAATAATTAAGAGATACAGTAATGCAATGACTCCTTTTTAAACAATTTAATAATCTTTATAAAAAATTGCCAACTATATGAAATTTTAAATATAAAATATGTCCGACCCTTTAATGGTTAATTTATCGCGTTAAAACACCCAATTTTTTAATCACATGTAACTTAAAAACCGGCTCTTGGACATGATACATGGTTATGTCCTTACCCTACTTAGTAGGTAAATGGATCCCATCATATTAAATGCTGAATAGTAGGGTATTAGATTTAAATTCAATGGTAAAATGATTATTAATTTGAATGATTTGATTGAACGACTAACAATTATTTTTTATCTTAAATTTTATGCACTTAGTATCTTATTTGATTAAATCACTGACTCGTTGACACACTAACTAATTATTAGGGCTGAAACTAGGGCAGGTTGGACTGGATTTTAATAAATCCAATTTAACTCATACAAACAATTATCGAACCCGACCAAATTTTATCCAAATTGCTGACCTGAATTACTCAACCTAACCCAATTCGAATTGCTGACCCGATTCAATCCTAGTGTTAGTAGCCCGACTCAACTCTAGTGCTATATTAAATTTTTTGAGTGGGTTGGGTTAGGTCAATTCAGATTGGGTTTATTCAATTTAAAAAAAACTTGACCCGATTCAACCAGTGCTAGCCCGACTCAGCTCTATTGCTATATTAATTTTTTGAGTGGGTTAGATTGGGTCAATTCAGATTGGGTTTAGTCAATTTTAAAAAAACTTGACTCGATCTGACCCGACCGTAAATTTATTTGAGTTTTTTTTCTTTAACCCAATATGACTCTAATTTAAAAATATAAAACCCAACCCATTTAATTTTTCAGATCGAAGTCATGCAGGTCAAATTAAAACCCGACTCAAATTTCATCCCTACCAATTATATATCACACGCTGAAACTTCTATAACTTTTATTTATAGGCCTACCCGTGAAGTGTTTGAACTTTTGAAGTGTGCAACTCTGGTTTGTCTTCGTTGTTAATTGGAAATTGGAATGCATTGAAGCGGGAAATTCGAATTTGAGTGACAATGATTGAGAAAATCAAAAGAAATGTGATGATGGAGATAGTCACGAGGGGAACCAAAAGACGAAAAGGGACACAAACATATCCAAAGCAATCACCTGATTCAAGAATCAATAATTTAAAAAAAAAAAAAAAACCTTCAATTTGAAGAAATATCATTATTTTTTAAATGATCACATGCACTTTAGTATGGTGAAAATATTATTTGTTGAATATGTAGTATATTAAAAATTATTTTGATTGAATTAATAAAGTCATATTTTTAAATGTCACAAAATTTAAAAATAATTTAAATTAATCAAATTAAATAGTATAAAAATGTAATTTAATTGATTTAATGAAAATAATTTTTTATGGACAATATATTCAAAGAATAAACTTTCTGACACATCTATCACTACTTTATTTGATGAATCATATACATAACCGTTTTGCGAATAGATCACCACACCTACTCTTCATGTGATCTATAATTTGGTGGTGGGTTCGGGCCGATATTGGCGTTTTCAATTTTTTTTTAAAAAAAAATCAACTTCTTTTCATTTTTGTAATTTTTAATTCAGAAAAATTAAAATATATAAAAATATCAATATTTTCAAAAAAGAAAAAAGAGGAGAGAGAAATTTATATCGGCCTGAATGATTTTTATACCCCTGATTGAAAGTATGACTAGTTACGACTCATTTTAATTAGATGAATTAAATTCTTTAAACTTTGATTGTTATAAGTTATTCTTCCTAAAATATTGATTGAGACACTCTCACTTTTTAAAGAATTATTTCTTCATCCTTTTACACATGCTATAACTTAAATAAATAAAAAAATAGAAAGACGGTCTCTTTATCAAATTTGATAGGTGTATCAATCATTTAACCTTTTAACTTCTAATTTTTTATATTTAAAAATATTTTCTATTTAATTTGATCAAAGTGAATTTTTATAATATAGTCTTTATAATAAATATATAACAATAAATAAAACAATGAGTTAATAGATAAAATACACATAGTGTTACTTTGTATCTATAAATAATCATTTAATAAAAAGTCTCATTCTCTTGGTTAATATATAAAAAATTGAGCAGAAACATGCTAGAAGGTTAAGGAATTTAATGGAGATTGATGTTATGATTTAGAAAGTTTGGATGGTGTTTGTTTGTTTTTCCTAATGTTTTTCAAGAATTTCATAAAATTAGATTTTTTGGAAAAATGATTTGTCAAATAATAATGGAAGATAAGGCTAGTATATCATTACATCTAACAATTTCAGATTTTTAGAGATTAATATAGTTGTGGATGATTTATTTTGTTATTTTTTATAATTTTTAGAATTTTACTATAAAATAATCCTCATTTTGAGGGATTCTTTGTAAAAAAAAAAAGGAATTTAATCAAAGCATGTTAGATGTTTATAAAACTCAATGGATGTCTTTTATGATTTACATAGGATGGATGGTGTTTGTTTAATTTATATAATTTTAGAAAAATGTATATATTTTTTTTATATTCTTTTCATATCAAAATTATTGCTTTTGACCTGTTGCTACATCACCAAAATATCCATTAAGTTTAATCTAAAATTAAAAAAATGATTTTCTATTATCATTTTTGGGTCACTATTGTATCCCGTATTATTATTTTTTTGAATTTACGTGTGGGAAACTGTGGGATACCGAGCATAAGGATGATCCCACTACCCCTAAAACACACCAAGGTTAGACCATGGGGGTTCGAACCAGCAACCTCCCACTTTATAAGGCGGGAGATAATCAGATGAGCTACACCCATGTAGATCCCAGATGAGCTACACCCATGTATGACCTATTATTCCCACCAAAGAAGCCTATGTAACTCTTGCTTTGTACTTAAAGAGTTACAGACATTGCAAAGACAAATTTAACAATTTGATTTGGGGGACTCTTGAGAAAGAAAAAAAAAAGATTTAAATTCAATTGAAGTTCCTTTAAAAGTCCTTTCACTTTTTTTTTATTTAAGACGAAGGTGTACAGGCCTCTTAAAGCACTTGACTAATCATCAGAGTATGTACAAATCTCTCTATCCATATGCAACGTGTAACAATATGGAGACCCAATATGGGATAAAAGATTTTGTGTTGAGCATGACCTTGAACCAAGACCTCCTACATGTCACACGGGTTTTTAAGTGGGGCTATTGCAAATGAGTCTCATATTTGAAGTGTAAAAGGAGATCTAGGAGTTCATAAAGGGCTTGTATTACTCCACCTAAAAGGCTAGTCTTTTGGGCTAGAAGCCTATTTATTAATAAGTGATATCAGAGCGAAGTCTCAAACTACCTCATGTGGGTTCAGGAGATCCTCCAGGTGAATGGAATGGCCGACGTCGTTCTCTCCACAGGAGGGTCTTATTCAAGGAGAGATTATTGGAGATGTTACAAATGAATCCCACATTTAAAATGTAGAAGGGCTGAAAGTTCAAGTCTTAACATTCTTGACTCTTGACTGCTAAGCCAACACTCGTGGGTTTACAGAAGTCCTTTCACTTCAATGATGTTGCCAATTGGTGGTCTCTTCCTCAATAATTCATGAGTTCATTAATCATTTAAATAAATTTTAAAATCAAAATTATAAAAAGTAGAATGGAGTAGGGGAATGAGGATGTTCCAAAGAAATTGGCAAAGTTCTACGATCAATGGCAGTTGTGTTGTTTTCGAGAGCAGTGGGGACAAATGCCAACAATTATAATTTTATTATGATAATGACACTTACCATTTCGGTTCGAATATGTTCCGATGTGATAAGTCCCATTTATAGGTGCACCCATTTGAATATTTGCTCGACAAATAAAAGAAATGGACATCCCTGCCCACCTACTCCAATTCCAAGTTCTTAATTAACTTTATTAACTCCATTATTTGAAGATAAAATTAGAGTATTTGACCTTTCATTTAAAATTTTCATACAATGAGTCAAGTATAGTTCAATCGGTTGTCTCCCGTCTTAGAAAGTAAGAGGTTGCGAGTGTATCCCACAGTTTCTCACATATAATTTTTTTTAAAAAAAAAACCTTAGTGCAAAAAGGAGAAATATAAAGTAAAATGTATTAATATAAAATAGAGCCCATCAAATATATGGATAAAGATCACAAATAATAGAGGGAAAAAGAGATACGCATATGTGCTTTTTTAGATTTCATTAGATGGATTAAATAAAATGTAATTAGTTAAAGAATTCATTGATCCATTTGATATTAGTTTTAGTAGTTTTGCAAAATCTAAAAAGGGACATATAAATCTTTGTGTTTAAAAATAATAAATGATTTATATTTTAAAATATATACTTTAAATGTGTTAAATAAAAATATTTAAATCTATTCTCACAATTAAAATGACAATAGAAAATAATTCTCTAATATTAAAAATAGGTAAAGTATTTATTAGTCAACACTAGATGCAAAATAGAGTAATGGTGAAGTCTGATTTGTGTGTGTCTTATTTTTTTTAGAAATAGGTTCATATAATAAAAGATAAAGAGACACGAGAGGTGCAAATAGAAAGCAAACAAAAAACAACAAAGCTAATAAGAAAGCAATACAAGTTTACACAAGATCAATACATTCTTTACAAGCTCATAAGATGTCAGATAAAGAAACAAGATCAATACATTCTTTACAAACTCATAAGATGTCAGATAAAGAAATATTCTTGAAATTCAGGATTGAAGAAGTGCAAGAGGCGCTCTTTGACAAAGGCACCTCTTGTAATAGTCTCACTCGGCTACATCTTTGAAGACTTTATTTTTCCACCGAAGGCATTTGTCTATGTCTTGTTAGTGTGTAGGACAGGGGGTTTAAATATCGGCCGATATCACAATATCGACCAATATTTGCTGATATCGAATTTTGAATCCCTGGTGTAGAATAGTTAGATCTCGTTTTTGATTTGTTTATCTTCTTAAAAAATAAATACATGAGCAGTGCCTACCTAATATTGATAGTTTATGCATGTATACCTGAATGCAATTAATTAATTAATTGGTACTTTTTTTTTTTTAATATAGATAAATTGTCACAAGAAGACAAGTTTCATGCCGGTGGAAATGTGATCAATTTTAAAGGACAGGTATCATGATGAACGGTTCAGATTTGATCTCGAATTAACTGTCTCAATCTTTAATTCGATGATGGTGTTCATGCCCTACCAGTTTTCTAATATTATATGAGCATTTTCTGTCCACTTTCGGTTCAAATGTCGACCATTATAATTCTATTTAAGTGTTTCACAACTATAATATATATATAATTGAACCATCAATGAAAATGCGAGACTTATCATTAATAAAAAAATTTAGGGTTTTACTATGAATTATATATGAGGAATATTCATTATTGAATTGAAATATAATATAATTTATGAATTATGATAAAGTAAAAGTAATAGACTCTATAGACGTGAAACACTCTGAAAGAAAGGTACAACGAGAGACAATTTAATTGAGAGAAGTAAAGACCGTGTCTTGATTATTATTATTAATTATATTATTATTGGCCGCCGGTCACTGAATTTCGAAGATTGTTGCAATCAGAGCATCCCTCAAGATTTTATTCAATTTTGAATTTAATAATATATTTTGTTATCAAGTATATTTATTTTATTAAATTAATGTAGAAATTATAAATATATTAATTATAAAAAGAAATTTCATTGAAATATTTTATCAGTTTAATTTAAGCAAATAACATAGAGGATTACAAGTTCATTTTACTTAGTTTAAATTAGATAGTTATATATGTTTAGTGAGACTCTGTGTGTTGTTACTCAATTTTATCCCAACAGGCAACATTGAAATGTAAGAAAAATTGTTGTACAAGAAGAAGTGAGAGTCTCGAGTTCGAGTTCGAGTTCGATTTCTACTTTACTTAGATGGTTACTTTCCATTATTTTATTCGGTGTGTGTGGATATGGACACTTGTACATGCTTCGAGGATAGTCGAATACTCTTAGAGGTCTGGACACCTTGGTCATAAAAAATACAAGCTATGGAAGGAAGCATGAGCATTCATGTCAGGGTTGGGTAGAGCTGTACAAGAGCAAGGCCCAGCTCGTTTTCTGCTACATTTGGGTGGCAGGGCAGGACCAAGGCCTAAACTTTTAGGCTGACATCCAAAACATCCACTTGAATATTAGGCCCCTTATAACTGCACCTGAGAGTCTGAGACTCATTGAAGTTGGGGCAGTATTAGGCCAGCCCTGGCCCGATATTGGTCAGGCCTGGGCTCAAACTATTGGTTCACAAGGCTTGGGCCTGTTTTGTGCATTCAGGGCAGGGGTAAAAAAAATGCTTGAGATATCTCGGGTTTTTTATATCTGAGATATTTCGGCTAATATGAGATGTATCGGCCATACGGGCGAGATCTCGGCAGATATGATCGAGATCTCGGCTATATCGGCCGAAAAACGGTGGACCCGAGATCTCGGGTCCACCGATTTTTGGACCCCTGATTCAGGCTCATGTATCTTGGGGTTAGGGGTCCAAATATAGCCGAGACAATTTCTCTCTCCACAATTTTTTTTTTTCAATCTCGGTACCTATTTTGTTAAAAAAAAATGAACAAAGGCTGTTTTTGTTTTAAAATGAAAAATATAAATATCGGCTGATATTCGGCGAGATAATCCTGAGCCCACAACTGATATTTGGTTTTTTTTTTAATTAAAAAAAATGAATTTAACCAATATTGGGCTGAGATCTCGTCCATATTGGCCGATATTTTTTTAGTTTGGCCGATATAATGCGTATCGGCCTAGATCTCTCAGCGTTTGAAAACCCGAGATATCTCGGCCAATCCCTTAAACAACCCTAGCTTCTACTAAACATAAGAAATTGGAACCAATACACCCAACTTGTGCACTACCTTCGTTATTCGAGGTTTTTCAAGATTTATACTTTGGTGTGGTCCATCGAGGAGGAACATAATTAAGGTTCCATGTGATTGTTTCTTTCGCAAGTTGTTTTGTTCTAACTATTACGTTGGGGTGTGAACGAGAGTCCCACATCGGTTGTGAGGGAGGAAAACTAAGGACTTAAATGGAATTGAGTCACTCCACCTATCAGGCTAGTCTTTTGGGCTGGAAGCCCAGTCCTAACAGTGGTATCAGAGATGGGTCCCCAAGCTACAACATGTGGACTCGGAGATCTCCTAGCCTAAAATGGATGGTTGGCAACGTTCTATCCTCACACTATTGGTTCACAAGGCCTGGGCCTGTTTTGAGCCTGGTTTGTGCATTCAGGCTCATGTGTCTTGGGGTTTGTTGCACCAAAGATGGATTTGTATTAAAAGCATGTCAATGAATTTTATTAAAATAGATAGTATATACTAAATATTTCTATTATCGCCACAAAACATTTGAGTTAATATAAAGGATAAGAACATCATATTTTTGGGTTTTTTGAATTCAGGGTCAATCCAAGCTTTCTGGGCAGGCTCAGATCTTCAGTGCACTGGCCTGGCATAACTTCAATTAAAATTTAGGGCTTCCTATTTTTATTTAGGCCCATAGCTCAGAATCAGCTTAGGTCAGCCCAAGCATAATTCTTCTCGAGATGGACTCAGCCCAAGTTTCATCCACAGATTGTGTAGCTTTGTTTCTCTTAGTTTTTCATATGAAGAAATTTTTCTACAAATTAGGTTTATTTAAAAGAAATTATATAATTAGTTGTGCTTTAGCCCGAATAATTTCAATCTGACCTTAAATTTGGTAAGCTTAGGTTGACAAGTCCAAGTCATGGGTTAGGTCTGGTCTTTTAATGGACCATACGTTGGATTGGATCAAGTCATAGTTGGGCTCAGAGGGTCGGTCAGGTTGGGCCATAAACACTGGGCTGAAGCATGGTCATTGAGTTGGTTTCTGGGTCATACGTGGAGTTAGTCACGGACTATTGTATTGATCGATGAATAAATAAATCATGAGTTTTTAAGTAAAGTCCATTTACGAAACTTTATATTTAATTATAAATTATACAAAAATAATATTTTCATCTCATTGTTATTATTTTTTATAAAAATTCAAGTTGGGTTGAGTTGGGTTGGGTTAGTAAGAAAAAAATTGAGGTCAGTTTGGGTAGGATCAGGAAAAATAAATCTAATACTTCTTATAGTGGATCCAACTCAACCCTACTTAGCATGGCCCATTGCTAATCCTAAACCCAATTACTTAGATGTGATAATGCATATAATGCAATTTTTAGCATTTATCACATAATATTCACCTTTTGGGAATTGATTTGGACAATAAATATCCTAAATTTGAGAATTATATTCAGGAAACTGAAAATTTTAATTGAAAAATCCATTAAACGTGGATAAAAAATCTTTTGTGTGGATCCGAAAGATGGTAAAAATAAATTAAAAAGATCAATGAAAAGACTCAAATCCGTTAAACTAAGTTCAACTTATATCAATGGTTAGAACTTCATAGTTTTGAAATCATTCGTAGAATGTTTTTTTCAATTGACCAAATTAGGTTTTATAAATATTTTGTTTCCTATCTCACTAGAAATTGGTTCACAAAGGTAATTTTTTGAAGCCTAGTTGAGAGGCCTAGGTATTGAATTGGGATAATCTAGTATCGGGTATGATAAAGATTTGATTTTTCATGTTTTATCGGTTCTAAAGTTTTCGACCTATTGACAAGATCCTTAATACATTGATCCGTTTTTTGAAAAACAATTATGTTTTGCTAATTTGGGTCGGCTAGTGAAAACTTTATTTTATTTTATTTTTAATGTTATATTTAATAAATTAAAAAATTAACGAATAACATAAAAAAAATGTGTATCTTTACATCATCTGATGTTCCATCTTAATATAATTGCCGGTGCCAAAATCAATTCTCATTGAAGAATGACTTGGGAAATTATGTGTTGGTGCATATGTTAATTCAAATATTCCTCACCTAAATATTGGGTACACCATCCAAGCAAATAATTTAAAGAAATCTCTAGTTGGATTAAAACAATAAGGTCAGCCATTTGACATGGATAATTTTTTTTAAGAAACACGGGATGTAGTGAAATTTCCATTTTACCTCTACTGGTGTACTGCTCATCAAGCACGATGTACCGATAACACGCCGTTCTGCATGTATATATTCTGCATATCGGTATACCGATACTTGATGAGAGGTACACCGGTAGAGGTAAAATGAGAATTTCATTCTATCTCGTGTCTCCTAAACAAATTTTGTTCGTGTTAGAATGGGCGGGCCAACAATAATGAAACAAATTTATACTTTTTTATAAAATTAGCATTGTAAAAAAAATGCAAAAAGTGAGACTCACACATCCAATGGCTTATGATTGAACTAAAAAATAATTTAATTATCAATTCATGATTTAATTGAATAAATAATCAGTTAGAAATGGAATTTGTCATCTAATTTTACTCCTCTAAGGTCTAAACCTTTTATAGTGACAACCTTGTCAAAGTGGACCATTCTATTTTTTAGCAGTATAAACTATAAAATTGATTTAAAGTCAATTTGGATGTAACAGCCCGACCCATAAAAAGGGCTTGGGGTTCGGCCCAGCAAGATACTGTCCGCTTTGGGCCTACACGCGCACACGAGCGAGCCTGCACGATTTTTGGATCGGACCCGGCCCAAGTCTGGGTCCAAAACGAGTCTTGTTGGTTTGAGGGAGTAAGGCTACTTATAAACCCCCTTTCAAACTCCTCAACTTCCAATGTGGGACTTTCCACAACTCCCACCCACTGCTGGGCTGTTGGATCCAACTGTCCCATTGTGCTGGCCCGTCCGACAGGGCCCAGTTTCACTTGGATCAGCCTATCTAGGGTCTAGCCTCTGGCTCATGGGTCAGGATATCACAATCCACCCTCCTAAAGCCCAGAGCTCTGATACAATTTGTAACAGCCCGACCCATAAAAAGGGCTTGGGGCTCGGCCCAGCAAGATACTGTCTGCTTTGGGCCCACATGCGCACACACGTGTACACGAGCGAGCCCGCACGGTTTTTGGATCGGACCAGACCCAAGTCTGGGTCCAAAACGTGTCTTTTTGGTTTGAGGGAGTAAGGCTACTTATAAACCCCCTCTCAAACTCCTCAACTTCCGATGTGGGACTTTCCACAACTCCCACCCACTGTTGGGCTGTCGGATCCAACCGCCCCATTCTGCTGGCCCGTCCGACAGGGCCCAGTTTCACTTGGATCAGCCTATCTAGGGCCTGGCCTCTGGCTCATAGGTCAGGATATCACATTAGGTCTTAGTTACAAATTATTAAAATCAATTTACTTAATTTATTTAATAAATTATTTTGATGTACAGCACGACCTTTCTACTCCAAATTAAGCCAAATTTCTGATTTTACTCACATCCAGCTCATTCAAATCATGGGCCCACGCAAGAGAAATGCAATTAAAAAATCTAGAAAATCTGATTGAAAAATGCCATCCGTCTGATATAGTCTGTTTCCCACCATATGCCAGCGTGTACGGTGGGATCGCCACTTAGAAAAGGATGCCGAGAAGTTTTCGGCCAACTTGGCCGAGGAGAGGAGATATTCATTCAAAAATGATCTCCAACGGTAAAAAAAGCCGAGACGCCGTCTCCAATGCCTTTGAGAGATCCATTCATAGCCGTTGGATAATTATACTAATATCGGACGTACGAAATTGAATGGGAATACGACCGTTAGGCGAGGCGTCTGCTCGCCCTTTTTTATTTCCATCTCACAGCAGAATCAAAGTTAAAAAAGAGGTGATTGATTGAAGCAGAAAGGGTGGAAAACGAAGAGAAGGGAAGAAAAGAAGCAGAAGGAAGAAGCAGAAGGAAGAGATCTGCCATTGATAGAAACAGGCCAGTGACGGAGAATCGTATCCAGCCTTTGGAGAGAAACAGGCCAGTGACGGAGAATCGTATCCAGCCTTTGGAGAGGCCATTGTAAGGGAACGACAAGGAAGGAGAAGAGATGGCAACAAGACCTATTGTTCCACAGCAACAAAGAGGTATCAAGTAATCCTGCAAATTAGGTCTTCTTTCCTTCGATTTCTTTGAAAAGAGATTTAGGTTTCTTTTAAATGTTGTATTTCCTTCTTCCTCCTCATACTTACATATAAATGATCTGCGTTTTTTTCTTTTTAATCATATCAATCGCTGTTGAAATCAGTATTTGTCTGTGTATTGTTCCACACCAACAAAGCGGTATCAAGTAATCTTGCAAATGCGACCTTCTTTCCTCTGATTTCTTTGAGAAGAGATTTGGGTTTCTTTTGATGTTGTATTTCCTTCATCCTCCTTATACTTATGTACATGCATAAATAATCTACGTTTTTTTTTTAAATCATATCAATCCCTGTTGAAAGCTGTATTTGTCTGTGTATTGTTCCACACCAACAAAACGGTATCAAGTAATCTTGCAAATGCGACCTTCTTTCCTCTGATTTCTTTGAGAAGAGATTTGGGTTTTTTTTTTTTCCAAAAAAAGAAGAGATTTGGGTTTCTTTTGATGTTGTATTTCCTTCATCCTCCTTATACTTATGTACATGCATAAATAATCTACTTTTTTTTTTTTTTAAATCATATCAATCGCTGTTGAAATCTGTATTTGTCTGGATACTTGGGTTGAATCTATGACATATACTGCAAATAGTGAGGTGACGTTCCGGATTACATCTTCTTTCTTTTATTTCTTTCAAGAAAAGATGTGGATCTCTTGTTATGTTGTAATCCTTTTTCTTGCATCTTTTAAAAGTATTAATTAATATTTGGTAGCTATTCGGATTTTCTTCTGTTGGGAACCAGTAGATTATTCTCTTGAAGATGTCACACTCCCCACCCCCCAACCCCCACCCGCCACCTTTTTTTAATTTTTTTTTTTTTCTGAGATAATCCTAGATTTTCTCTCGTCTGTGACTAACCTTTCTCATCGTCCCAATTTCATTTTTTTTTCTTTTCCTTGTAAGTTTCTTTTTTCATTGAATACCTTTCCTGGTGTCTGAATTTTCTTCTTACCATTTCCGCAGGAAGAGGGATGGCTGCTGTAGGCAAGCAGAAGCCAGCTGAAGGTGCAGACAGAAAAGATAGGCGAATACTTGGAGATATCGGTAACCTGGTCAATGTCCGGGTTATTGAAGGGTAACTATACCAATACAGTTTTATTATAATCTGAAACTCTATGCCCTCTTATTTTGTTATTTGCCACTCATCTGTTTCCTTCTTCCTGTTTTCATTTATCAGGAAACCACAACCTCAAATATCTCGCCCCATTACAAGGTCAGTGAAAGATCTTTGAACTCTCCTTTTATGTTGCCCTGTTCGATATGTTTTTCATTTTCAATTTGTCATGTTTTCAGGAGCTTCTGCGCTCAGCTTCTTGCGAATGCCCAAGCCCAAGCGGCTGCTGCAGCAAATAAGGTAACCAATTGCAATAGATTTGATCTTTTATATAAATCATTGACAATCTGCAATCAGAGCTAACAAGATTTTGCATTTGATGTTAAAACTTTCAAATAATTGTAATGTGCAGAAATCAACTGTGGTGGTTGTTGGTGACGCCGGAGCCAAAGAAAAGGCAGGCACAAAGGTTGGTAGACATCGTGCTGCTGCCAAGCCTAAACCTGCGACTGTGGTTGAAATTAGCCCAGATACAGAGGAAACGAAGGGGTCACCGGTGCAGAAGAAGAGTACACCTAAAGGTTCATCGAAGAAGAAAGTAGCAACTTTCACTTCAATTCTCACCACTCGAAGCAAGGTTGCCTGTGGAATCAGTGCCATTGAAGACATTGATGCAGCTGATTCAGAGAATCAATTGGCGGTTGCAGATTATGTAGAGGACATTTACAAATTTTACAAGCTTGCTGAGGTGAATTCAAAATTTCCATCACTAGTGTTCACTGTCTCTGCTTATGCTTTTATTGTTATTCTTATGCTGTTTAAAATGGTTTTACAGAGTTCGAGTCTGGTTCAAGATTACATGGGTTCACAGATTGAGATAAATGAAAGGATGCGATCCATCCTTGTTGATTGGTTGATTGAAGTCCACAACAAATTTGAACTAATGCCAGAAACCCTTTACCTCACAATACACATTGTCGACCGCTACCTGTCGATGAAAAGGGTTTTGAGGAGGGAGCTACAGTTGGTTGGTATAGGTGCCATGCTCATTGCTAGCAAATATGAGGAGATCTGGGCACCGGAGGTATGCATAGTAATGTTATACATGTCTGTAGATGCAGAGCTGGAGTAATTTGTTTTTTTCCGTGATTGTGTTTCAGATCAATGACTTTGTCTGCATATCAGACAATGCTTACTGCAGACAACAGATACTGTACATGGAGAAAAGCATGTTGAACAAGCTTGAATGGAGCTTAACTGTGCCTACTCCATATGTGTTCCTTGTGCGGTTCATAAAGGCTGCTGCCTCTGATGAAGAGGTTCTGATCGATCTTTGTCAATTATCTATGTTTAGATTTGTTTTTCTTGGTTCCTGTTTCATGGGTGTTGATAAAATTTGGTCTTTTGAATTGGCAGATGAAGCACTTGGTTTTTTTCTTTGCCGAATTGGCCTTAATTCAGTATTCTATAATAATAGAGTACTGCCCATCAATGATCGCCGCCGCCGCTGTTTATGCAGCACAGTGCACTCTAGGCAAGAGTCCTCTGTGGAGTGAAACCCTTAAGCATCACACAGGCTTCACTGAGTTACAGCTTATGTACGCCTCTTTAATGTTAATTTACGACTCTGTGTTGTGTTCTTTGCAAATTACTGGATTTTTTAACTTCTGGTAATGTATTTTTATTGATAAGGGATTGTGTGAAGAAGTTGGTGAACTTCCATGCTTCGGCAGCAGAGAGTAAACTGAAGGTGGTATTCCGAAAATATTCCGAGTCCGGAGCGCAGTAGAGTCGCTTTCCTGCTTCCGGCAGCAACGTTTCTGGAGGTATCAAAGCAACCTGTGGCATGATAACCACAAACAATCTAACGAAGAAGCGTTGAGGATGTGATCATCCCTTTTGATGACTGCAATTTGATTAATGTTGTTTGGGTGTGTCGGAGAGGGATAATCATCTCTTTGATGATAGAAAGAATGACCTAATTGACTATGATTCTTAAAATTTGTATTGGCCTTGCGTTTTTGGGTCATTTTATCTTTGGCTGTTTCACATTTTACAATACAGAATTTGATTTGATGATGAACAATTCTTGTGAGAATCTTTTCCTATTTGGTTGAATGGCAGATAATATTCCTAGTTGCATTTTTGGAGTAATCAGAAATAATGATGCTAACATGGTGTATGACCTTTCTAACATGGGGTCTAAATAAGTTATCACAGTGTAAGACTGGTTTAACATGAGGTTTAATTGTTCTAATACAAGTTATTCATGGACTCTCAACTTTCTCAATGTTTCCAATCATAAAGAGAAATTGCCACGGTCAGAAAAGGGCTTTGAATGAATCACACACAACTATTTACTTTGCCCTTCTTTTTTTATTAATTTACGTGTCAGAAATTGTGGGATACTTAATATAAAACCCCAACAGGTGAGCCTGTTATCCTTAGGGCACATTAGCCCATAGGAGCTCAAACCTGCAACCTCCCGCTTCTTGATGTACGGAGGCAACCAGTTGAGCTACACACCCATGTGGATTCAGTTGTCATACTTTTGTTACATGTGTATGCTGGGTGGATGATTGATTTGGAATTAATATCTGGATTGTCATTGATTTGATAAGTATTTATAGAATGAAAGTTCATGTGGAATTAATATCTTATTTGGATACTTTCAGTTTATGGAGAAATTAACCCTTCAAGTACTGCTTTCAATTAAAAAAGTTAATCTCTAACTTAGAGTAAATCCTAGTCTGAACAGAGACTAAAAAAGGTTTCTTAAGTTAAAATGATCAATTGTTGGTGAGATATTGCAAGGACCATATCCACACAGTGACCTATCAAACACACCCAACTATATAGGACACATTATCTATTTAATGGTCAGTGTCGTTTGAATTTTTTCTAACTCTATATGAAAAATCAACTTTCATATAATCATCAAATAGATAATAATTGTCCATTTACCTAAATCAACTTTCAGAACTTCTAACGTTCACATAATGTTGACGTAGGAAGATGGAGATTGCGTTTGGACAAGGAGAATGTTCTTAAGGAGATTCTCTAGGATAGGGAATTTTCTTGTTGAGAGATTATGTCACATTGGGGTTGGGTTGGTTGTGGGAAAGGAGTATATGGAAGAACGTGTTTGGGCTTACAAAATAAACGGGCTTAAAAGTTTAAGTTCCACCCGTCAAACAAAAAAGCTTTGTCGTTGGGCTCGGTTAGAGTTGGGCTCAGGCTTTTGTTTAAAACTCGTTGGGCTTGTATTTAGGTGGGCTTGAGCTTAAATGCTTTAATTGTCGAACAAAAAATCTTTGTCCAAGTATGTTTATTTTAGGTTGGGTTGGGCTTGAGCAAATGAACAATTCTTAATTTTTACTCATTTTTTTTCAAAAAAAATTGAACCCAAATCACTTTTATAAGAAACAAATATATTTACCACTAGACTACATATAGTTTCCATGTCTTCTTTCATGTCTTATTTTGTATACAGTGTTGCTAGTTAGCGCTATTTTATATCAAAACGCATATTGCTCATGCTGGTAAAACTAGTGCACATTGTTCCATGCATGCTTGCAATTGTATTCTGTGCGACAACTTTCTTTATTTGCTACTCTTTAAAGCTCGTGCACAGGTGAATCAAGTGGTGTGGTTGCTAGTCGTAGCCTCACCATGTGTGCATCATGGGCCGCGTCTCTTCTGGAGTTTTAGAATATCTCTATGTTTGACATTATACGTGCATGAAAAGAATGTGTTGATTTATCCTGATCTACTTTAGTTCTTTTTGTTGTAGTTATAGGAGGTTTCCTCTCAACTTTGGTTTGTATTTTTTTGATTTGATCTATCAATATATGAACCATTTAAAAAAAAAAAAAAAAAGTCTTCTGTGTGACTGTACTTGTAATTCTGAAAAGGTAGTAGTTGTCCTCTATTGCATGGGGATAGTTTGGACAAAAAAATGGTTGACTATGCATACGAGACATCTTGACCGAATTTAGAAAAATGAAGGCATATTGACCCAAAATCACAACTTTCAAGATATTTCGAGCCAAAAATCTCTCAATTGTAGGATTAATGTACCATATCATATGTCATATAGGATCGGCTTCGGTCTAGATGTGGGCTCCAAACCTGTAACTGGTGGTGGGTGTGACTCAACTTTATTACACCCATCTGGATTAATAATACCTCATTGCTGGCTGTAATTGGTTCCATGCTCACGCGTTTCACCAACGTTCTGAAAAATACTAAAGCATCAATGGTGCCAACTAATAGAAGTTAAATTCATTCCTATAAATTCTAGGGAACATCTTCTTCTCCAAACACAGAAGTTCACCATCTTTCTTTACTGTTGGTATTAGAATAATGGAGAAAGTGAAGCTGATCGGAGCATTCGCATGTCCATTCTCTTCCAGAGTTGAATAGGGCCCTAAAACTGAAGGGGATCCCATATGAATACATAGAAGAAGGCCAACACAAGAAGTATCACTCCTTCTTCATGTATGATAGGCTTCCGAGGCTCTTGCATGATGGAGGAACAGTCACAGAATCACTGGTGATCCTTGAATACGTTGAGGAGATTTGGAAGAAAAATCCCCTATTGCCCAAGATCATAAAGAGAGAGCTAGTGCCGGATATTGGGCTAAATTGGCAGATGATAAGGTTATAAGTTTTTATTTGATAATATGAGTATTCCAACTCTATAACGGAGGTAAGATTAATCTCACGGATATATGAAACCTCGTGTATTAGATAAGTTTGGTATGAGTCAAACCTAAGACCTCTTGTCTAATCCTAGAAGCTTAGAGCAAATGAGCTACCCATGCTGGTTATATCGGTTCGGACCTGGATATCCAGCCCAAAGACTAACCGGTTAGGTGGAGTGACCCAAGTCCTTTATAAACCTTTAGGACACTTTTTCTAACAATCTCCCCCTCAAATGAGGCCAGCCATCCCGTTCGCTTAGAGGATCTCCCGAGTCCACATGAGTTAGCCTGACACCTGACTCTGATATCACTTCTTAGGACCTGACTATCTAGACCAAAAGACTAGATTGTTAGGTGGAGTGACCCAAGCTCTTTATAAATCCCTTGATGTCCCTATGTACCCCCAATATAGAACTTGTGTGCAACCCTAACTAATACCTTTCTTTAAGTTGTGTGAGATTCTTATTGGTATTTTGCAAGGAATTTAGATTGTTAGGCACTAGGTTTGTAATCTGACGAGAACACTTTTTTTCTTTTCATTAGGTTGGGAAGGGAGAATGGCTTAGAAGCATTTTAAACTTTTACTCATTGGATGTCGGTGACAGAGGAAATTATTCAAGTAAGGCTGATGCGTCCATGGATATTTCCATCTTTCCATAGATGGGCTCACAACTTTCTCGACGTTCCGATCATCAGAAACAGCTTGCCACGTCGTGATAGAATGTTAGAGCACTTCACTGCAATTCGGGAGAACATTCTTCACCCAAGGGAAGAAGAAGATGAATAACTCTTCTTTGATTTTGGCATCAATCTAATACTCTTTCGTGGTACAATAAATGGAAAATATGTTAGATGATCAGAAGTTAGAACCCTTGAACCTATGGTTGTTTGTCAATCTTCAACATAAATATCCTATTTGAATTAGAAAATGATGCCCTCCAGTTAAATTTTTTGAAGGGAAATTGGGATTCTTTTTCTTTTTTAGGTCACACTCTTTTTTCAAACCTACTTTACTCTTTCAAGTAAAAATCAACCACTGAAAGAACTACAATGGTAATTATATATATTTTTTATAACTAAGGTGTTAAGGGGTCTCATTTGTATTGGAAGAGGGGACATTTTAACCCTACCAATCCTTGAGACATGTGCAAACTTCCCTATCTCCATATTGAGTAAGCAGCTATGGGAGTGGCTTAGAGAGGTGTTTAGCGTAAATCAAAGTCACGCCTGTCGCATCGAAATGACCGAGAAAAGTATTGGCTCACACAAATGCTTCTATATGAGTTTCTGGTTGGATACAATGAATAAGATATTTTAGAAGAAAGACCATTTTTTTTAGAGATAACAAAAGAATTTCATTAAGAGAAGAAAATAGTACAAGAAATCAAAAAAAGAAAAGCAAAAAGAAAAAAAAAAGGGTCTAAAAGAGTTAGACCAACAACACAACTAATGAAAACAAAAGTCAACAAAGAGAAAGAGCTCCTAGCCCTAAATCTTAAATAGAGAGGACCAGTTACTGTCGTTTCTCACAGAAAAGCCGGTATCGGGTTTGCAGTTTTAACACAGAAATTTGCAACTTCTTATGGCACTAAGTGTTCTCATTTAAGGTTCATGTTGTGCTTCGGCATCGAGCGTCCAGAGAAACAGAGAAATGAATTTATGAAATTTCTGCTCAACTGTGTATCATATAAAGATGAATGAACAGTTTAAATTTTTATGAATTGGACTCTATATATCTCAAATGGAGTGAAGAACGTTGGCAAATGGTCTAAAATAATTCATGGAGAACTGAGAAGCAAAAATACACTAGACAGGAAGCTTTTAATTATTAAGCCAAAAGGAATGGAGCATTTTGTAAAAATTGCTAGTCATGGTCAAAATTTTAAAAGGAGACCAAGTACCACTTGCACTTCTTTATTATCTAAAGACCAGCAAATACTAGACCGTTTACTTTGAAATCTTCAATTACTTTGGGCGCCATTCATGCTAAAGTCAACTTCCAGATAGATAAGGAAATGTGAAATTATATTTGGTTTCATCACCTTTGCTTCTCTGCTTCTTGGACTCAACACATAATTCCTCTCTCTCTCTCTGCATAGGAAGAAAGGAAGAGCAACAAATCAACAATGGCAGAGGGAGCTGTTAGATTTCTGTTGGCAAGATTGGCAGAATTGCTTACAGAAGAAGTGAATTTTTTGAGTGGAGTCCGTGGACAGGTTCGAGAAATCAAGTATGAGCTTGAAAGCATGAGAGCCTTCCTAAGGGATGCAGATGCAAAAGAAGAGATGGATGCAAGAGCCAAAGTTTGGGTGACACAAGTTAGAGACATTGTTTATGACATTGAAGATCTTCTTGATAACTTCATCTTTCGTTTAGACGAACCTACCCATGGGCATGGATGGATTGTATCTCTTCGTAAAATTGCTCGTCATACCAAGTTCTTGAAGCTCCGGCATCGGATGGCTACTGACATACAAGAGATTCGAAGTAGGGTGTCGGAAATTTCGAAGAGAAAAGATCAGTATGGTTTCAATAATTTGGAACAAGGAGCAACTTCTCAAGCTACCAGCCAGAGCTGGTACGATTCTCGTGTTGTTTCTCTTTTCATTGAAGAAGCAGATCTCGTGGGCATCGACCAACCTAAACATGATCTGATTAAAATGCTTACGGATGGAGAATCGAGACTTAGAGTGATTCCCGTGGTCGGGATGGGTGGTTTGGGCAAGACGACACTCACAAAGAAAGTCTATGAAGCAGTGAAGGAGGAGTTCGAATGCTATGCTTGGGTTACTGTGACCAAATCGTTCGAGATTGAAGAGATCATAAGAAGCATGATAAAGAAATTTGTTGAGACAAGGGGAGATCAAGTCCCCAAGTGGATTGATGCATTGAAGATGGAGGAATTAATGGAAACCATACACAAATATCTGCAACAAAAGAGGTATGTGATTGTTTTTGATGATATATGGTCCATAGAGGCATGGATGAGTTTAAAATGTGGATTGCCTGATGGCAATTGTGGTAGTAGGATTTTGGTGACAACTCGGATCATCGATGTAGCTTCTTCCTGCATAGAAACCCATGGCCATGTCTACAACCTTCAACCATTAGCTCCAAAAATGGCTTGGAAGCTATTTTGCAGGAAAGCTTTCCATTCTCAAGATGAAAACCATTGCCCACAAGAATTGGAAAAGTTTGCCCAAGATATCCTGCTTAGATGCAGAGGATTGCCTCTTGCAATTGCAGCATTGGGCAGTCTTCTCTTTAAGAAGAACAAAAATGTAGTCGAATGGGAGAGGGTGCATCGCAATCTTGGGTTTGAATTAGAATGCAGTGACAACCTTAGATGTGTCAACAAAGTATTGTCACTAAGTTACATTGATTTGCCTTACTACCTAAAACATTGCTTCTTATACTTTAGCATTTTCCCCATGAATTATTTGATCAAAGCTATGAAACTTAAACGGCTGTGGATCGCCGAGGGATTTGTGAAAGAAATGGTGGGAAGAACAGTGGAAGAAGTTGCAGAAAGCTATCTCAATGATCTTATAAATAGGAACCTGATTGAAGTAGCAGAGTTGTGCGACAGTGGGAAGGTGCGCTTCGTGTCGAGTTCATGATCTTGTGCATGAGATTATTCTTTCAAAATCTAGAGAGCAGAATATTAGCATGTTAACTACTGAACTGAACAGAGCATTGCCTGGCAATGTTCGGAGACTCTCTATTCATCACATGGATGAGAACGGTTTGAAAAACATGAGAAGCCTCTCACATCTTCGCTCACTGTTCATTTTTGGGAAAGTGAAATTTTCAGATAGCTCAGAAACACAGACTCGATACTTGCCTCGGAACTTCTCTGAGTCAATTAACAGCCAAGGATTTTTCCATGAGTCACATAGGCAGCCATATTCAAACTCATTGAACTTGATGACTGGTGGCGTCGAATATTTTTCCATCTCTTCTATGGGTTCATTCTTTTCAGGCTACAGATCATTGAGGGTGTTGGACTTGGATAATGTCCCCATAGACATTTTCCCAGAGGAATTTGGGCATCTATTCTTTTTGAGATACTTAAGTTTGATGAATACAAAGATCAAAAAGATACCAAAATGTTTGGGGAAGCTAAAAAATCTAGAAGTACTGAATCTCAAGGGAACATCGGTACTCGAATTGCCTGATGAGTTCTTGGAGCTTGAGAACTTGCGCCACCTCCTAGTTTATCATCATAATAAACAATATAACCAACCATTTCAGAGTTCATATGGTTTGATGGTTCCTGCTGGAATAGGAAGATTAACAGCATTACAGAAATTATCGGTCATAGAGGCAACCGGAGATGAAGGCATTGCAAGAGCAGTGGGGAATCTGACACAATTAAGGAAGTTGGCAATTTCAAAATTGAGAAGAAAAGATGGGATGGATCTATGCTCCTCTATTGAGAAGATGCCGCATCTTAATTCATTTGCTGCAGCAACGACACAAGAGAACGAGTTTCTTGATCTACAGTCAGTATCATCTCCACTTTTGCTTCTTCAACATTTATATCTGAAAGGGCGTCTGGAGAAGTTACCCCAGTGGATCGCTTCGCTTGAGAATCTCGTCGCTTGCGTTTGAGGTATTGTCGATTAACGGAAGACCCGCTTAGAGCCCTTCAGAACCTACATAAACTTGTGGAACTCACCCTCACCAAGGCTTATGATGGAGAAGAGCTGCTCTGCAATTCAGGAGGATATCGGGGACTGAGGATACTGCGTATTCATGAGATGAATGGATTGAAGTCGGTGCGGGTGGAGGAAGGAGGAATGCCGAATCTCCAAGAAATAGGAGTAGCATGTTGCAGCAAATTAGAGACAATGCCTTTAGGAATGGAACATCTAATACATCCACACACCATTTATTTGATGGACATGCCAGTGGAATATGGAGAGAAGATACTTAATCATGCATGTGTTCCACACATCATCTGTCGTTATACTCCTCTCCGTTCTTCGGCATATGGCATGGAGTTGGATGAATTCCCTGTGGAATACCGTAAGAAGATTGTGGACGAGTACTTCGACAAAGAAATTCTTCGTCATTATGGTCGAGGTCAAGGAAGAAATCGTCTTGAAACTACAATGGTTGATGCAAGCCTTGGGTGAGTATCATTTTTCATGATTTTTTTCTTTCTAATCACTTCTAAATTGTCTCAAGAGAAATACATATAGACATACATGCTTAGGTCCTGATCAATGGTCATAATGATCAGAAGATCTGTGAAATGATGAGAAAGAAAGAGAGGGATGATAACATTTTCCCTGTTGAACTGAATTAAGAGTCTCCAATTGCAGTACCTGCACTGCAACCTATTGTTGACTAATTGCTCTTCATCAAATCTCTTTATATCTGTCATCCAATTTTACATGTCTAGCTCTTCATTCTTGTACATGTGATGTCACCAAACTGGATTTAGATCAGGCCTGCTGTACACCAGGACAAAAACATCAAGGATCAGCCAGGCCTACCCTGTGCCAAGCACTATTGTATGTGGGCTGGCTCTTGTGCTTTGGGGAAAAATACCCATCTCTCTGTGAAAGGCATGGGTGTGAGAAATGGTTTACTGCCATACTTTCTTCTGATTTGCAATGGATTTCTAAACTTTTGAATCTGAATACCTTGCTGTTTATATCAGCACTAAAATTGGGATACATTCGATCCACAAAGCGGCAACCGACTCAGTTGCTAAATCTGAGTTTTTTGGCAGGCCAACACGTCCACCACTTCCCATTTTGGAATGGTTTGACTCTGCACGTTGGTATCTTTGATGGGGTCCACACGGGCGCGATTCAATGCTAATGTGAAATTTAAGGTGGGACCCTCTCCTCCCTCCATCTATCCGATCATGGGTTTGATCAATCGGGTCTCGATCGGATTTGTCGGGTCTGATGACTGCATCAACATATAAACTTGATTTTAGTAATGGTGGAAATTTTGGGTACACTATATGCTGCTTACTCTGTACTATCTTTGTTTTGGCAGCTCCTCTTTTAGTGGACTCCATCAGCCTTTTAACTCTAGGTGATTCATCCAAACTATTTAGAGAATTAACTCGTCTAAGCTCCTCTATTAATTACTCCAGTCGCATACAAAATGGATTTGATGTACCGAAATGCATTCGAGCTAATAAATCGAATCCTGATTAGTGGAGGTTCATGATTTTCAAATGTGAATCCGGCATGTTAGAGCTCTATTTGCAATTTTGTCCAGATAGTCTTTTCAAGAATCCAAAAGCCCACGTCTTTTTTTATTGTTATCTTATTTTGCTTTTTTCAGTATTATGAGTCATGTAGTTTTTTTTCCTATCTGATGCTCTTTTTATTAATGTATGAACCATTCAAAAAATAAAAATAAAAGAAACTTTGATTGGATCTGATGAGTCTACGATTTCTTGGGTCTAATTTCTAAATTCCATTTCCTTCTTATTTTTTGTTTTCTACTTTGTAAATAGGATTGTGATTTTTGCACCCTCGTATCCTTACTTGCCATGCAATAAAAGACAGGAAATAAATGGAGAAAACTCTTTCTTTCAAAGCTCTAAGCTCAGCTGCTGAAGCTCTTATTCATAAGAAGTTAGTTCTCTAACCAATTTGACTTGGAATTTAAGATGGCATCATCTTAGGCTGAAGACTCACAATGAATTTGATTCACATACAGTGGGAGTTTCTTGTTTACATTCAAAACTAGGGGTGCAAAATTCGGTATCGGCTGATATCATTCTCTCTCTTTTTTTTTTTTAAAAAGGCCGATATGAGCCGATATGAGCCGATATGATACGTATCAGCCGATATTTGCACCCCTTTTCAAAACTATCGTATCAATATACATTTTGATTTAAAAAGAATGTAAAAAGCTGAGAAAAGTACTAAAAGGGTTTTGAAGAAGTTGAAAATATATAGTAAAACATGATGTTGTAGACGGATTGTCGTGTGGATGAGATTGATGATGATGACGACGATGACAATAATAATGTTGAATCTTCACTTTCTTTATTTGCTTCAAGAGTATTTGTATTAAAGGTAACTCAAATAAGCTTAATCATGTTGTTTGGTAAGTTTGGTATTGATAGTTTGAATTTTGAAAATTTGAAAAAAATAAAAAATAACCCTTCAAAAGGAATGGGTGAATAAGGTCCAACAGTGACAAGTACAAGCAGGTCTGGTCCTGGCTTTAGGCAAACTAGGCCATTGCCTGAGTCCCCCTAATGTGACCAATAGACTGTAGGGCCCCTACTGGAACTGATCTCAGGGTCTAGGACCCCCACTAATGCACTGCACCTAGAGCCCTTAAGATTTTAAAGTTGGTACTGAGTACAAGCCATACAAGATAGGGAAAAAATTAATGCTCCCAAGTGCACCTGGAAAAGAAGTTTAATTGTATTGGGGCTTGCAACTTAGGCAGTGGATCCAAACTTTGAGCCACAACTGATGGGCCCGATATTTATTCATGATGCTCGATCCAAGTCCAGACTCTGGACCTAGCAGATGGGCCCGAATTTACTCACGATGCTCGGCCCAAGTCTGCTGGCAAATTTGAAGCTTCAATGAAGACATCAATGATAATTAAAGGGATTTTTCTGGAATTTTTATAAAAATTGAGACTTATTTTAATTTTGGAACACATAAGATTTTCTTTCAAATAATTAAAAATATTGGATTTTTTTTGAGAAAAACTTAAAAACAGGATAAGATAAGGTAAAAATTGAAAAAAAAAAAAAAAAAAAAACTTACACTAGATAGTTCAACTCTTCATCACTTTGACTTAGAAATCAGATATCTCAAATTTAAGCATCATAGTCATCTGATGCTATAGTTTGCGGGAGACTAAATATATCTAAAATTTTATTCAATATGTTCATACTAAGAAAGATAATAAAAAATATTAAAAAAAGTTATTAAAAAATCCATCAATCACTCTTTATATTTTACACTAAGTAAGTTTTTCTCCATAAACAAGGCACGTCTACTCACTTTGGCTCCTTAATCAAAAGTCTCATAATTACTCGATGTCTATAGCTTGTGGGATACTGCGTGCGTTTAGTAAAAAAAACTTCATTGAAAAAAATTTAAAAAGTGTAATTAAAAAAATCCATTAATTACTGTTTAGATTTTACACTCGTAAGATTTCCCCAGTAAACAAGGCACGCTTAGGCGCCTACTCACTTCGTACTTTCGTAGTTTCTTCCACGTCTCTGTCAAATGGGTTCACTTGACCGGGTCTCCAATAGGACCCGAATATGATGTTGATTGGCCCAACTAAAATAAATACGCAAGTCAAGGTCGTGCGGATTTGTCACGCAAAGGAAGTTTCCCGAAGCGCTCCATCTCACGCCACGTGTACACGCAAACGCGGCACCTTCTCTTGTTCCATCACTACAAACAAATCCTCTCTCTTCCTTTAAAAGGCCGCCTTTTTTATATAATATAATACTTTTTAAATTCTTCTTCGTCACGTCTTCAATGGTTGCTTCAAAACCAACTCCTTTTCTAATACTGCTACCGTTACTGTAAACAAAGGAGAAAACCCTAAACCTAACTCTAACCCTAACCTAATCTTCATCCATGGCGGAATCGCCTGTTTTTGATCCTTCAAATCCTAATTTCGCCACCGCATTCGACTCCCTTCAACTCCCAAATGACGATTTCTCTCTCGATTTCACTTTATCCGACGGCCTTTTGGCGGATCTTGGCTTTGATGGCGATATCGATTTCTCATTAGATGATTTCCTCTCTCTCCCGGTCGACGATGCATCCCCCTCACCAGATCATTCCAATTCGGCTACCATTCAAGTATCTGGATTGCCTTCGTTGTATTGTGGAGGTCAGAGATCGGATCCTGTTGGGGATGTGGACTTGCCGTTGCTGGATTACTCTTCTGGTTCGGCATCAGGTGATCAAAGGGGATTTGATGATGTTGCTACATTTTTTAATTCGTCAGGTTTGCCTGGTACTCCTGATCGAGATGCTTCTGGATCGATATCTGGTGGCAGCACAAGGCGCTCAGATGCTGCTACAGTTTTGAATTCGCCGTCACCAGATTCTGGAAGTTGCAGTCAGGAGTTTTCTTGCTCAGTTTCTGGTGCTCAGTGCGCGGATGTATCTCGGTTTCTGAATTCACCATCATCAGATTCTGGAAGTTTCGATCAGGAATGTTCAGGTTCTGCATCTGGTGGTCAGTGTGGGGATGATTCAAGGGTTTTTAATACATCGTCGCCAGGTTCTGGTGGTTCTGATGGAGAATTTTCGGGGTCGGCATCATCTTCATTGGTCTTGAACACCATTCCCCCTCCTCCGGTGATCACTGATCCGAAGGTGGAATCAGAAGAGGGGAATAAAGGTTCTTTGTTGAAGAGGAAGAAAGGAAATGATGAGGGGAGTGCTGAACCAAGAAGTGGTAAGTTTCATAAGTTGATTCCCACCGACCAGGGGAATGGAGATGAGAAGAGGCAGACAAGATTGATGAGGAATAGGGAAAGTGCACAGCTTTCGCGCCAGCGGAAAAAACACTATGTTGAAGAGCTTGAGGAAAAGGTAAAAGCAATGCATTCCACCATTGCTGAATTGAACAACAAGGTGTCGTTCATAATGGCTGAAAATGCTAGTTTGCGACAACAATTGGGTGGAGGTGGCGTCTGTGCGCAGCCACCTCCTGGCATGTGTCCTCCCCCTGGAATGGTGCCCATGCATTTTCCTTGGGTTCCATGTTCTTCTTATGCCTTGAAACTGCAAGGGTCTCAGGTTCCTTTAATTCCTATACCCAGATTGAAACCGCAACAGCCCATTTCTGTGTCAAAGTCTAAGAAGTCTGACAGTAAGAAAGCTGAGACTAAGACTAAGAAGGTTGCGAGTGTGAGTTTTATGGGTTTGCTGCTTTTCTTGCTTTTTGTTGGAGGCTTAGTACCTTTTACAAACAACGATAAATATGCTGGAAGTAGAAACCTGGATTCAGGTAGATTAGATTTTGTCAAAAATGGCTTTGGGCGAGGTCAATCACAAGGGAAGATTTTGACAGTTAGTGGGCATTTAAATGTATCAGATGAAAACAACAGGTTTGGATTATATAATGGGAATTCAGCTTATGAGAAAGGCGAGTCCGAGGTTATGCAAAATGAAAGAGTATCACAATCTCCACTGGGTACGGGCGGATTTGGGTTTCTGCATAATGCTAGTGAGCCGCTTGTGGCGTCGCTGTATGTACCAAGAAATGACAAGCTTGTGAAGATTGATGGTAATTTGATAATTCATTCTGTTTTAGCCAGTGAGAAGGCTATGGCATCTTCACAAGCATCATCTGGAATGGAGAGTGGTAAGGCTACTGTTTCTTCTGATAAAAAAGCTGCCAAGAAGAATGGTCTGGCAATTATGCACAATGTAGCTTCAGCATCGGCCATGTCCAAGTCGGGAAGGGATATGGACAGGCATTCTCATATTTACAGAGGCCCAACTAATCACCCAAAAGCACTTGCTTCTAGTAAGCAAGATAATTACAAGAGCAAACCAAAACCAATGGCTTCTGATGGTCCACTGGAGCAATGGTTTCAGGAAGGGCTTGCAGGTAATGTTTGCGGACTGACCCTGATATTAAAAGTTGGTTTGATTGTTGTTTGTTAATGATGAATGCATTTATATTTTATTGTTATGTTCAAAATGTATGACGAACCTTATTACTCGCATGGTCAAGTATTGTTTAAATGCTAGGTTTTAGAGTCCTGCTTGGCCTGAAGTGAGCAATTTCTTTCTTATGATGTATTGAATAGAGGAGAAATGGGTTTCTCATTAACAAATGAGGGGAAAAACAGTGTCTAGTTAGTCAGGTTATAGCTGCTAAAATAATAGGTTAGGATAGAATATCATTTGCTTTTGTTTCTGCTATGCATTTTTTATAGGAATTATTCACTTGATTTGTCTATGTGCCATATACCATATGGCAGTGGCTTGCGGTGAGTGGTGGAATGTAAGGGTACCCCATTGTGTTTTCACTTTTCAACATGGAAAAGTCATCACTTGTGTTTGGTTGAATGGATTGTTGTAACCCATCTCAATATGAGGAGTGGCCTTGTGGGTTATCGCACATCATCATCATCATCAAAGCCAAAATCCCATCCATTTGGTTCAGCCTTTCAAGCTCTACTTCTCCAGTTGTCCTTATCATAAGTCATACAGTATCATTCCACAGTATATCATGTCTTTCTTTGTCTGTTCCCTGTACTTTTTCACTGGCCTACCTCTGCTCCTGGAGCTTGCAACTTGTAACCTCTCTATTCTACGTACTAGAGCTGTCTCTAGTCTTTTACTAACATGCCTAAACCATCACACATTTTGTTCCATGTCGTTACTTCTCAGGCCCTTGAATTACTGAAGGTGATTGTCTATTGCAAGTGATTATATCACTTTTCATTTTCACTCAAATAAAAGAAAAAGATTTGAAGCGTGAGTCTTGAGTTCGATTCCAACTCCACCCCAAAGGTCCACTCCTTGTAGACTTACCTGTTGTGTGAGGGCATGGATGCTTGCACATAGCCCAATTAGTCGGGTGCTCTAAGAAGCTTAGACACCTTGTTCATAAAAAAAAAAAAAAAGAAGATTTGAGAGTCATATGTGACGCACAAAGGGACCCTTCTATCAATCTGTAAACCGTAGAGGCAGCTAGATCGGAGCTCGAACTAGATTCCTTACATTTGAGAATAACAACTGTTTCATGCAATTGGGAACACTGAGTTTCTGTACAAGTAGGAACTCCTTTTTTCCCCCTTTTCTAAGCAAGGTAGTTGCCTAACATATGTAATGAATCCATGTCTAGTACCTTTATTTGTGCACCAATGGTTATTTTCAATAGTAGATACTCTACCTTCTAAATTGGGCTTTATCTTTCTAGTTCCATGCTTCTATTGCTTCACAGTGCATACTACTGTGCTAGTGCTTGCTGTTGATTTGTGTTTGTGATTAAGATCATTTGGACTGGTCAAGCATGTAGGTGCCAGTCATGGTGCATTCCTCCCGTTGGCAAGCACTGTCTTTGTATAATGTTCCCTGTACCCTAGTGAACCTATAGTTGGATTGAAACACCAAAAAAATGGTCTTCTCCCTCATGAATTTTTGAACTTGTGCACCATCAGAATAATACCTTACAAGGCTGTATTTTGCCAGACAGAACCACAAAGAGGCCTTCCTATTCCAAACGTGACTTACTAATTGTGACTTGCTGTCTACTCTTCAGAGTTGAGACTTTTATTATTGTTCTTCGAGTCTTTGTCCCATCTACCTAGGGCTGGATTTGATATTGATATTATTACTTGTGCAGAACCCAATCACCAGTTATGTATTTATGTTCTTTCACTTTGAATTCTTTATGTAGTAGCACCCCTAAGAACATGTCATAAATGGCCTGCCTCTCTTAGTCCTACTTGTGATATTTTGAGAGACTGTATATTCTGTTTCTGTTTATTTATTTATTTAATTTAGATGTGTCTAACCATCTCAGTCTGACGTTCTTTCTTCTTTCTAATATGGGAGCAACTGTTTCATATTGACTATTTTGTGGTCTAATTTAAATGAAGGATTACTATTTGTCGAAGATGATATATTCTCTACATTTAGTCCTATTGTCTGCAAGATAATCTCGTCTTCACTCAGTGGTTGAAGTTGTAAATGTCATGGGCATGTATGATGTGATACTTCGTGTCTCACGTATTGCTGATTGGGTTTGATTTGAACTTGTTTGCAGGACCCATTTTGAGTTCTGGTATGTGCACTGAAGTTTTCCAGTTCGATGTCTCACCCAAGCCAGGAGCCATTGTCCCAGTGGCGTCCGTCACCAACACTTCTAATAAGCATCATCGTGATTCTGCCAACCATGGCAAAAAGAACAGAAGAATTCTCTACCATCCAGCAATACCACTTTCTGATGGGTCAGGCCAGAATGGAACTGAAAAACCTCCGGAAGAGAAGAGCTTCCCTGGAAACAAATCTGTTTCATCAATGGTTGTGTCTGTGTTGGTTGATCCAAGAGAGGGTGGAGATGGAGATGGTGATCAAAGGTTCGCTCCCAAGTCATTGTCTCGAATTTTTGTTGTCGTGCTTCTTGATAGTGTCAAGTATGTCACTTACTCTTGCGTGCTCCCTCTCAAAGGTTCTAGCCCTCACCTTGTGACCACCTGAGGGACAGAGCTCAGTTGCCGTCGAGCCAGGTCAAGTTCAGTCTGATCTGTGCTAGCCTTTTAGCAGGGAATGAATCCCTCCCTAAATCTTAAACCCCAAACCAACTCACTCCTTTAGCGTTTCTGTTTTACGGATTTGAGTCTGATATATCATGCTAGTAGAAAGTAATGTAGTTTGTTATATACGAAATGTTGAAGAGAAAATGCATCCCTTATGGACAGAGACTGAGTTTGGTAATAATATTAACTTCTATAATATTTGCTCGTGTTTGAAATGGCATATGCTACTTAGTCATTGGGATCACAGGGTAGTCTAGTGATGAGCTTTCATGTGGGCAACTTGGGTTCCATCCTTTGATGTTGACTTTTTTCTCTGTTTTTATTTTTTTAGAAATTTGAGGAGTAACATTAGGGGTGTTCATATTTCAAGTTTAACCTAAGACCGACGGACTGACCATAATCAGATTTTTACTTAATACCTGTTGGCTTTTTTAAGCCCATTTATTTTTATATAATTTTTATTTTTTATTTTATAAATTAAAAAGATAACGATATCAATTGAAAGATGACTTAAAAATAACAAAATAATGAAATTTCACGTCAAAAATCAAACTCTAGTCACTCCATATTAATGATCGAAATTGATAGACATCATTTTTTTAAGGATATTTGTCAACTTAATTATCAAGACTGGGTAGGTTTTTAGACTGAAATTTTAGTTGGCGGCAGGTATTCAAGTATAATTACAATCTGTATAGTAATATTTTGAAGTTACAAAATTGTTTTTTTTTATTAAATCAGGTGCAAAGTAAACGAACTTTAAACTGCAAACTCGGTCTTTTTTTTATAAAGTGCAGCCTGAACTCAACTCAGTTGGGTCTTCCCCTTGATGGGCTTTAAGTAAAAGCTGGAGTTTGGATCATCGGATAAAAATCTTTGTCTAATCCTTGTTTATTTATTTATTTATTTAAATGGAGCTCGAGTCATGTTGGAAAAATGAATACCCATAATGTTACTCTTTAATTTATTTACTTTTTTAAAAAAAGGATACCCAGCATCACTCAGCATGAGAAAGAAAAATACTCACTGCTAAGCTACATCGACTTCTAATTCTAGATATTCTATAAAATATTATATATGGAAGAAAGAAAATCCGCACTAGTGAAATTCTGTAAAAGGCAATTTAAGAAAAAAAAAATTCATACATTTCACATCAGATTTCATAAATTTCAAAATATTATAAAATAAATCTCCTATTTAGGATGGATCCACGTTAAAGTTTGGGGCGTTGGATGAAACTTGAAAAGCTTTGCCGAAGCAAATGTGAAAGATCAAAGTTTCGGACTAAACTTGTCGTAACAGGTGACCAACTCTGTCCATTTCACTGTAGATTTCCCACTGAAAGTACCTTGCGCCAGCCCTTCACGTGCACCCCCCTTTTAAGTACCAGTCAAAAACATAATCTGCCGGCTGCTTTCGATGTTCCCTATAGCATTGGGAGCACAAAATAAGGTGCACACGAAAACCATTATAACATTGAGGCGCAGGCTAGCAATAGTTTAATCTCCTCCTCTTCCAGTGCAGGTAATCATCCAGAAAATCTAATGCGAAAAATCAATTGGAAATGTATAAATTTAGAAGAAACGTTAAAGTGGCCCATTTTACACCGGACCTTGTCGTCACATTAATTTCCTAATTAAACAAATTTGAAAAAGAAGATTTTTTGAATTTATTAATGAGAAACCTCAGTAGGAAAAATCTTTATGAGTGATACCCATTACTTTTAAGAAGTACCAAGTAAATTCATGAAAACTTGAACTTGACTAATCCCACTTCTTCAATAATGAAATTATCAATTGAGCTAGCCCCAAGTGGACTCAATTGAGATTTACCAATTTGAAAAAGAAGATTGCTACAATTTAGATTTAAAAATTAAAATTTTAGATAGAAAACTTAAAAAATCATTGTTGAACCCTTGTGTAATCAAGTGACATGTGATGGGATATATTTATTGGTGACTAGGAACAGTTCACATCCTCCAATCATTTTACATTGTCCAAATTTAATAGTTAAAATTATAAAATAAGAATGATCTATGAAACAAAATTATTGGACCGCGTTGAAATTAAGATTAGATATCACCACTTGTGTGGGACCCAGCGTCGTCCAGATCAGATCAGTTCAGTTCTAACGTGCACCGGCTAGCACTCGACGCACACGCAAGCTGCTCGCTGGAAGATCTGCGGTAGGTCGGGGCCCCGACTCCATTCCCCGACATCTCCGTCGTACATGAGCACCAGTCCTTCTTTCAACCCTCTGCTGTTTCTGCCACTCCTCCTCAGTAGATTGTCTATCGACCCCACCACCTGAACCAGCGCCACTCTTTCCCCAACTCCTACGCAGCAAAATCTAACTGCGCTGTCCAGTCTGACCTGCGCCGGAATGGGAGGGCTCCTTAACCTGCACCACTCCCCCTTCCTCCCTTCGTACCTCCAAAAGTATAGCTCAACCGCATGGCTGGCCAGCACATAAACGAAACCACCCGCCGCGCAAGCCGCCACCACGCAGCCTCCGCCCGGGACGTTCCTGCTCCTCATCCACGAACCACTTGCCACGTCATACAAGTCCATCGACCCCGCGTACACGTGCGCCTCCAGTCTCCCTCCACGTGTCGCCTCCCCCGGCCCTCCAATCTTCAGCCCCCCGATCACGTAGAAAATGCCGTCCGCCGCCGCGGCAACGCACCCGTACCGCCGCCGAGGCGCTTCCGCCACCACTCGCCACTCGTTCGCCGCCGGATCGTACTCTTCCACAGCCGCAGTCCTTGATGTGCCTCCGGCGACGTATATCCGGCCTCCGATCACCGCCGCCGCGAACTTCTTCCTCTGGTAGAGCATGCGCGCCCGCGGCACGGCCGATTCGGACCACGTGTCGAAACGGACGGTGGATCCTCGGCCGAGAATGTAGATCTGACGGCCAATCGCTAACGTGCGTGCGTTGGACAATGATCCGTCAAAAACCTCTGGCGCAATGGTTTCAATCGCCGGGAATGGTGCGATTTTCCAGTTGGTGTCGTACTCAAAGCGGTGCGAAGCGGAGAAGACGCCGAAGTCGGAAACGGCAACGGCGTAAAGAGTGTGACGGAGACGTCCATGTGCACGGCGGAGATCATAGAAGGCGGGAGAATCGAGGGTGTCGGACCATCCGCGGCAGACTAGGGACACGGAGTGGAGGGAAGATGGAGAGACCCTAGAAAGGCATTCGACGAGGAGGTCATCCGGTAAGGACGAGAATGGAGAGTGGATGAGACGGTTTTCTGGTCGATTTTCCGGAGGCTGATGGTCTCGACAGACAATTACAGCTTTCCGAACGGTATTAGGATTAGGACGGCACGATTTCACAAGCCATGTCAGAGTTCGAGAGTTGCAGGTCTCTTCCATGGCCTATCAGAGAGAGCGAGAGAGAGAAATTAGGGATTTAAAGAAGTAATGTATTGCCATACAATGCATCTGTTGTTTTGTTTGAAGCTATGCTTGCTACTTTTCATACCTGAAATATGGTACTGCTCTAGAGCACCTAACATGTTCTGCTACAGAATTTTAGAGTTCCAAGAATTTGTATTAAAAAAAAATTCTAAGATAAATGCTAGTGTTAGCTATCTAACTCAATCCAATATATGTAATTATTTTTAAGATTGAAAGTGTTCTTTTGGATATCTGTATACCTCTCTATACGGACTCAGGCGTAGAGGAGTAATTTCATGAGAGTAGCCTAGAAGATTTTAGACGTGAATGGAACTCAAGATCATTTTACGTTAGGGCCTCATTCGAATGATGGGTATATTTATCCTCGTTATTCTTCTTTGATAACTAAAGACTACAGATAAAAAATCTCAATTTTATTCTTATTTATCTCTCTACTCTTAATTTAAAATCCTTTTAAAGCAAAGGTTATTCATTATTGATTATTCACGTATGATTATCCACCCATGCAAAATTTACCCTTCATCCAAACGTGGTCTAAGAAAACTTTGTCACCGTCATGCCAACTCCCTTTAGGTTAATCCAATATATATAATTAAGAAAAATATGTTGTGCATATTTTAATGAACTAGATCAAACGCATATGGATTCAATGATTTTTTTGTATATGGGCAGGTTTTTTAATGTTGAAGACTTTTTATTACACCATTGTTAATTTTTTTCCCCAATTCTTCAAGTCTTTATCAAAATAAAATTAAATATTTTTTAATTCAAACAGTAAAAATATATAGTAATGAAAATATACAATAAATTCTTTATAACTTCCAAAAAATAAAAGTTATAGATTTACAATGCCTTAAAAGTTTATAATTAAAGCACATCTTCAAGAAAAAAAATCTCTGTTTTATTGGGCTTTTTGGACAAGGCATGGAAAATGCCCCCACTATTGAACTCTTAAAATAATATTTAAAAGGAAAATAAGAAAAACTGAACTTTAATTGATTAGTAGATATCAAATAAGGAAAAAGAGAAGAACCCTTGCATCCTTGGTACAAGTAGGTTAGTAAATTTGATATAAGGGCATTTTTGTAATTTAGCAGAATCATTATCAATGTGTGTGGAAGGTAAGGATAAGGTTTTCATTTTCTAGGATTTTGTTGGGTGAGAAGAAGAAAGGAAGATAACATAAGGGAGATTTTTTAACTTTCTCCATTTAAGAAACTTCATCAGTGGAAGTGGAAGGTTGTGGGTATGAGCCCTGGCTTAATTTTAGTATATTTTAGAAGTAGTGAGTTCATCTGTGGGAGTTTTATTAAGACTATATCTAAGTTTTTCACACGTTAATCAAAAGAAAAAATTTTAAAGCATCTATCTAAATAATCTCCTACGTTATATTAACATATTCTTCTCACGTAGTTATTTTTCGACTTTAAAAGTAAAAGTTTAAATGATCTTAAACTTCATATGAAAGACAATGAAGTGATTACCATTCTCATATAATCAATTTTAATCCGCAAACTCTAACTTAAAAATGAGCCCTAAAAAAAGGTAAAACTCTTAAAAGCATACAAGAAGTCCTTTTTGGACACTTACACTTAAGTAACATAAAATCATATTTACTGGTAAACGTTGCATGTCAGTTAAATAACAAATGTAAATGTTACAATCAGATCAGCATAAAACATAGAAGAGTATAGTTTAGAGAGAAATTTTAATATTTTCTTTGTTCTTTTTAATGGATGTAAAACCCAGTGTAAAATTCAAAGGGATTAGAATGATGATAAAAAATTTGTCTTAAAAGTAGGAGTATTGAGTTCGGTTTTTACTCTATTATAAATGGTCATTCCTCTGGAATTATACAGTGTGTGAGTAAAGAGACTTTATATACTCTGAAAATTAATCAGATTTTCTAAGTGTCGTCGAATATAAATATATAATTTATTGGCTATAATTAAAGAGAATGGGTAGTAGTGATCATTAATGGTGGGCCATTGGATTGCAAATGGTTCTTGATTGGAGTTTATAAATGTCTCCCCGTGGAACACAACTCATTTTAAAAAGTGAAGGCTGACTAAAAAAAACAACCATTATTTATAATTCGAGACTCAAAAAGCATATGGAGCTTTTTTGGGTAGATTTTAAAATAGTAATAATAAAAAGTTTGGGACTGTTAATATAATGGGCTGTAATGTGGGCTCACAAAAAACTAGCAAGGCCCAGTCCTACAAATAATATGATAAATTAATATTATTAAATTATTATTTTTATAATATAGATATTTTCACGCTATATTAACGGTGAGAAAAATCTACAAATGTTAAATTATATTACTATTATGAAGTTAAATAAATTGTATTAAAAGATAATAGAAGTGAATCAAATTAAGCGACCTAAGGAAAGTTTGAGCTCATGCGGGGCAATAGTTATGTTTGTCCCGCGGGACAGCATGCTTTTCATATCTTCTCACTTTCTTTCAATGCAATTGTCATGCACATGTGGCGGGGACGGAAAAATGGGAGATGGAAATAGGAATCCCTCCAACCCAACTCTCAATCAATGAAACCATTAGAAACAATCATAAAAGAATATAATTTTTTAATATTAGTAAGAAGTCTGATAAATATATATTCATCACACATATTAAAATATTTTATAATACAACACAAAATTTCTCTTTTTAAAATTAATACTTTGAATTTATATGTTAGATTGAGATGTATCGAATCTCGTGAAATGATGTATACGTATTTTAAATGAATTTTTTCTCGATATTACTCTGATTTTTTTTTTTTTAAGATGGATATTCTCACCCTACATATGAGGTGAGACTAATCTCACGAATATGTGTAAATCTCTCAATTTACGAAAATGAATTTAATCGATGGGAGGTGATCTGAAAGGGTTAGACGTGAATATATACAATGAATTATTATTCTAAAAAGATAAAACAAATGGTAAATATTATTGAAATAACTAAGTCTCAAACAAATTTAAATTTATTTATAAATAATATATATATATATTTTTAATTTATATGTGAAAAACTGTGGGATACCCAGCTTAAAACCCTCATGGGCGAGTCCACTATCCGTAGTGCACACTAAGATTAGACCATGAATACTCGAACTCGCAACAATATTTTTAACTAAATATGGGAAGCGTGTAATATATAATTCATAAATATATGTCTTATAGGCAAAAATTTTGGTACAGAGCGAGTATCATTTAAATAGATTCTGTTAAAAACTATTACAAGATAAATACTTAAAAAATCTCACACGGGGTAGCTAAATTGTTAGACAATTTGATTTAGGAATCAGAAATCTCAGAATCAAGTACCGTAATCACTTAATATCCATGGTTTGCAGAGAGGAGGTACATGCATATGAAGTTTTACTCAGTATTCTTATAGTAAATTAGAAATAGAGGTCCTAAATTTCTTCGTAAAAAAAGTTAAACATTTATAAATAATAAATAAATTGATCCAAATGGGTGGTGAAAAAGAAGTTATATTCTTAGGTAGAAAGCTCACATACTGAATATTCCAAGTTAGGTAATATATTATTCATCCAATACTGTCTCAATTTGGTGTAACATGGCTTTCCAATCTACTTGGCTTTAATAAAATTTTAAGATATAATTATGTCCAGATCTGTTTTTATGACTTTATGCTACGGTTGTAACTGCCCCAGCAAAGAATTTGGCGGGTGCTATCCCTTATTCTACGCCACTTTCTACTCCTAACCCCTAACACAATATTTAATTAACCCTATAAAGTCATTAGATGTCCTCTTCATTTGTTTATTTAATTATTAATTCTACACACATCCTTTTACTCTCTCAATCAGAGGTGCAAAAAAGTCCCATCCGATATGGTTCACTCTCATCTTTTATTTTTATTTTTAATATCAGTATTATTTTATTTTTTTTGAATTAAAAAATATAAAAAATGAAAAAGTAACTGTTTTTAAAAATAAAAAATGAAAAACGTAAATATCGGCTGATATCGGCCGATATTTTGACTCAGACTCATCAGCATTTTGAATTTTTTTTTTAAAAAAAAATACCGACATAAATTATCTCGGCCGATATTGGACCGATATATATCGCCAATATATCGGCCATGTCGGCCTGAGAAATGAGCTGTACGGCCGATACAAAACGTATCGGCCTATATTATATGGCTGTTAAAAATCGATATATATCTGTCGATATATTTCATATTGGCCGATATATGTACCCGTACTCCCAATATACAAAGAATCAGTTTATAACTTTATGTTTACATTAAATTAATCTTGTATATTTACTCAGTAAATGAATAAGATTTACTTTTATTTAAGAAAATATATTATGTTATCATAATACTTTCTCCATTTCAGTTTAGTTGTCTGATATGTCATTTTGGTTCTTTTTCTCTATCTATTTACTCTCGGAGAGAAGTTTATAAGCCTTTTGAGAGCTCTTACTTAAAAAATTCAAAATTTTAAAATAAGACAAACTCAAAATGAGACGAAAGGAATATTATACTAACGCCAGAATTGAAAACCGTCCATAGCAATTTGATCTAGTAATTGAAACTAATTAAACCAAATTGTAGGATAAAAATAATTTAATAAATGATTTGATTTTTTAAAATATTAAACTTGCCCTTATCTATAATTAAAATATTCAACATACCCAAATTGTAGGATAAAAATAATTTAATTAAATTAATGAATACCTTTATCTTCTCCTTATTCTTCCCTTCTTTTTTGTCCATTTCTCTGCTGTCCCATCTCTTCTCTCCTCCCCTCTCTTCCTTCTTATCGCCACCAAGACTCTACTTCGTGGCGGCGCCCGATGTGTTTTATTATTTATTTTTATTCTATGTTTTAATTTAATTTAATTTATTTATTCCTTTATTCTTTTTTTCTTCTTTTCTTGTTCTAAAAAGAACCCATCTAAAACCAATTATTTTTGTCAATGATTGGTAGACTGATAGTTGAGTTAATTAAGTTTACTCATTTATAAACAAATTTGATTAGATATACTCATTTATAAATAAGTTTGGATAAGGACGAGACGGATCGAGTCATTTATTAAATGGATTAGGTAGAGTTGAATCAGGTCACTCTAAATTTTTTCATTGTCCAATGGTCTTATCTGAAGGAAAGTCCTTTTATCTTTTATTGTCTATTAAAAATAAAAAAATTCTCCCATTTTTTTAATTTTTCAAAAAATTTATAATAATTTAGGTTGAATCAAATTGAGTAAAATAAAATTTGTATTGGGTTGGATTGATTTAGTTCAGTAATTAAAGACTTTGAGTTCAATCAAGTCTACATTTGGTAAAATAAAATAAAAAATATTATTTATAATCATTCCAACAAAAAATCCGATAAAACTCAACTCAACCCATTACTAACCTTGTATATGCCCCACACTTTTGTAAACACTCATTAGAGACTACTTACTTAAAATTTGTGATTAAATATAATGAAATATATAATTCACTTATTTAGAATTTATTATTAACTTCACATCACTTTTTTTTTTTTTGTAAAGTCTAAGATATCCACAGCTCTTAGAGAACCTGACTCTGAGGCATGTAAACGACTGTTACATGTTGAGAGTGAGATTTGAATCTACTTTTTTTTTTTTTTACATTTGTAGACAAAGATACAATTTTAATTTTATCAGAAAATATTTCTCATTTCAATCTCTTGAAAGACTTTTTTTTTGTTAAATTGATATTTTTTCTTATATAAAAATAGAAAAACGTGCCCTAATATTCGACACTGGTGGGACAGTGGTCGAGGAATTAAATAATTGAAAGCATCATCTGGTAGAAAACGGAAGCATGTGATTGTATAATTATTGTCGTCGTCTTCGTCTTCGTCGTCTTCCGTTTTCGTCTTCGTCGTCGGCCTGGTTTCCCTGACTGCGTCACGTGATCTACCATGTAAAAGACAAAACAAGCCAAGCAGGCTACTGACTCTCTCTCTCTCTCATCGTTCGCATGTGACCTACCTCTCTAGAAAGCTACAAAAGCAAATTAGATCTGATATGATTCGTTGGTTATCTGCTCAGCCTTCATTTTCACCTTGTTTCTTTCTTGAAAATAAGCTGATCCTTTGTTGTTGATTAGGACGTCATTCTAATACGAATAAAATTTATTAGATAATATAGGATAAAAAGAGAAATTCTCATTTTATTTATATTGGTATACCATTCATCAAATATCGATATATCAATATAGAGAATATATACATATAAAGTGACATGTTATCAGTACAATGATACTTCATAAGCAGTACATCAGTATAGATAAAATGTGAATTTCATTGTATTCTATGTCTCTTAACAAATTTTATCTGTGTTAAAATAGATTGCATGTTAATTATTAATAATTATAGTAGATTAATATTTCTTAAGACGAAGAAGGTTTTCATAGTTCTTAAAACATTCGACTAGTTTTTGAGACATTTACAAATTTTTCTAAAGATATACACTATATAAATAGAAAGAAATTAGTCCTTTGGAATAAGTCGAATCGAATTGAAAACTCTTAGTTCTCGAAGATAATAGATTAATATTGAAGTTAAGTGTTCTAAGAGATCTTCAACTAGTTTTTGATACATGTGCAAACCCTTCTAAAAATATACACCATGTAAATTTTGACGGAAAGTAGTTTTTTAGAATAAAGTCGAAATCGAACTAAGAACTCCCGTTTCTTGAAGACAATATATTAATATTGAAATGAGTAGAGGCAGCATGGGATGGTAAGATTTGACCCACTTTAAATTTAATTTGATTCTTAATAAAGGGGGACTTCATATTGGGGAAGCTTTTCAAGAGGTCTTGAGTTAGTAAAAAATTGAACAGAATTTCAAAAGCTTTTTATATTTGACATGAAATTATCTATTGTGAATAAATTTATATAAATTAGTGCAAACTTTCAATCCGAATCTTTAGATGAAGATAAAAGAATGTTAGTTTTCTAATACTTTTATTCAAAGACTATCATTAAGAGTTAATAATAAATTATTATGAACTCGTTCACAATGAATAATTTCTTATACTTGGCAAGCATCTTAGATTCACTTTATTTTGGTATTTTTATTTTATTTTAAATCATAATTTTCATAGAGAGATTTTGACACTTTAGAGGGCTTTTTATTTTTATTTTTTTCACCTCCAATTTCATCTTTGTCACATCCCATATTTTCTTTAACTTTATTATTTTTTATAAAATATATTTTTTTTACGAGAAGTGGTTAATCATAATTTTTTTTTCATAATTTTCATCTAATAATATGCCATTCTCATCATTTTACATGATGACCATTGAGAGATTCGTTTGCCAATGGTTAAGAGAGGCTTTTGAGAGTCTTATGAAAACTTATAGAGCTTTTTATTATTTTAAAATCTCACTACATTTTTTTTTTTAATTTTCTACGTACTCAAACAGTTTTTTTTTTTTTTGAATTTTCTTATTAAGTTTAACTTAGTTAGATAATAAGATTTGACTCATTCAATTATTGGTAGTCCCATGTATTTGAGATCGGCAATTTTTTTTTTAAGTTAGAGTATTCAATCGTCTTACTTGATTAATCGTTGTGGCATGTTTATACCTTTCAATTCACATACGTCAAATACAAAATAATAGAGAGTGACCCTTTTTCTGTTGAGGGGTTCCCGTAAATAAGGGCGGATTTAACCACCAAGCCAACCTCTCATAGTTCTATTCGGGATTGACTTTATGAGTTGTACTTCTCAATTTGATCTAATCATAAATTATTAGGTCAAACACTCTACTATTTGACATATTTTCTCAAATGAAGTCGAAACAAAATAAAATTTAGCTTGAGTCAGATTGAGTCCATCGGTAAAAAAATTTGAGTCGAATCAAGTAGATCAAATAAAAATTTGGGTCGAATTCTATTTTCAAGTATTAAGAAACTTTGCAAAATTTGGGTCAATGGCCAAGGAAATTATTATTTCTGCTTTTCGTTGGTGGATGAAATGATGAGAAGAATAAAAAGGTTTTGAATGAAAGAAGTGCCATGATTTTCCCAATGAAAAAAATAACCTCTCATCAGGTGCAGATAATGGCAACTTTTTCTTCCTGAAATCAATAGAAATTTTGAGGTTGTGGAGACATCCACATGCTCTCTCTCATCATTTCTAAGTAGAGAAATGGAGAAAAATTCAGTCAAATAGTAGATTGTGGCCTTGGATATTTCAATTGTATTGGATAACAGTTATGAATGGATCCAGTGACTCAAATTACCTCAACTCTTGTCAATTAAATCTGAGTTCGGGCTTATAAGAAAATAACTCACTTTAGTTGGTGGAGTTGCGGAAATCTTAGAAGGTAGGAGAGTCTAGAAAGTTCGTGTGTGGTAGGATTGTGACAAGTGGCATAATCGTACATGCGTTCAAACCTTCCATTTATTATGGGTTTGGGCAGGTATTTGGATGGATTTAGATTTCTCTTTTAAGATTAAGGTGTCCGGATCTCTTAGAGCATCTGACTAATCATTGGGATATTTATAAATCTCTCTATCAACACGCACCAGTTAACACTACGAGGAATGACTTGAACTTAAGATCTTCCACATTTCAAGTGGGTTCTTGACCCTCAAGCCAACCCTTGAGAAACATGCTTAGTTGATTTGTCTCATCATTTTGAAAAAAAGAAAAGAAAAGGCAAATGATCCTATGGTGACATTTCAATAGTAATGATGACTTCAGATGACACTACTTGGAATGATTGGAATCTACCTTTTACAAATCTAAATCATTCATTACTTTCTAGATACAAAGATACTTATATATATTTTTTCAAAAAATTTGAAATTGTTGGACCCACCAATGAATGGATCAAATTAAAAGAACTTGATTAGAAAATTTATAAAAATATTCACCCCCTATCATTTATTCCCTTCAATGTTGGTTCAATAGTCTCACAAAATATAAAAGATACTTGTATGTATCTTTGAATTTAGAAGTTAATGAACGATCTAAATTTTTAAGAGGTGGACCCCATATATTGGGTGATGAAAGGCAAATCGACAAGTTTAGAGTAACAGAGATGTATATTTTACGTTGGGTGAGTGGATTAAGTTAGAATGATAGAGCTAGAAACAGCTACATTAAGTTTAAAAATAACACACACATTGTTAAATAAAATTTAATTCCCTTCATAGGCATCTAAGGGGATGTAGCTCAAATGGTAGAGCGCCCGCTTTGCATGCGGGAGGTACAGGGTTCGATACCCTGCATCTCCATATGAATTTTTTTTGTATCGTATTTTATTATTTTATTATTTAATATTATTATTAATTTTTAAAATTCCTTCTGCTGTATCTTCTTCTAACAGAGAGTCCTTAAATTACAAGTAAGAATTTTATGTTTTGGGCTTCTATAGTGGATAATTAATATAAGGATTTTCAAATTACAAGATTAATAAAATTCTATTGAAATTTGTATCAAATGGGCCTTATGGAATCCATACTTATAATTTTATTTTTCTTTTTAATATTTTTGTACTGCACTGAGATAAACTCAAGTACCATGTAGTGATTGTTTTCTAAGATGAGGCTAAAGTATGATGATATTTTTACTTCTATCAGCTTGATTATCAGGTGAGACACTTGGACACTTTAATTTTAAAAAATAATTTAATTCGTTGATCTCCAAAAGATAGGCCTAAATGTGTATTTTTTTAAGAAAAAATTACTTTAAATTCAGCGGAAAGTTTTTATTTTTATTCTAACCAATATTAAAGTATTGGTATTTTTGTATTTTTTAAAATGCTATTACTCTAGTAGACTAATATTTAACACAAATTTTAATTTTTTTTGTCCAATTTAGCTTGAATTTTTAGTTCATTTCAGGCATTTTAGCTCAAAAATTTTATTTTTCCTCACCAGACCTTTAAGGTACTTTGAGATATATACAGCGTTAGATTTCACCATTTAAACCCGACATGTATGCATAGGAAGACATGCACATGTCCCAGAGGACTAGTCGGGCGAGACACAAAAAAAAAGAACATATCAACCAAGTTGACCAATGTAACCGAAATATCAAATAACATATTTTATTTCCAAAAAAAATTAAAAATTTATTTAAATTCCATATTTTAACCTTAAATATAAACTGAATAGCAAAAATACTGTGTAAATAATATCAAGTATCATGCTTACATATTCTTGAGACAAATTTTTGAACTTTGATTTATATTTAACCTTTTGAAATCTATTTTTCATTTTTTAATTCACTATTAAAGGCACCTATCCTCTCAGAAGAATTACACTTGGAGAAAGTATAAATCTTCAACTAAAGTGTCTCATCTCCTCAAAATCCTACTAGTAGGAGTGTCAATGAGTCGGAGCCTGACTGGAGTTTGACCCAGGCCCGACTAGATAATTTAGCAAATGGGTTATATGACAGATCAGGGGTTTAAAATTCGGTATCGGCCGATATTTTTTTCTTTTTTTCTTTTTATAAAAAAAAAGTATTAATATCGGCCGATATCGGTGATATATATCGTCGATATATATCGAATATCGGCCGATATCTCAACCCCTTTGACAAATACTTCAAAAAAGACAAGTACTATGAAATTGGCAACTATATAATTCAAGGGATGACTATACAAAACCACTTCTATATTTTCAGACATGAAAAAAAGCTAATAATGATTGTCACTTGGTTACATATTGGATGTCGGCATCTTCTCTCAACCATTCAAGCACCTTTGCTCCTTCTAGAATGTCTTGCACCTACATTATTTCAAAAAGAAAATAATTGGTAAAAGCATTAGATATTATTGAGCAATACCGGGTGTATGGCTAAATCGCCTTTCTTTTCTAAGAATAAATAGTGATTTTGACCATTAAAATCAAGTATTTAGAACTAAGTCATTTGTACTTCATCGAGAGTTACTTCCAATCCCACCCGCTGGTTTTATGTTGAGTCCCACAAAAATTCAAAAAGAAAAAGAAAATAGGCAAAGGGAACCTGTGTTGTTAAGGGCATCTGCAAACTTGTTTCACTTGGAAACATGTGCTCTGTCCATGGCACTTGTATTATAATTCTCATATGAGAATGAATTTCTTGAAGCTTCCTTCTGAGTGAGTCTTTTGTTTCCTTAGAGCACACCTCCAGGGGAAACAAGTTCATAGATGCCCTTACAATGCTAGCATCTTGATTAGCTATAGGCAAGGAAACCTGTCAATCCCATATGTCCAACATACATCCAACATAGATAGTCCAACACATTTGTTCAACCAACACCACAAATGGTTCGATCAGCCAAAATGAAGGATGTAAACATTTTGACAGAATCTGAAGTCCCAACTTGGAAGTAAAAAAGCATTATCAAGGAAATAAAATGCACAAATCCTTTTCATTTACCATTGAAATGACACTACAATAGATAAATCTCTTAAGACAGATAATGAGACACATTTCCAAGTCATTGGCATTTGCTAATGAGGTGACTTCCAACATTGCTTTTGGTTATCAAACACTACTTTGAAGCATATGGAAATTCAAATTTCTTATTGTTTTTTTTATTCTACCTTATTTTGCATCAATATCACATACTACTATTTTCATGTTCTTTTCTTTGCAAGACATGACTAGAATTAAGCCATGATATGCATGCAGATCACCTTACCCAACGATGAAACTAGTCTTGCTCATCAATACACATGAAAAATCTTAATACACCTTAGGAACTAAGAGTAGGACACACCCTGGTAACTACTTGGAACATGGATCCCTTTGCTTTCCATACACAAAATATTAGCAAACGTAAAGTATTTGACATCATCGGAAACAATATGTATTAATAGATCTCATTAGCTGCCATTTTGTAACATCACGAGGCCTAGTATTACATACATTTTGTTTCATTGATAAACGAAATGGTTTATGTTATCTAGCCATGAGGCTTGAAATTATTCAATCATAAGATTTATGGACATCATTGATGGATGGAGCACAAACCTGCTCTTTAATGCGTTCCTCATCATATTCTTGGTTATGGTGTTCAAATTCAGCAATAGAGTTTTCCACTTCTTTGACGAGCTCCTCTGTTGAAAACTACAATCAAATCCAAAGTCAGGTTGTTGCCCTTATTATTTTAGCTTTTTATTTTATTTTATTTGGTGAATAGTTTGCAATGCAATAGAAAACGTATGCCCATACTTTTACTTTATTAGGACAATGTTCTAAAATGAGCATTATATGCACATACAAGATTTAACAGCACTACAACACTATAAGTTACATATGGCCATGGTAAATAATAGGAATGTAATGCCAAGTTTGGATATGGACATCATAAAAGATATGAATAATAAAGCAAAAACAAAAGTAAGAATTGTATGTGGAGAGAGGAGTTTCAAGTGGGAGTGGGAACTTCACCAAGGCTCTCTATTGAGCCCTTGTTCATTTGTCTTAATTATATATAGTTTGATATTAGAAATCCAAGATGAGATCATTGTTTTGACATAGTAATAACTGAAACATAAGTCAACTAAACAATAAAATGCTACAACTTTGCAACAAGGGGGTTTGAAATTTAGCAAAGATAGTAATATGGAGTGCAACTTACTAAAAAATGCTAGAAGTAACAAAATATGTTCCTTTAACTAGAATCACATAAATTCATTTTGACTGATGGCATTATGAAGGTCGATGTGTCCTATCATATTGAATGTAGAATTGCAAACTACCCTAGAACCAAAATTGAGGACTAAAGGTCATTTCTAATCTTCAAATTTAGATCAAAATATAGATAGGTGTGGAGTGGGCAAAAGAATAGACCAGCTAGGGGGTTTTGTACAATAAAAGAGTTCTCCTTCACCTAAAAGGATAATTAAGACTTCGGAGACGCATATGCTACGTTGGATGAGTGGATAAACCAAAAAAGATAAAGAGTTAAAAATGAACGCATTAGAAATAATTTAAAAACAGCCCCGATAGATGACAAATTGAGAAAAACTCGTTTGAGGTAATTTAATTGTGTTTGTAGAAGACTAGACATGGCTCTTGTGTGTAGAGTTGAGAGACTATAACGAAGGCACTAACCGATACTCGTTGTCCGTGTGGCCATGGTTGGTGGTTTCATGGGGTTAGCCTAGCTTTGAGTCTTGGTATAGTGAAAGTGTACAACTATAACGAAGGCACTAAGAGGAGAGGCCAACTATGGAAAACTTAGAGGGAAGGGATAAAGAAGGACATACTAAATTGTATAGTGATTGTTGGTATGGTTTATGATAGGGTCAGTTGGAGAAGAACTCGTAAAGTCGGCTCCAGATAGAAAGGGTGGCCTTCGATGATGATGATGATGATGATGAAATTTAGATCAAAATAAAAGGTTAGATGGAAACTCCAATTCTCTTTCTCTTCTCATTTTCCTTTTTCTTATTATTAAATTGTACAGTAACTCCAAGGAGTGTCAAATCCGAGACCTCTAATCTATTACTAGAAGCTTAAGCCATTTGAGCTACACCTATGCAGGTTAGCTCTGGGGCTTTATCACCATCCAAATTACGAAGAACCCCTTTAATCGCATCTTCCTTGAACCTCCTTTCAGGCCAAGAGACCTTTTCATAAGAGATTGCATCAAATTGAATCCCATCCATGCCCAGACGACTCCAACTACTTCCAACCGAAGACTCCCAAAGCCTAGCCATATTAATGTGGCTCTCTCCCTCACCCTTCTACCCTAGTGATAGTGAGGTAAGATTAAGCATAGGACGATGGGAATCTGACCCAGGGAACAAAAGAATACCTAATGTCCCTTGTTAAGTGTTGATAGATTCTGATTGTACTTTTTCCCTTTTTTGTTCCCCCCTAAATCACTCCTTGTATTCTATTCATACTTCTAAATGCTTTGAGGAAAGAATAGAACATATTTCACCCTGACAAGAATTTCTTCTTCCCTCCTATCTTGTCTCTCTACAATCTTAGCAACAAAATGCATGGGCTCCCTTCTAAAGTAATAGGCCAAAAGTCCATGTCGAAAGTCTAACACCTACTTAAAAAGTAAATTTTTGAAGTGATCATAAAATCAAGGTCCAATTGTCATACACATGGAAATTTAAAGGTGCAATCCACATAGATCCCCACCCTGGTGGGTTCATGTGCACACATGAATAGGGGTCAATAAAAAACCACCTACATTTTGGCCCCGAACGTTTTTCAACCATTGCAAATTGGTGTTGGATCACCATTCACAATGTTAGGCCCTTTGTTGAGGGTGAGTTTTCAGAGACCACCTGTCCATTTGATGAACACACATCCTAGCCACAATGGGACCCACAAATGGCATAACCTAACATAGCATATTCATATCATTAGAGGAAAAAGAACATACCTGCAAATTTTCATGTTTAAATATCTCCCTTACCGCAAGTGTCTGTTTGATTATATTTGTTATATTGTCCCTCTGGATTTCCAAATATTCATTAAATGACTTTTCACTTGTAAGAGAACCAAGCTGTTGTTCATTCAGTTTTCTCCTTGCCTGTGCACACAAGTAGTGAAACTAAAATGTAAATTGTTCAAAGATGGGAAAAAGAAGGGAAACATAGAGGACATATTTAAGGGTTTGTATGAATAAATACAGATCAAGTGCAACTAGTAAAATAGGTTACACCTGATCCATTCTCCTTAAAAAGAACATCAAAAATAAACAAATTGAAAGTAGACTGATTAGCTTTACCAAATTCCAGTTCCAAACTCAATACTTAGCAATTGATCTTGATTGTCGAAATCGCCCGGCGTCCTTGATTTTTTAAAGACGCCTTTGGCCAAGTGATTTTGACTGTTAAGATCAAGTAGCTAGAAACCAAGTTTGAAGCTGAAATTTGGTTCACTCAGTTGGAGCTCTAAAGATTTTGTCACCCATGGGACATGGATTGGATGATTCCTTTCAAATTCGTGCAAAATATTTTTTACTGTGTATGGAACTGCACAGAGAATGTCAGGTGGGTATTGCCTTGCACCAATAACCTTGATGCCACAACTATCAAGTCTGAAATGCACTAATTAATTCTGGCAAAACTGAATTGCAAACAGGCATGTTAAAAAGAAAAAAAGGTGTCCAATGTTGTACCTGAAGTTCTAAGAGTTTTGCTCCATAGAGCTGCCTGCCTTGTTCCTCAAACAAGGACTGAGGAATTTCAACGTCAATAAGCTGAAAATTGGTGACAGAAAGACAAAAAAAAAATCATGACAAGAAATATAGGCAACTGGGGTGAACATTATTTAAAAACTGTGACAGTATTTTTTTTAGATCCGGAGGTGTCCAGGCATCGCACCCGACTAGTTCCCCAGGGTGTGTGAAAACCTCCCTATCCACACACGCTGGATAATTCGATGGAAAAAATGTGACAGTATTGATGCTGAAAACTGACATAAGACCCTAAAGAACCTGATGTTAAGAAGTGTTACTGTGTATTACTCAATGTGTTTCAGTGTAAAGCAAAAAATTACTACAGTCAGTTGTGTACAGATAGGTTAGGCTTAGCCAGACCTCAGTTTTATTTCTTGAATTTTGATCTTCCCTTATCACTCGGATTTGTTGTACCGAGCATTATGATGGAAACTAATCTCAGAAATGAGATTTAAAAGAGTTTTCACTCTTTAATTCTCCTCCCGTGACTGTCTCACTAACTCATTTTCTTTGTAGTTTTTCTTTATCTTTACATGGTACGCAGAGCTGATCTTGGAGGTCTGATCAAGTCGTCCAGAATAATCTACGTCTGATATGGATCTGATTGTTAGATCTAGAAATCTGACTTGATTCTCCGTGGTCCCACCTTCATTTAACAGAGGTTTCTCCAATTTGTCATTCTCGTTCACTACTTTCTATCCTTGATTTTGGTGATTTTATCAGGATTTTCTCACCACCCTAGGTCAGTCATTTTCTTCTAGAATTCCTGAAAATACTTTAATGCAGATTTCCTCAAGGCCATCAATTTTTAATTTTTTTTTTTTTTATGGATTTGGCACATCTGCTGCTGGGACCCAGTGATACCCTTTGCTGCTTTTAGGCAAAGAATACATCCCTTCTATCTGATTTTCCATTTGGCAACAGTTAGGACCCACATTTACGTGCAACAAAGTTCTGCTGTAACCCATTACAGTGCCTCTGTTTCCCCCCCTAGCCTTCTGTACTGGGTTTCCCAATATCAGTTTTTGCAGGTCTTCATGAGATTTTCAGAACCACTCATCTGCAGTATTGTTGCCTCTCTGTAGTATCAATATTGCTTTCATCCAAACTGCTTCCTTAAAACCTGTTATTCTTCCTTCTCCTGTTTCAGTTATAGATTTGATTTTTTTTTTGCTATATACCTGTCTCTATTTATTGTTTTCTACATTATAAATTGTCACACTTTTGCTACATTGCTCACTATTGCTTTTTTTCTTCCTATTTAGATAGCCTATTTTATTGTTCCTATTACATCATTATCTTGAGATATGGGAGAGGCAAGTGAGAATTGTAATGATCTCTTTGGCAATCTAATTTGAGAAACCCAGCATTAAAGACCACAAATGAACCTCCCAATGAGAGAAACTATTTAGAATGGTCTCACCCAATTCAGATGTTTCTATGTGGAAAACTGAAGCTAGACTACATTGACGGATTGCCAGTGGAAAACATCTACAAAAAACATGTTTTTGAACGTCTTTTTTTTTTTTATATCATGGCTATCCCCTCCTCACATTGGAGGTGCAAATCCCATGGATACATAAAACCACCCACAAGCTTCATGTATTAGGTACCTCAGGGTAGAGTCGAACCCGAGATCTCTAGTCTATTCCTACAAACTCAAGCCAACTTAGCTATACCCATACGATTTTCCTTTTCAACTTCTTGCAGGACTAAATCCTCATTTTGAACCTGTTACAGCAGACTACTTACAGCATGAATTGTAAGCACTGAGCCTTTGTCTTCCCTAAATGCAGTTTATACTACATTATTGAGGGATGAACAATGCCTCAGGTGATTACTACCATTTTTCAGAATAGTTACTTCACCTTGCACAGTTGATTTAGGATTGCATTATCAGTTGCTTGATCTCTCGCTGTTTGCTCCACTTCTCTACATCTTTGTAATATTGCTTCCCTGACCTGTTGATTTATCAAAGAGACAGCTTCTAATTCCCAGTCATAACAAAATGCTTAAAAGACTCGATCATGTTGGGAAAGGAGAAAATATTGCAAGGTTTGCATGCTCTACAGTATCGTCTGAGCTGAATGGCTTAATAGTAAAATAATAAATGCCAATTCCTGAAGTATTTCAACCACTTATTTAGGTCTCCACCAACTGGTTAAGACACTACAAAAAGTTATTTGGTGGTATGCTATATTGCTGAATAGAGCACTGCCACAAATATATTAGGAATGCAGGCATTCAAAAACATTTTAGTCAGGAAGATCCTAGCCAACATGGCCATTAGTTTGTTAAGATGTTGATGAGTTAAAAGTCCTGTAATTTAGACATATGAGGCCGAACAGTATTGTGTAAAATAATGTGCAGTCTGATAATTCTATGAAGTTCATAATAACTGATGAAATGCTCCAAATTTACAAGGAAACCTGACTCAAGGTACTGCACCCAGAAAGTAGCCTATCGGCAAGAGAATCATCCAGCTCTGGCAAATCTCTACAAAATAGTTCTTTGCATTCAACCTGGAGAAAGCATTGTTGCATTTAATAAACTGTCTATATGTCAGAAAAATATGAAGCCCCTAGCAAAAGAATGGGATAGCTTTAAAAACTCAAAAAAAAAAATAGTCCAAGTCAGTCCAAGTAAGAGTCGAAAAGATTTCAAGTCAAGTGACTTGAGTTTTTTTTTCATTGTATCCAAAACCTAAGCTGAGTTTATCGGCTCAATAAGATTTCGAGTCGAGTCCGAGTCCAAGTTTTCGAACACTGAGAGAGCCAAAACATAGTTGCGAACCACACCAATTTAGTTGAAATATGTAATCATAATCTGAGTATCTATTTTCAAAGACTACGTCCAACATTACTAATGAAGGCAACAAATAATTTTCTTTTCTAAAATGGCCTTTAAAACAGCAGGCAGTTGGAAAACATTAGAATTATCAAAGAGAACAAACTATTCTTTTATTAGGAGCTATTCATGAAGGGAAACATCTACAAGTATACTTGATTAGTTGACAAGTTTCACAATCAAAAGTATCTAAACTGGAACTAGAGAAAGTAACAATTTTAAAAGCATTATTAATGAAATACTCCTACTGGAGGAATATCCAAAGAGGTCAAATTCTTGGTATGGACAATGAATCATATCATCATATCTATTGTTATGAAGGGTGTATGAGCAGTTATAATTGGAAAAGGAGATTAGAGGAGAGTTGGGTCCCATCGGATCGGGGTGTTATGAAGTTTGATGTGGACGGCGTTGCAAGGGGGAAACCAAGACCGGCGGGAATAGGAGTACTGAGGAATCATGTGGGCCGAACAACAATCATGTTTAATGAGCTAGTATTAGAGATCTAAATGAGGCAGAAATTCTTAGCGTTAGGAGAGCTTTGGTCAAATGGAAACTCCACCAGCAAGGTAAACTTGTGATTGAAAGGGATTTGCCAAATACAATCAAATGGGCAAAGGGACAAAGGCGTTTCCTTTCGAGATTGATCACTACGGTTAGGGAGATTAAAACCTTGGTGACAGGGCTTAATGCATCTTTCATTCATATTAGCTGTAGACAGACTACTTTGCTAATCTAGGAGTTGATAACCGCTTCTCAAGAGTCTTCTTCCTTTGACATTAGAGGACATCTATTTGATTGCATATCGGATTGTGGGGATGTTTGACAACAGCTATTTTATTTGTATTTCATGGATGTTCTTTATTTATATGTTCTCCTTTTTTATTTGGTTCTTTTATTTTTAAGGTCTATTACTTCTAGACCTATCTTATATTGATGTACTTGTAGTTTTTCTATTATGAATGAATTTCTTTGTTATTGCTAAAAAAAACATTAGATTTTATTTGAGCATGACTGGCTTGTCGAGATGATGAAGACGGTTTGTCACGGAGTAAAGAACAAGTATCAACATAATCGTTATTTCCTTTATAATGTCAACACTACCTCACTTTTTCCCTTATTTCCAACCCTGGGATTGTTAAAGGTAAGTTATTTACGAATTTTTTTTTCCATTTATCATGAGGATGTCCCTAAGTGAATACTGGCAATTTCTTGACAAAAGTGGAGGATCTAACCATCATGGCATGATGACGTTCACCCCTTGGTAAAGATGCATAAACCAGGTTTAGAGGGAAAGGGCTTAGTAGAATAATCTAGACTCAAACACGTTCAAACTTTGGAATTAGTATTCACCAAGAGTTTCAAAATTTCATTGTTTTCCACTATGTTCTGTATATCAGAAAATTGAACATTCGTGGTATAGCCTAATTCCTACTAATAGCTCCTCAGAGGACTCTGATATTGAATAAGAGTTCAATGACTTCCATGGTGAATGGAAACATCTAATATAGTAGATAATTTTAGCCGAGTTATCACAATCCATGTAAAGATCATGGACTGCATCCCAGATGATTTTCATGATTCCCTTTTTTTAGTGTTTCTAAAAAAATGTGTAGGCCAAAAAGGACCCTCTGCTCTAAAGCCATTGGGGTATTTATAGTTTTCGAGTGCAGAGTGCAGCCCTGAAGAGCGTAGCCCAAGCGAGGGAAACCCCAACGAGAGCAACTCGGGTGATAGCAGCCCTGACAATAGCAGCCTGAACGATGGCAACCCCAATGAAAGCAACACAGGCAAGGGAAGCCCTAATAAGAGTAGCCCATGCGAGGGCAACCCCAACGAGAGCAACCCGACAAGAGTAGCATAGACGAGGGCAACCTTGACAAGAGCAACCCCGATGAGAGAAGCCCGGGTAAGGGTAACCCCAATGAGAGCAACCTCGATGAGGGCAGCTTGGGCGAAGGCAGCCCCGGACAAGGGCAACCCCTACAAGAGCAAGCCTGGACGAGGGCAGTCCCAACGAGGGCAGCTTGTGATGCAGCCATCCAAAGCATAGAAGACCCATTTGATGGTATGGGGCCCAATTAGACCAAATTTATGAATTTGCATTCCAATTCTATCAAAGAATTGATGGAGGCAAGAGAGGACCACTCGAGCTTTTTAATGGACCCACTTTCATCTGCAAATGAGCCATATGAGTGTGTTATGGGTCAAGGCATGTTTTATGATGTGTTGGGCCTAAAAAGTCAACATTTGAAGGTCCATTTGCAGCACTCAAACTGATGTGACGAATTCCACATCATCTTCCATGTCATTTCCATGTTAGATACCATGTGGATACCATGTAGGATGGAAACTTGCAACAAAAGGATGGTTGAGTGCATGGAGAAAGTTTGGGTCCACCAATTGAAATTAGAAATCATGAAATTAGCAACACTTCATTGCTTGGGCATGTGGATCTTCTTGGAGAGGATTTTGGAGCTCACAACTTAGCAATAATTTGAATGAGTAGCTGAAATTCAATGCAAATCAAGCAACAATCCAAGCCAAATTCGCGCAAGGTCTAAGTGGGGAATATGATGTTTTTTTTTTTCAAATTTTCAAGTGTAATGTAATAAATCCACCTGGCTGAATGCCACTGGTGGAAGTTCAATTTAGTAAATTAGGTCTAATTACCAAGCATGGGTGCGCATAGAATGCATGGAATTTCTTGTAATTTTTTATTGCTTAGATCCTAGGCTTTAGCTCCACCCAAAGTCTATAACTTGAAGCTTGGGCATCCAATGTAACACACAACTTGAGGAATTTGAATTTAAAGAAAACTTGGAGCTTTTGGAGTCTCTCTTTGTGGTGAGTCTTGTTTGGTCTCTTTTGTATTTTAATTTGACATTGTGTTGAGTTAATTTTAATTTGAAGTGATTGGTTTGTTTTGATTGCAACTTAAATTTAAGTGTTCAATTGTTTGCATCCTACCAACACTTTGTTAAAATTGTATTTCGTAAGTCAATTCTAATCATTAGAATGTTGTTTTAAAATCAATTTAAATTTATGTCGGATTCAATTCATGCATGCATTTGATTTCTTAACTTGCATTTAATTTGTGAATTCAATTAATTGTATAAACCATTGCATTCAAAATTACAATTCCATCATCATATTGGTTTCATTTTAAAACACCAAATTTCATTGGTGAATTTGTTCAAGAATATGGACAATAATATTTGAACAAACATTTTTTAGTGTCAAGTTGTCAACAACCACTATGCCTACTAAGAATAACTAAATAGTTAAACCCATCTCCTAAATCCCTAGCTTTGCTACCCTTCCACTTAGTCTCTTGGAAGCAAGCTATACCTATATTTCTTCTTTTTATAACATTTATTAACTCAACTAAGCCCAACTTTGAAGTTGCTTTTTCCCTCCTTACTGCCATTTGAGAACGGTTGCCACAAAAAATTTGTTGCAAAGTGACTTAAACTACAACTAAAAGTACAAATAAGTGAAAGTCAAAAGAAAAATACAACTCCTTAAAGGATTCAATGTATGCGTCACACGGTTTCCTTGCCTGACGTCCCACCTTTGCAGTAAAATAAAAAAAATAACAGAATAAATAAATACTAAATAAATTAATCAAAAATAAAGACTAAAAAGGTAATACTAATAACAATATGAAGAACACAAAAGCATGACATAGATAAAAGGTGTCACTAAAAGAGAAATATGTAACCTCAAAGTTCGCAAAGAATGTTAAGAAATAAATAATGTTAATATTGTTAATAATAAAAGTAGTAGTGATAATACTAAACACATAATAACAAATATATAAAAAGAAAAATATATATAAAAAAAAATGATTTCTTTAATAAGAGGAAAACATGGAAGGTAATGGTGGTAGTATTGATGGTGGATGGCTAGGTGTGAAAGTTCATGGATTTTATCTGGTGCTTTTAATAATAATCTTGATCAAATAAGTGAAGCCATGTTTTTTAAAAGCCAGTAGTGGAAATTAAACATGTTAGATCAATAGACTATAAAACACGAATTAGTGTCAAATTGGGTTCAAGTTCAATGTACAAAGGGTAGGTTGGTGTGAGGGGGATGGAGTCCATTGAATCCACTATGAAACTCCACAATGCACTAGTGCCCAAATAACAACTACAGCACTAGTTCTCACATTATCTTATATATCCTCAGAAATGAGAGGAATTGTTCCATATAATCCTTGAATTGGTATGTGATCTTGATGGTGGGTCCACAGTCGTAAAAACAATAAGGGAGAAGAAGATATGCACTAGAAATGAGGTTTAGGCCAAATAGTGGATTCCATAACCTTAACAACGATTTACATCAACTTAATCATTCAAATTTATAAGCTTGGGAAGAGATTAAATACCCAATACATGTTCCAATACAATGCTAATGTTGCAGAAAGATGGAAGAACACGTGAATCATTAAAGGGAATTTTTATGTAAATAAAGCTTTTATTTTTTGCTTTCATCAACTCCATGGGCTTTTGATTCAAGTTCTTGGACACTGATCTTGGACCTTGGCTGTAATTCTTTATTTGAATATAAGTGCTTTCATTATCCACCCAAAAGAAACAAAATGACAGTGAAAAACCCAAATTGTGCAAGTATCAATAAAGACTTCACTCACTTAAAATGACAGGTACTCACAGTAAATTGAGCAACAATGCCCCGGAGGTTTTCTTCATTCCATGATTCTGGAAATTGAAGGGGAAATGATTTTGTTTCACCTCGCTGAATGCCCATTATTGAGTTAAGGAATCCAGGAAGAAGATAATCAGCTTCCTCAGTGTCCAAGTGAAAGCCTGTATAGGAAAACTGGATTAAAATTATTACAGGGATTAGGGACCTTATTGATCTGAATGGAGCACTATTACAAACATGACATTACTTAATTATTCAAAGATACCACTGAAGCCATATAAAGACATTATGCTTGTGGGACAATTCTTTTTTCATGCATAAAAACAATGAACAGGTCAATGTTTAGTCATAACAACCATTTCATGCTTCATGGACATGGACACGATTTTACGGACCACCACTTACATTGATATCAATTGATTTGCATCAAATCACCACTGGGACTGATACCGGTTGGAAAAAACCCTTGGTAATCCACTAACAAGGGTACCTGGAAAACTGTTATCCCTGGTATCTGACAGTAAGAATCTGTCAAACTTTGATTTTATAAGTGGGGATTGTCCACCAGACCAGGTGAATCTGCAAATATGCATAGGCACATCAACCAAATTACATTAAAAAATAAACTCTGACATTCTTCTCATACTTGTAGTTGAGTATTCACCATTTGATCTCTCAGAAGTAAATCTTGTGCTATTGTAATCCACTAACAAGGGTACCTGGAAAACTGTTAGCCCAAGTATCTGAAAGTAAGAACCTGTCTAACTTATGATTTTATAGGTGGGGATTATCCATTAGACCAGGTGAATCTGCAAATATTATACACACATCAATCAAATTACATTAAAAAATAAACTCCGACATTCATCTCATACTTGTAGTTGAGTATTCACCATTTGATCTCTCGGAGTAAATCTTGTGCTATTGAAATCCCCTCCAACTAACAATGGGATTGACCATGATTCAGACAAAGCTTTTAGCTCCGCCAATTTGGGGTTGGCTTTTACATTTGGATTTGGCAAATTATTTTTTATGGAGTATGGACCAACTGCCCTATCTGACACTCATGGGACTTGAACCCACAACCTCTAAGCTGTAACAATGAGCGTTAACCAATTCTCTACAGGTTCTTGTCTCTCTTCTTCTTCTATAATTGGTTGGACCATAAAAATTAATACAGGGAAACCTTTCTCCTGACAATTAATCTTGAACCATGTTGCCAATGCGAAGATTCTAATTGTAGAGGAGACTAATTCCATCTCATTTGGATTATGGCAAGTTCACATTCCTCTGGAAAGACCCATAGACTCCACTGCCCAAATATTTTAAAGCTGCTGCCGAACGATGGCCTGATTTAGTTTCTTATAAGAAAACTAATCCAATTCTCTTTTGCCTAATTACGTCCCTTAGAAATCTTTTTCAAGGCTTTTCAGGCCTCTAATATTCCAGCATAAGACCTCCCTGGAGATTGATTACCACAGTTAGGGGGATTAAGGCTCTAGCCTTGGGACTTGATGTTTCGTTTGCCCAAGTGAGCCGCACAACTAATGGTATGGTGGATTTATTTGCAAAGTCTGGAGTCAGCAACTCAACTTACAGGAATGTTTTTTTTTTTTTTTTGTGAGATAGGAGGGTTTTGGGCAGGGATGGGGACATGATGATTGTATTTGACATATGGATGTTTTGTAATTGTGCTTTTATTTTGTTTTGCATTTTTTTTAAGTCTAATCGTTCTAGACCCTATTATTATTCTCATTTGATGTATCTATATCTTTTTCCTCTATTAATATAAATCTAAGTGTTACCTCTCAAAAAAAAGACCTACCTAACAACTCTAGTGAAACTCAATCACCTCCTACTTCTCCGATCTCTATCAAAATTAATAGACGAAGACCACTTCTAATACCCTGGATCCCCTTCTTTGATTTTTGATTTTCTTCTCTGATAACAACCTTCAACCTTTGAGGGAACAAACAGGAGATGCAAGGCCTGCTATGCTTATCACTTCTGTAAGACATTCCAAGCTTCCTCCCTGTATCAATAGTACTGATAATCTCTTCCTGGTGCTTTTCTTTCTCCACCACTAAATTAAACTCCATGGAGCATTCTTCACTGACACATTCCTCCCATTTTCTAGACCAATTGACTGAATCCGCTGCCTCCAAATCATCCCAGATATCATCTTCATCATCATCACCGAAAAAGTTCAATAAAGCTTCTATCATTTTCATTTACTTCTCTATCTAGAGAATCCTCGTCCGAGCATTCATTCGGCTTCTCATCCACTAGTATCTGAGTTCCCAAATAATCCAAAGTTGAATCTTCATTAAAAACTTGGGCCCTCAAACACCTGGCTCAGCCTATCTATGGAAACTGGACCAATAACAGGCAACCCTGCAAAAATTGAGGGCTCGGTTGGCTTGATTAAAGGCAGCCTTTATTAAGGCCAACAGTACCCTTCCTCTGACCAACATGCAGGGAGGAAGACTCCAAATGCTTAGGGTAAGCTGCTTCTACCAACCTCCTTTTATTAAAGAATCCACCAGATCAAAACCAGCATTCCATCATTTCCTCTCCCTTCTTTCATTTCCAAAAACAGCAACAGCATCCATGTTTATGTCAATCTCCACTGGCAGAGCCCTTGCATTAAATGAATTGAATGCCGAAGTGGATGATCCCCATCCTCCATGCATTTTGACGCTACGTGTCTCTGCTCAAGAAATGAAACAGTCATTGCAAGGAACGTTGCGCTACTGTTCCAATCACCAAAGTCTGGCAACGATTCACCTTCCAATTCGGGTGTTGATGATGAAAGCAATCCAGCTATATCGTCTTCCAAAAATGGTTCCTGTGGAATTCCTTCTTCATTACGCTAGGAAAAAAATGTTTTAAAAACTGGTCAAACCATCTGACTTTTCTGTTTTTCCCTGGTTATGATCCATTTGGCCAGTTCTCTACCCTAGAATGGAATCAGATAACACTGAACCAGAGCGTGATCTAGTTAAACCAGCCAGTCTGGCCCAGTTTTTTTAAAAAAATGAAGAAATTCAACTTAAGAAGCCTTTATAAAGATACAACTAGTTAATCACATAAATATGCTTCTGATTTCTGAACCATCATTATCCCGCAGAGCTTACAACAATGCATTTGAACCACCTAACTTAGTTGAACCCCAGCCAGTTTATCATTCTCAAGTTCCAACCTTTTTTTACCATTAAAAAGCATCTAACATCTATCATGCATTCCTATAATGTCCTAGTTGCACATAACAATTAAATTATAAAAACATACAAACTAAATGAAAATAATGTGATAAGGATCAACTTTGCAGCAGTGCTCAAACGCATGAACATGCGTCCACGTGTGCGCGCAAACACACAGAGACACAGGAACAAACCTCTACTCTCTGCTGATGGAATTCTCTCACCATTAGAGTCACCCTCATCAATTGTGGCGGCAAATATGTCAAGGACAACAACATCACCAATCTGTAAATTTTCCACATATCTCTTGGTAAGCTAAAGAAAATAAAGAAACAGCATAAAAGAACCGGAAGCAAATTTTCTAGCAAAACCATAGAAGTATAATAAGAAGTTTCAGAACAGTACAAAATACAGTCTCATATGCTATCATTACAGAAATAATGGGTTCAATAAAACGGGCAACATCATCTCAAACAAGAAAAAAATAAGCTAGTTCACTTCAGGCATATTAGGAGAAAAGCAAATTATATTGTGGATTTTTTGGCAAAATCTGGAGTTGATAGACGTGTAGCTTTTGCTGAAGTTTGGTGAATGGGTGTATAGGGTATGGGATTTTCTGTTTCTTTTGTTTCCGCTTTTCGCCTCCATATACTCCTCCTATGTGAGGCTGTGTTGTACTTTTTCTTGTTCTTTTAGTAATATTTTTATTGTCTCCATTTCAACAAGAAAAAGGCAAGAATTCATGAATTAAGTTGTACCAGGCAGAAAAACAGCAAACAACCACTGCGATTAAAAAACAAAATCTGGAAACCCAGGGGCGTCCCTTACCTGAAAACAGCAAAGTTAAAGGTGGGCCCTAAGATATTTTTTTTCAGATCAAATGGCAAGGATGAATTCCTTGCCTAAAAGCGACGGGAGTTCATGGGAGGTCTGATGAAGAGATGGTCAAGATCCAAGTATTTCAATGACTCAGATGAAATTTCCAGCAAGAAATTTTCTAGAATGTTGAAAAAAAATTAAGAAAAAAAAAAACCGAAGAAACATAACAGTTTTACCAGCCCATAAATTACCACAAACACTACCAAAAATAAAGAGAAATATTATTTGAATGTAACCTGGAATATGGAAGAATCCTCTTGATGATCTGAACATAGGTTCCATTGAAGATCACTGCTTCAGATGCCTCCCAAAAAACCCCAAATCACACTCTGATACCATGTTAATTCGTTGATCTTTTGATGAATTTAGAATGGAAAGAAGTGAAGAGAAGAGAAGAGAAGACAGGAGAGATTCGTTTGTGAGAATGCTAAGATGATCTTTCTCATTGGAGGAAGATGACGAGAGGATACAACCGAATCCCTTCTCTAGCGATAGTATAAAACTTGGATTTCAAACTTAATCTAATCTTCTAGGACTAACAATAAACATATGTTAATCTCTAAGTAACAACCAAATAAATGCTCTTGCAAGTTTACTGTAGGAGCACCATAACCAAAATTACAGCAATACATGAAATCATACTCTCAACAATTCCAAAATTATTAATAATAGAGTCAGCTTAATGTTCCTGACCCAATCAAAACCCCAATGGCTTCTTACCATGACCAACTCACTCAATCACGTACAGATTTTAGTCGGCATCTCCAAAGGTCAGGTTGATCCCTATTAATATTTGGATCGAGAATTCGAGACAATATTCTACAGTATTTCAAGTTTGACTTAACACATTTCTACACCTAATTCCAACAGGATCAATGTTTAAGGGATATAACAAACCTGTAAGCCTCTATCAGTAACGATTCTTAAAGAACCTAGATTCTTGTGTCGACGTCTTAGTTCTACTTCAGAAGCTTTTTCAGCATTGATGTCATTGTCCAACTCGACAACTATCTTCAAGTTCTTGTATGCATTCTTGGAAACCCATTTAACTTCTGGTGCCACATCTACAACCACTTCATACCTGAAACATAACCAATTCAACAAGAACAATGTACCATTTTTTTTTTTGAAGAGTAACAACAGAAAATATATCATTAACAAAAAAACAAAAGTTACATCAAGAGCAGCATACCAGAACCAAAAAAAAAAAAAACCCGTGGGGGTTGGCTTGGCAGTTAAGAACCCACCTGAATTGTAGGAGGTCTTGGGTTCAATTCACTCTCAACACAAAAGGGACACTCCCCATAATGTTACCTGGTGTGGGTGAATAGGGAGGTATGCACATACCCCAAGGATTAGTCAGATGCTCTAAGAGGCCTGGACACCTTGGTCTTCAAATAAAAACACGAGTCCAAGAAGTCATAAAAGAAAGCCGACAAAACCCCTAAGCCTCCCAAGAAAAACCAAAAAACCAATAAATATAAAATACATCACAATTCCTATCCACGCCAAGTTTTGCTAGAAAGTCTGCCACACCGTTCGCCTATCGATGAATATGCTTGAAGGATACGTTTGTAGAAAATAATAATGGGAAAAAGAAAAGAGACAAAAAATCTTGGAGGAGAGGAATTTGTCTCTCCTGTATTGTATTGAATGTGTTTGAAACCGGGAGGAGATTACAAGAATAAATAATATATAGAAAGCCAATCAAGGTGTCTGATTTTGGAAACAAATAAAATAATGGCTAATTACAATGAATCATATATAATGGAGTTGACTTTCCATAATGAGAATATTTTAATCAACTATGGCACTGAGGTGGATCCCACAAGAGCTGAGGTGGGTCCCACAAGACTCCCCCTCATCCTGGTTCAAAGATGTCCAGTGAGCCCAGCTTGCTAACAATTGAAGTGAGTTGATTCTGAAGAACAATGCAAATGAAGAGTAAATAATCGGCCCTCAGAAATATGCTAACGAAGAAAGTTACAATCGACTCCAATGCAGTGACTCTATGAAAATAATGGATGTTTGACCATTATGATCTATAAGAACACCACCAATCGTTGTTGGACCCGGTTTTCCCCCAGAAGCTCTATCTACATTGAATTTCAGGACGCCCCTTTGAGGAGGTGAGCAATTGACTATAATCTTTGGTTTCCTAGGGTTTCCACTCATGCAACCATCCCATGACAAAAAGAAATCGGTGACCATAAGACCCTTGAACTCTTTACTAGAAAGCAACCTGAGATCAATACCTCAATATTTTTTTAAACTAAGTCTACCAAAACTTAAAAATTTAAGATACTCCAGGCCCAGATGCGTAATGGATTTTCTTTTATGGTTAACACAAAAGATATCTTTGGACGTGACTTACTCACCACATGGAAACTACAAGCCAACTCATTCAATAACTAAAAATATCAAAAAAATAATTGCCTTTTTAGTGGATAAATTGACAAACCTGAGAAAATCTTGAGGGGAGAAGACTCCATCCATCTCAGAAAATTTAGTTAAAATTTGAATAGAGTCTTTCAAGGCTCTTCCTGTAACCTAATTAAATGAAATTCATCAGTGGAAAATCTAAATGCCCAAAAAATGCAAGTGAACTGACTAAGATCCAAGATACTGATCTCTGAAAATCTAAAATTAAATTTCACTATCCATTAATGGCATTCCATTAGAACTTAGAAGTATATCAATCACATAAAAGATGACATCTTCATTCATATTGCAGTCATTTCAACTTGCAAGAGAAACAAAAAATGTCGATAACAGTAACCATCTTATTGAACAACAATTATTGACTGCTAAAACATAAACATGAAGAACTCAATCTCAACAAAGGTGGCACACATGTACATGTTACGAATCATTCTTTTTTCTTTTGAGCGGTAAACAAGAGAATGTATTAGAAATAAAAGAGTACAAATGCAAGAAGGAAAATGTCTAAGAGACTTAGACCCAAAGAAAAATAGAAAAAGAGAAAACCAACAAGTAAGAACAGAAAATACAAAAAAACAAGAACAAAAGCTCCTTTAAACTCATAGGAAAAAAACGCCTGGAAAATGGTCGGTGACTCCAAGCTTGGCAAAATAATCTGTCACTCCATTCGCTGCTCGGCCGATCTGGACAAAGATACATCCATCCCCAAAACTAGCTCCCTAATCTCCCTAACCAAAGTGATCATTTTCCAAGGAGTACGTCTTTGTCCCTTAGCCACTTAATTGCATTTGACGAATCCCCCTTGATACTGAGTTTTCCTTACCCATATGTTTTCCAAATTAACAAAGCTCTCCTAATGCTAAGGATTTCAGCCTCATTGTAGTCTTGCGTTCCCACCGACTCATTGAAGCCTATGGATGTGGTCCCCTCATGGTCTCTAAGGACCACGGCAATCCCAACGGTCCCTGGCTTTTCTCTTGCTGCCCCATCTACATTGAACTTCATAACATTTTGATTTAGAGGTCTTGATTGTTGTTGTTTGGGCTTCACTTTCCTTTTGAACCAATTCATGCATTCCTTCCAAGATGATATGAGGTCTGTAAGTCTAAGGCCATTAAACTCTTTGCTAGACAGAAGCCACACACAAAATCTCCATTCTACTATTTGAAAAAGTTCACTTATATCTATTGATTTTCAAAAATTCTGGAGTTCATTTCTTTCCAAATGGTTCACAGGATGGCTACTGGGATAGTGTTCCATGCAAGTTTAAACCTTGAAGTAAAAACCTCGAGATAAATGACGCTTCCAAAGAGGCAAAGACCCAGCACAGGTTTTATCGAACATCCAGGGCACCTTAAATAGATTCACAAAATTAGTCCAAAGGTATCTAGCCAGTGGACATCCAATAAAAAGGTGATCAGTGTCTTCCTCCTCTGTCTCGCATATGGGGCAGATGGGTCGTCCTCTTCAAAGAGCACTCCTCTCCTTTTGAGTTCTGTTCTAGTTAAACCCTTCCTTTTAGAACACACCAAACAAAAATTTGGACCTTGGGGGGAGCAGTGCCTTTCCAAACCATATTGGTTGTGGGTACTTCATTGAATTGTCGTTGTAAGACCAGTTCTACCAATGAATCCTAAATCCAAACCAATTCATCTTCCTCTCTTGATGTTTACAAATCATTCTTTTGAAGGGCTCCACATGAATCGTACCAACTTGGCTCAGTTCAAGCTTCAGCTTTTCTTTTCAAGTCTTACCTATTTTACAGACATTAGAAATGAAACAAGCATGAGAATGCCTAGCTCTAATCAGGTCAACTAGGTGTCAGCTCATGAAGTGGCTCAGCTCAGTTCAACCTCAGTTTGTTTAGTTTCTTTAAGTGTACTTTCATTCCAAGATTCATTGTTGCTATAATTATAAAGACGCCCTCCTACATGGAATTAAACTCGCTTGCAAGTGTTGGGTTCAGAAAATTATAAAACTTAATAATTTAAATTATTTGTCTCCCTCTAGCTTGATGAGGACATCATGGGACGCTAGCAGAGAAGGATGCACCAGAATCTAAATTTTATCTCATCATGATTGGATGATGAATTTCTGCAAAATCCCTACATATCTGACCATGGATAGAGGGAGATCCAGCCATGGATAGCCCAAATGGTGCAAGACCTGTGATTAGATTGCTTGGAAGGCCAGATCTGGTTGTTCATTTCATCAGATAAGATTTTGGAAGTTGTTTTGTCCATTGGATCGTGGTTGGTTTGATCCAAACCATTTAAATGAATCCAAGCAATTGGAATTGTCATAGTAGTTGACTTAAGAAGTTTATTTTATTTTATTTGATTATCAACTTTATGGGATGAAATAAGTTAATTTGAATGGCTTGTATTTTTCACACATGTGGCACACATGTGTGTCTCTAGGGTTTCTTAGGTTTTCTATTTTTTGCATACTCTCTTCAGAAGATTAGTGGTGTGACTCCGTCCCTCCTTTGGTGGGACTCCAAGGAAACCAAGTTCTTTCTATCCTTTCTCTTCCTTCTAATTTCTTCTACTTCTTCAATTTTTCTTCTCCTCATTTTCTTTCTTCTCCAACTTTTCCCCAATTTTCACGCATTTTAGCAACCCTAAACAGCCCAAAAATCCCAAATAAACTCAAATCTAACCCAACCATTCTCGGATCTGAACTTTACAAACTGTCACGACCTGAACCCCACTCAGCTATAGACCGTAGGGGCAGGCTCTGTTTCATCCTTTTTGGCAATATTTTGTTTCCTGTTTTGGTTCCAACCCCAACCCCAAACAGCCCCTTTATTAGACCTATTTCAAATGTTTTGGGTTTGGATTCAAGTAAGACTCGATTCTTCATTGAGAATCTGTACCTTTTCACTTGTGTGAAAAATTTTAGACATCTTCAATCTGGTTTTAGAGTATTTGGAGGCCCTAATCTCAATTTGTGATTACTTCTACAGTTTAATATGCTTGCATGCTATGGATCTGTTTAGTTCTTTTGATTTTGTGATGTTATTTGCTTAGATCTTGTTTTAATCATTGATTACAGAATACTAGCTTCTTAAATCAACATTTTTATTGCATATTGTGAGCATATAGTAGAGTATTTATTATTTAGAATTCCTATTTTCCTTCTTTACATTCTTAGATCTAGGGGTTTTGAATGTCATTACCCCATTTTAGGGCACGCTTCACTTATGTCATGTGTCATATCTTCTTTCACGATTAACTTGGAATTTATACTTAGATCTAGTTCTTATTGTTAAACTAGAGATCCGGTATTTGCCAATAAGGCTTTGGGAAAAGCTTGGTGTCTATGAGGCCCAAAGATGCCATCGTAATAGAAGATCTAATAGCGACACTCCTTTAAATTCTTTGTTGACCAACAACCAAGAGTTTAACCTCCACCTTGCTAGCTCAAAAACCTCACCCACTCCCTCTCTTTGCGCTTATCCTAGACTTCACCTACTTCCAAACATACCACAAAATAGCAGTCGAAATCGTAAACCAAGCTATCTTCTTCCTACCTTTAAACGAACAAAAACTCCAAGCGTCCAACATCTCCAATAAGGAACCCCCAAACACCCAATCGCAACCGATCAACCCTAGAAAATGATTCCACACCTCCCTAACCATAGGACACCCACAAAATAGATGACCCACATCCTCCTCCCTATGGCCACATAAAACACATTCCACATTAGACTCACCAGACAAAAGATTTCTCCTGAGTAGTTCTACCTTTGTCAAAATTTTGCCTTTCATTGCGCACCACACAAAAACTTGCACCCTAGGCAGACTGCTCTATCCCATACCAATTACAATTTTTTATTTATCCCTATAAACCGCAGAGGTACATATAGGATAACACCCCTGTGCTTTCTGGATAACACCCTGAAAAGTCTCCCGCCCAAATACACATCTTTTCCTCCATACATATAAGTACCTCTTGGATTAAGGATAAAAGATCCTCCAAGCACCTTTCCAACACCCTAAATCCCCTCCTAAAAGAAATCAATCAATTCACCCTAGCATCTATCACTTGATAATAATCTGACACACTCGCCTTCTTATTCGACACCGCTCTATATAGTCTAGGAAAAAATTGTCTATCCCCCACCCAGAGATCCTCCCAAAAATGAGATCCTCCAAGCTACTTGTAGTGACCCGACCCTTATTAATATTATTTCGAGAAATTTGTTTGTTTTCTACACGTGTGAACGAGGTATATGTGGGCATAAATGTGTGTGTAGACTCCCCGCTTGACCCAAGAACTGCCCAAACCTGAGCTTGACGGTTTGGGAAGAGAATTTGTGTAAAAATCCAGAGTGATTGGTTAACCGATCGGTCGGTCAGTGGACCGAAGATAACTCCAGATCATTTTACAGAGACAAAATGTCATATCTTATTTTAATAGATATTGTGGATGATAATACAACAATCTGCAATATTGAATTCTGAAAGCACAATGTGGAAATCACTAGATATTCTAGTACATACCGAAGACATGGCATGTGAAAGGGTCCTCTTGAGAATAGATTCAATTGCAGCCCGTTGCACATATTGCTTGCCAATATAATTTATAAGGATGTTTTCTGGTATTCTCTTTCCTGGACGAAACCCAGGGACCTGAGTACATGAAATCAACAAATAAAATGATATCCAACAAGAAAATGTTCAGAATTCAATAAATTGATATGAGAACATAATATGGTTTGGAACTTCTGTAAGAGGATAGCGGAAAATGAACTTTTGCAACGAATAGAGCGATAAAATATCAGCACCAATACACCGAAGGATGAGTGATCATAACTAACATCATATCTTTGCAGGAATCTCATTAGTCCTCATTGGTTACTACTGCATACATGCTAAAAGAGAGGCCGAAAGAGAGAGAGACGGTCTTGAGATCAAGTCTCCCTCAACACAAAAAGGCCCACTCCCCTTTGGGAGGTTTACACATGCCCTAAGGATTAGTCAGGTAAGATGTTTGGATACCTTGGTCTTCAAGAGAGAGAGAGAGAGAGAGAGAGAGACGAATAGATCACACTACAATGACGCATCCCAATTATGCTTATGTGTAGGGCCACCGTACACATGGCATATATCAACCTACCACCCAAATCATTCACCCCATTACGCTATCATAGATGGAAGACAACCCAAAACTTTACGACAGTTGAATAATTATCACAATATGATTTTTGTCGTCAAACAGAAAGTAATTTAGGAAAATTGTCCAACCATATAAATTCTATAGACAGTTGGTGCACAACTCTCATCCAACCAATTATGGGGGTGTTCTTCCTACATCTTGATCGGTCCATGGTGAGATGCAAATGCAACATGATGATGAGATGTACACGTGCAAGTATGATAAGATGTACATATGCAAGTAAGATCATCAGATGCAAACAGACAAAGTTCCTCTAAGAACGAAGGGCACAATGCCCAAAAATATGTACTAATATTAAAGTGCAATCATCATCCAGCAACTGGATGAACAGCAAGAAAGTCATTGAAGTACCAAGTAAGGCCATGCTAATCTTCTCTGTCATTCCAATTTTGTAAACTGCCCCCATGAGACCTCAGGTAACAATATCTTCTATTCATATACAAGATTTTTTCAAGTCACTAGATATTCCAAGTAAAGAACAGTTGGATGATTTAAAATTGTAAAATATTTTCTCATTTCTATTCTGTAATGTACAGGTCATTCATTGATGTCAAGTTAGTGACTGAATCCTGACTTGAAATAAAAAGATCAAAATTGGTGCAAGCTAATAAATTATTGGGATTTATCCTAAACACACCATACCATTACTTTTTTTATGATATACAATATAGGAGGCTTCGTGCAATTTGACATGCTATCAGCGATTAATCCTAAACCTATTAATCATTCATGGAGTCTTGAATCGGCCCATTGATCCCATTCCTCAATACAATGATGATGATCATCACCATGACAACGATGATGATTTGTTGCCTTCTCATGTAATGTGATGATAATCATGTTAAGTGTATTAAAGATGAAAATCAACAATTAGAGCATGTATATAGGTGCCCCCTCCAGTACAAAGAATAAAAAATCTACAAGTGGAAGGAAAACAAGAACAACAACAAATAGAACTGAAAGTATTTAATAGAATTATGTACTGACAGTTAAGCCTAAAATACCTTTGACTGCTTAGCGAATTCTTCCAACACTCTATTGTAACAATCCTGGCATACGAGTGGAGAAACACTGACACTTAATCTTACCTGCAGAGGAAAACCAATTCATTGAAAGACGAAATCTAATGCTGAAATTAAAAAATAATGATAATCCAAAACCTCAAATAGTAAAGAGTGTAGACCATTTAATGCCTTCAAACTTTGTATTTGAATCAGTTTCAAAGAAGAACCAGGTTTAAGAACAGGAAAAAAGAGAACAGAACAATGCCTGCTAGACACACCATTTTTATTTTGCAGAATCAGAAGTCCTATAAAACCATAAAATTTGAAGGGGTAATTGGATGGAGGACTTATTTAGTTGGCAGTAATAATTAAGTTTGCCGGAAGTGAAACCTGTTTAATTGGGCCCATCCAACAGGCAACAGTCAAATGGAGTGGTTATCCAAAAAAAAAATGCTACAGAGGTTTTGTCATTTTCCAGCCGATACAAAATGAGACCTTCCTCTCTTCTATCATAAAATAAGGGTTCTTAATAAAAAAAAAAAAAAAAAGGCATTTTCCTCTTATTTCAAGAAATTCATTTTTCATAAGGGCATTAGGAAAATCTAATGAGGAAAAGAGAGAGGTTTTCCTTACTCAATAAAACAATGCTTCGCTTATTTTTAACGAAAATAAAAATTTTGATGCAAACAACAAAAATAATGGATTTTTATGACCCGACAAAAGGCTTGATTTCACAGCACCCATTGGATAACATGAATCACACCCAAACATTTTTAAATTTCTCAAGGAAACAAAGAAACAGCGTTAAGAGACAGCTTACATTCAGACCATTTAGGTTTAATTTTGCTCTAGAACGTAATTACTGCAACCAAAGACCGTATTTAACAAAGGAAAGGAAAGAGGAGTGTGTGGAAGACACAAACTCAACTCTGGAGTGAGGTTCTTTTGTTTCGGTGACTTGAATATCGTCTGGCAATCGATCTTTGTCGGTTTGGAGAGCAACGGCAGCAGCAGCAGAGATGGAGAGGGATTTGGAGCGTCTGCAGGAAGATGGAAATGAGGGTTTGTGGTTCTGGAAGAGAGTGGACTTTTTGGCGTTGAAAAGAACTAGTGACTGTGAGGAGGGAAACAAGTGAGGGGGAAAACGAGGAAGAGGAAAGGGCGGTGGTCGGCAATGCCATTTCAGAAAGCTCTGCACCTCCATCCTCTTCCTGTCTCAACACTCAGCTCAATCACAGTCTAAACAAGAAACAGAGCTCAAGCTTCAGGCTGGTGGAGACTGTACAGAGGATAGGGGTTTATCTACGACTCCGAAGAAACGATGAGACGGACGCTCGGAAAGGTGAGGTGAAAAGACTTTAAATTTGCTAAAAAAATCCTTTTGAATTCTTTTAGTAAATTTTAAAAATGAATATTTATATGGAAATACAATCAAAAAATTGTGAATTTGCGTAAGTATACCTTAAAAAGATTTATTGAATAAATGTGTGTTATTTTTACCAGCACATATATGAAGCGTTAGCAGAACCTAGCATTTATATAAAATGCTACGTAGTAGAGATGTCAAAAAAGACATAAAAGTTATTGTAGTTAGTGACAAAGATATTTGTTTTTAATATAATTGACTTAAGTTCGAATATGGTTGATGATTATTTTTTTCATTCTTATTTTTTTTATTTTTTAAAATGAGTAATAATTAAGAGGTGTTTATTTCTCCAAGCCCGATCTAAATAAATGTGCTTCGACAAAGATTTTTTGTTCGATGATTCGGGCTCGGGCTTTTAAAACCCTCTATTTTGTAAGCCCTCACATAGGGCTGCAACTCGGGTCGGGTTTTGGCCCGACCCGCATGATCCGACCCGAGAAATCATGCGAGTTAGGTGAAGAATTTAGGTTGAGAAGATAAAAACCCATATGAAATTCAGATATGGCCGAGTTGAGGATTTTACAAGTTAACCCAACCCGACCCGGTTAAAATGGGTTCAGAATGCGGGTCGGGTTAGAATTCGGGTTAATTCGGGTTAGAATTCGGGTCGGGTCGGGTCAAGTTCTATATATATCAACTCGGGTCGGGTTGGATTTTAAGAAACCCGACCCGCCTACCCGAGTTGCAGCCCTACCCTCATAGTTTAGTACAAGCCCAATGGGCTTTAAGCCCATTTATTTTTTAAGTTCAATGTGTTTGACTTTAAAAATAAACGGGTTTAAAAGCCGAAGCCCAACCCATCGAACAAAAAATCTTTATCAAACGGTATATATGTGTTGGTAAAACTAACCCGACGGGCCCACCACATAGTTAAATATGAGTCCAACCGGCCTCAACAAGCTTTAAGTAAAAGCTCAAGCTCAGTCCTAACCTAAAAAAACAGACTTGGACAAAGTTTTTTTGTTCAATGACTCGGGCTCAGGCTTTTAAACCCAAATGCAGTAAAGTACGGACCCAACGAGCCTCAATGGATTTTAAATAAAAATCCGAGCCCAACCCCGACGTAAATAAATGAGCATTTGACAAAGATTTTTAAGATGTCGGGGCTCGAATTTAACTTTGCTTGGGCTTAAAAAATAAACGAGCTTACAAGTTCGAGCCCGACCTTCTCGAACAAAAAATTTTTGTCGAACTCCGTTTATCTAGGTCAAACATGAACAAATGAATGTCTTTTAATCATTACTCATTTAAAAAAGAATGAAAAAAATGATAAGAATGAAAGAAATATTCATCAACAAAATTTGAACCCAAGTCGAAAAACATGTACCTTTACCACTAGACTACCAAAATTTTCATATTTTCTTTTATTTCTTCACTTGTATATCACGTTGCATACACAGACTAGTTTTTATCATCACTACATATTCGTGCTGGTAAAACTAGTGCACTCAAAGGTTAAAAAAGCTCCGTGCGTGCTCGTATTCTTGAGAGTGCAATCATATTCATGGTTGAGAAATTTGAAGGTGTAAAAGGGGGCCATGGTTGAGAAATTTGAAGGTGTAAAAGGGGGCCATTTAAAGGCTCATTTTGGGCTCAAAACATTAAGATAATTGGTCTATGGGTTGGGGTATTAGATTAGGCTTTTAACTACACATGTTTGGCACGATTTGGTCCAAGAAAAAAGCCCAAACTTAGAAAAAGAAAGGGAAAGCTCTCTCCACCTCCTCATTAGAAGAGTCTCAACCTCCTTTCTAATTTGAGTTGGAAGCTTTGGATTAGCAACAAATCACAAACAACCCTCTCAAGTCTCAATATTATTTTTTTTTTGACGTCCGGAGGTGTCCAGTCTCGCACCCAACTAGTCTTCTGGGGTGTATCAAAATTCTCCTATCTGCATACACTGGGTAAATCGATGGGATTTTACTCTATACATATTCGTATAGGAAATGACTTCAGCATGCAATTTTAACCCCTCTCCTTAATTTTCTTTTCTTTTATTTAATGACGTAATAAGTGCAACATGGCTGGTAGTGATTGTATGTTTTGGATTTAGCAACATGAATAGTAAAAACCCTAATGCATGTAACCTATTCTGTGGATTTTTTTCTTTTTTTTTTCATTTAAACCTCTATAAATATAGGCATAGTCGACCATTATAAACATATACCTGGATTATTCAATTGAAAGAATTGGCTGATTGGTTCCTCTCCAAATTTGGGTGAGTCTTAGTAGATTTGAATTTTATGATTGTATTTAATTTTGTCATTAAGTAATTTAGTGAATGCAAGTTCTGAATATTGTTGTGTGATTTTTTAATTTTATATTTGCAATTACAATTAATTAATGCAAAATTTATTTTTTAGAAATTCAAATTGATTAACGTTTATTTTTCAATTTCTTCTTAGAGATTATTTGACCTATGTGAAGTTTATGGGCTTTGAATTTTTATTATTTGTCGTTGAAATTATTAATTGGACGAGCTTGACAATATTTCAGATCTTTCTTTCTAATTGTTAATTGAAAATTCACCGCACGTGAATGGATAACTAAAATTCTAATTGGATAAACCAAAACCCTAATTTCTCACCGAAAAAAGAAATAAGGTAAGAAACTCAGGGAAAAATCTGACATAGTGAGAAATTCTCCAAAGGAATAAAATTCTAGTGAAATTAGAATTTAATTTGCATAAATTAAATTGAAATATACAAAAATTAAAACACAAATTTCATATCTGGATTTTAAATATAAAATTTAAGCAATAATTCAACACAACTCAAACTAGATTTGAAAAGAATAATAATAATTGCACTAAGATAAGGCAATGAATTCTACTCTACATTTTCGTCAAGGCTCTAAGCACTCATTAAAAAAAAAAAAGGCAAAAACTACATGTTTCTAAATACTACTACTCGCTAATATGTAGTGTTACTCAGTGTATAGAAAGGGAGGTTTGCATATACCCTAATAATTAATCAGTGATTAAAAAAGGGTGTCTAATCCTAACATGGGTGTTTTCCTTTAGGAGGCAAGGTTTTGAGTGAACTTCCTATTTTATCCCTCATCCATTTACAGAAATCGGTTCACTTTTCAGTGAATCAGTTCACTTATCGGTACATCAGACAAATGTAGCGACCAGATCACTTAAAAATCGGTGCATCGATTTCTTGAGAGTCCAAATCGATGCACTGACCGAATCATTTTACACATAAATCGATTCACTCATCAGTGCACCAGACAGTGCACCGATGAGTGAACCGATTCATTGAAAAAGTGAGCCGATTTCTACGGATGGAGAAAAGTGAAAAATTTGAAAAATCCATCCCTTCTAGAAAGAAAACGTCCCTGTTAAGATAGCCACCCTTAAAAAATATTCTCTTTGCTGAAATTTTGCTTGATTCACTCTTTTTCTTGACTCAGACGAATTTTGCAGTTCTCCTCTTTCGTGATCTGATTGATTCCATTGCGGTTGTTGGATGCTTTTCTAAAGAAGATTCTAATCCAGAAGAAATTGGAAGATCTGCTGGGGCGACATTTGTTTTGTTGCTAATCTTTTATTTTTTTAGGTCCGGAGGTATTCAAGTGTCGCATCCGACTAGTCCTCTGGAATGTGTGAATTAGAGAGGAAGTGATGAAATTAATATATAAAAGCAACCCAAAAGGATCCGGGTGATGACAGGAAGTCACTTCCAAAAATATGAGTTTTAAGGTCAATTCAAACTTTACTTCAAAAGATCATTTCTTTTAAAATTATTCAGTGTGTGGGTAGGGACACCTTAGTTAGTTAGATGCTCTAAAAAGTATGAACACTTAAATTATAAAAAAAATTAATATACGGAAAAACATGAGCTATTGTACCAACCCTTTGGACCAATAAACTAGACAAATTAAGCCGCAGAGTCTGTCATTTTGAATCCTATTTTGACAACTCAGAAATTTAATACGAATTAAATGAGTTTCATCCTTTTCTTTTAATTTTTGACCTACTCTTTTCATGAAATCAAATTCTATCTGCTACATGGATTTTGAAGTAATGCCCTCATCATGTTTCACAACATGAGTTGAATGTAACAAGTTGGATCCATGTTTGATTTGGGAGCAATAGGCGAGCAAAGCTCATTCTAACCTATATAATTCTCCATCAGTGGTGGACATTCTTTAGAAAAGCTTCAGGAATAATGAACCTATAGTCCCATACTAAGAATATAAAAGTTTATCCCATTGGATTCTTCACATTTAGGGGCCATTTGGATCTTTTGATTTCAACTAAAATCCAACAAAATGTGGCTACATTTCCATAAAAATAACTAAAGCAACTTATTTTGGCTAGGAAATAACAACATTAAAGTAATTTTTGTCATACCCCTGTTGGGACCTCTTTATCAAAATTCATCCTCATAAAATTTAGTGAGTGAGGGTATTTAAGTCAGGGGTTGAAAATTCGGTATCGACTGATATCTCATTATCGGCCGATATTTTTCTCTCCTCTTTTTTTTTTTTTTTAAAAATGGTCTATATCGGGCGATATTGTGATATCGGTCGATATGATTCGTATCGGCCAATATTTGTACCCCTGGTTTAAGTAGTCATACTATAAGCCTATGAAGTGGAAAACTAGAGATGATTTAACAAATAAATAAAATTTCCTAATATTTGGGTGGGTTGAAGAAGACAAAAGAATTTTTAAGTTTTTTTACCATGGATACCCTAGTGAGATTAATCTTACACACATATAAATCTTCCAACCCTATGAAAAGTGGGGGAGCGATTGAATGTGACTTAAACTCAAGACCTTACTTCATTAGATGAGTGTCTTAACTGTCAAGCCAACCCTTCCAGATTAATTAACAAGTTTTAACACCAACAACAATTAATTTGAGCCTATTCAAAAGTCTCACTTGTATTTGAATGGGGGACAATTTAACTTGACTAGTTTTTAAAACATGTACAAACCTTCCAATTCCACACACACCAAATAAACAACTAGAAAGTGATCCAAAAGAGTGTTGAGCGTAAATCAAACTCAAGACTTTTCACGAAGAGAGCTTTTTTACCGCCAAACCAACCTCTCTTGGGTTAAAATTGGCATATACTTATTAAAGAACACCCTTGTCAATCGAAAGAAACCTCTATATTCATCAAATCTCATTTGAAGCTTAAAGCCCTCCAATATTAAGCTATGAATTTAATGACCACGTTGAATATAAATATAAATATAAAGATCCATCTAATTAAATATAAATATAAATATAAAGACCCATTTTGATTACCCATATTATCTTACACTCTTTCTTCAGCTAAGAATTGCATGGCATGCCCATTTTGATCCATCTTAACTCCATAATGTTTAATCTATTTTCACCATCAGATTAATTTGTATTTTTAAATTCTCAAATGTCATGATTTTACTTATCTAATTAAAATAAAATTTTATATACATCACGTACAAATAAAAAACTTTTAAATTATATATAATGCAGGCAAAGGTAGGCCCCACCTACAAGTGCACAAGTGATAACTTGAGCATAGGGGGTTTGAGTTATAAAGTAACATCACATCATGCAAATAACACTCTAAATTGAATAATATTTTCTATGTTTTGTTGGAACTAGGGGCTTATTTTCACTTTGTAAGATTAATAAACTACGTAGATGAATCCAAAAACACATTGGCCATTTCACTAATTGTTACTTAATTTAATATTAATCATCTCAAGGACTTAAAATTTCATTATTTCCTTGATTATAGAGCCTGTTTGAATTAGGAACCCACTTCTAATATAACTCTAATTCCATAGTCATTTACAATTATTTATTTTAAATAACCACATTTATTAAGATAACTTCTTTTTTTAAAATTAAATTCATAAAAAACCGTGTAAACCTCCCAATCTATACAAACCACATATAAAATATCGGAGAATGATTCTTTTTAGTAAAGCGATCCTCTCACGGGCATTTTATGCAATGAGAGACGAGATTTAACGTATTATTTATTTTATTCTTCGACTGAAGTACAAAAATATTTAAAAAAAATTCAGTGAGTAATTTCAGTGATCCGATTTGTTGTTTTATATAAAAAAAATAGTATCACTTAAATAAATTTTAGTGAATCGATTAGTGAGTTGATTTATATTGCAATGGAAGAGTTGGTGATCCAACGAGTCCATTCAAAGGACAAAATAGATAATACATTGAAATCTTTTTCGAATTACACAAAATACCCTCGGAGTTCCTACATATACAACATAGAATGAGACACATTTTAACAATCAAACCAATAAAATATTTATAAAACAATCACCTCATTAATAATATTTTAATAACTCAAGTACATAAAATGATCAATCTTCAAAATATTAAAAAAATTCCAAAGCTGATTGTATCTAGAGAACTTTTGACCACTAATCTGCTCAGACATCTAAAAACCTTCTAAATAAATTTTAAAAATGAATTTTACTAAATAATATTGTAAAAATATTTTCCCATAAGAGATACATTTACTGCATTATAAATCAAGCCACCCACCCACAAGTAATAAAACGTTTTAGGTGAGGTACCCTCTTCAATTTAATTAATTTCTCAACAAAGGGCTGTCATTTCCAACCAGCATTTACTGCGGAAAGGACGATAGCGGGTCCCACTTGGTCCGTATCGGGAATTGGATGTCTGTTCTGTCACAATAGAAAGGCAAAGCCGACACCGTGCCGCATTTCGAGACTGACGACGGCTCAACACAGAGTAGCCGTTGAGCTTGGATTGAAGTTTGAATTGTGGCCCGTCGCCATTAATTCCGCGAATAACGAGGAGATCTGATCTTCGTCTGCTTCTCTTAGCTGCCGCCGCTGCTGCTGCTGCTGCTGCCATTATTCGTACGCGCTGCGGCGAATCCCATCCATCGACTGACGGCCTTCTCCTCCTCCTCGCGGCGGAACCTGCTTATTCCCGTGATTTCGGACACGCATCTCGACTTTATTGCATCGTCCCTTGCCGTCGGCGAATGGGCGTTCTCTCGCTGCTTGGATGACGAGGAAGACGAACCCATAAGCGCCATCTCTGACCGGAGATACAGCATATCAGACGGCTTGAAATCACTCCACCGCCGCGGAAGCTGAATTGGGCCTGCGTCGGATAAGATGATCCGGTGCTCAAATCGCCTCCGGTCCAACGGCTGGGCTCGCTCGAAGCAGCTTACTCGCACTGTCTTTTGCAGATTGGCGGTGTCGGTGGATTTCCTGAACGTGTTGCAGGGATCGGGGCGATCCAAACCGCTGGATTTCTCCCCGGCAGACGAGTGCCGACCCGAGATCCTGTGGATCTCCGCCTTCCTTTCCTCTTCATCCTCCGCTCCCGGGTCTTGTACGAGGAGGACGTCTTCTGGGTCTACCCTGTAGCGGCAGAGCGGGCAGGTGGAATGAGCGTCCAGCCAGGTGTCGACGCACTCGATGTGGAACGCGTGTTTGCATTTGGGGAGTAGGCGGAGGAGTTCGGCCGGGTCGAATCTACTCAAGCAGACCGCGCACTCCAGCCCGTCCTTCTGACCCCTGAGAGACCCGAATCGGAACAGAGGCAAGGACTCAACGACGGAGCGATCGATCCCAGATTTGCGCTGGGCGGTGGATGGAGCAGAGGTGGAGCTGGGGGCTGCGCCGGTGGACGAGCGTTTGCAGTGCTTGGCATAGAGGAGGAGGAGGAAGGTAATGGAGAACATGGTGGTGAGCACTCCAACTATGACTGCTATGCTGGGGCGGAAGGGGGCGAGATTCGATCTTTGTGGCGATGGAGAAGGAAGAAAATGGCGAGGAAGAGGAGGTGGAGAAGATGAACTCTCGATTCCATCATCGCCTATGGAGCTAGAAGCTAAGAAGAAGAACAAGAAGAAGAAGAAGAAGGGAATCAAGATCCAGAAGTAGAGGAGAAGGGAATATGAATGGAGCCCCATTTGAATATCTGGTTGGTTGGGGCAAATAGAGAAGGAAGAAGATGGAGCATAAGAACGAAGAGGAGAGAAGGTGTTGGGGTAAGATACAGAGGAGAGAAGACAAAGGCATCTACCAGACTTGTCTGGGTATTGAGTATCATAGAAAGAGCTTTTTTGCTGATGATGAGTCGAAGATGTCTCTTCTATTTGGCTGTAGTGCCCAACTAGCCATTGGTTATGACTGATTGTCTCTACAATTTCGTCGTACCTCACCCTCTTCACCTGCTCTCATTTTATTTTATTTTGCCCATAAGAGGAACAAATTTTATTTTAGAAAAAATATAAGAAAGCACAAAAAATAACAATTTAGATTAAAAAAAAAAAGCTCTCTCTCTCTCCATGTGTTGCACCTTATTTTTTTTTTAACACGACTCTCATCACCCTGCATTGGAGGTGAGATTAATCCTACAATAAAACAAAATCAGTCACTCACTTACGTATAGTTGAAACTTGAGATGGGTTTTAATTGGACTCGCACGACTTGACTCAAAAAATCAGTGGGTTGGGTTATGTATTTATAAATTTATGATTGGGTTGAGTTGAAAAAAAAAAAAAAAACTTATAAGGAATTTGGATCAGATTGGACTCAGAAACTTAAAATCAATCCGACCCGACCCGATTCAACTCAAATTTTAAAAAATATAAAAAACATGCGACGATTTTCTTTATTCAAGTTGAGTTAGGCCAGCAACTTGGATTAGGTCGGGTCAGCAACTCGGGTCAAGTCAGGTTGAACAATTCGGCCTAACAAGTCGGGTCAAGTCAAACTCAATACTTTTTTATATGGGCTTAGCTGGGTTAGAAAATAGTTTTCTTTTGCTATCATTTAAAATAAAATATTTTTGGAATGTCTGTGAAGGAAGGTCTAAGGTTGGAAGGTTATTTCAAAGTATCTTCACCAGTTGAAGGGTAAAGGGACCGGAATTTTTTCTGAGAGGACATTTGGTTGGAAGATAGGCCTTTTGAAAGAGATCTTCCCTAGATTGTTCAGAACTTCCAGGAATAGGTAGGCTTTAGTTCAAGATATGGTTAGGGTAGATAGGAATGGGACATCGTGGAGTTTTGATTTTAGGAGAGATCTTCGGACTTTCGAGTTGGATTCTTTGAACGACCTTAAGACGAAACTGGGTGAGTTCAAGCTGGATGTGGAGAGCGGTGATGAAAGGGTTTGGACGGGGAACTCATCGGGGGTCGTTTCGGTCAAATCTTTGTCTGACCTTACCTCTCTTTGTTTGGAGGGTTCTCTAGCTTCTCACGCTATTATTTGGAAAAACGTGGCACCACTTAGAATTCAGATGTTCATCTGGTGTAGTGCAAAGAGAAGGATCCTGACTAGATTGGAGCTTAGTCGCAGAGGAATGTTGGGTGTTGATGGAGATTTTAGGTGTTCTCTTTGTCAAATGGCTGAAGAATCTTTAAACCACATTCTTGTTACTTGTCAAGTGGCTTGGAGATTTTGGAATGGTTTTGTGAATCTATTGGGAGTCTCGTGGATCAGCCCTGGTTCGTGGGAGAGGTTTCTGGAGTCATGGGAGAGGTTTCGGAAGAAGGTTGTTTGGAATTCTATCCCAACAGCGGGTTTGTGGTCTATTTGGAGAGAGAGGAATTCTTGAATTTTTTAGGGAAGTAATTTGGAGTTCGGTGAGCTTTTTAATATTGCCAAATGGAGGTTATGCTCGTGGCTTTGTGCTAACAATGAATTTAAGGACTAAAAAGTTGGGGATCTGTGCCTATCTTTGGATGGGTGCTTGGGTCCCACACTTAAAAGGGGCAAACCTCGGGTAGTTTGGGCCCCTCCACCTAGTGGGATTATGGAAGTTTAACATTGATGGGGTTTCCAAAGGCAAACCTGGTCCGGCTGGGATTGGGGGTGTACTAAGGAATCATCTGGGTTTTACATCTATCGCATTCTCAGAGTCTGTCGGGATCAAAGAGTCTAATGAGGCGGAACTTCTTAGTATTCGAATGGCTTTATCCTTGCGAGTGAACATTAGGGGGGAGAAATTAATTATTGAAAGTGACGCTTCCAAGGTTATTAAATGGGCCAAGGGTTTGAATCGTCCCCCTTGGAGATTAATTACCTTAGTGAGGGAGATTAAGGAGTTAATGGTTGGTTTGGAAGTATCTTTTACTCAAATAAATAGGTCTGCAAATGGGGCAGTGGATTTCCTTGTGAAAAACAGTATCGACGGGGCTTTGCGCTATACCTTTGTTGCCCCGAGTGGTTAACGGATTTGGCTGGATTTTTGTTTTGTCTTTTTATTTGTTTGTCCCCTTTGTATTTGGTTTCTTTGTTGGGTTGGGGGCCTAATCTTCTTAGGCCACCACTCCATCTTTTCTCTTTGTGTACTGTTTTTTCATTAATGATAATTTATTCTCAACTATTTCAAAAAAAAAAATTTTTTTAAATATTGAGATGATTGTGCACTCACTAGACATGAGATACATAAAATAGAGCCATGATGGATATGTTGGAACAATCTTTTTTATGTGCACTAAAATTCATCATCATTGAATCAATTAAATCATATTTATTAAGCGGTTGAATTTTATCAATTTAAATTATTTTTTAATCTTGAGCTTTTGTAGTTTTTAAAAGATAATGGTTAATTGGTTTAATGAAGGTGATCTTTAAGCAAAACACTTTTCCAATAAACCAATAACCTCCTCACTTGCTAATCCCTATGCCTAGATGTGCTACATGACAACTATGCACACTAGTATGCAAGTAATCATCTTTTCTAAAATGCACAATAAAAGTGTTTACCATCTTTTGCGCTGTATAGTAAGTCTTAATAAGTGGTATCAGAGTTACTTCTTAAACTTTCACATGTGGACTTGAGGGATCCCCTAGTCAGATGGAATGGTAAACAATGTTCTACCCTGATAATTAGATGAGGAGGGTGAAGGGCTAAGATCAAATCATCAATTATTTGACTCAAAAAGCTTGATTTCTTCTTTCAGCTCACATTTTCATTCTTCTTGAGGCAATCAAGATGTCTACATGTTTCTATAGATCTCTTTGAAGTCGAAGTGGCAGTTGTATGCACAGATACAGAATGTGACCTTGAATGTGAGGGAAGATCCAAAAGGAATCTCCAACGGAGTCTCCATTAATGTAAACCCCGAAAATGGAAAGGAATCAAACTTAATAACTTGCTGGGAAAACAGAGAAAGAACAGAGCATGATACTGATAGAACGGGTTTACTATTGACATAACTTAGCTGGAAAACAGAGGGATGAATGATGATGCTTATGACTAATCAAAATGAAGGAAATTTTGGACTCTAATTGCATAGAGGGGTTAATTATTGACTGAAAAACACATTCACTGACAATTGTAGTCACTTGGAAGGATTTTTTTTTTTTTTAAATGATTCATATATTAATAGAAAGAAACACCAAAAGTGCAAATACATAGAATAAAATAAGCAAAGCTGAGAGAAAACGAGAAATCGAGAATTGATCACTCGGAAGGAATTGGGTTCAAAATTTCAGTGGTTATCCTTTTGATTCAAGATGATGACCACAATATGAATGGGCAAAATATGCAAATGAAACTCAAATCCATAAGCAATGATAGGCATGAAGAAGAGAAATCAAATGCAAATGAAGGCTTTTAACTGATTCCATTCATCAAAACATCGAAGAATTACATTTGAAATTGGATTAGATTAAAAAAAAAAAAACCGTTTGCTTCCAATCCTTTACTAACAACATTAGCACTCTCATTCTATCTTCTTCTTTTTTTTTACGGGAGTCATTACTGATTTATAGTGTCCCTTCGAAGCTTTCTTTTATTTTGTCTATCTTACATTGTGGGCGTTGAGTGCTTTTATTTGCTCCCGTTGTGAACTCTTTTGTATATTTTTTTTTGAAATTTTTTTCTCTCTTTAAATGAACTTACCCTTTCGTTAAAAAAAAAAAAAAACAAATCCTCAAATACTAAGACATTGAATTACAAACTCAAATAACTTAGAAAAACTTCTTTGGGACCAAATGAAACTCCTCTTCTTCTACAGATGATGAGTCTTTTTTAAAGAAGCTTGAACATTATTAGCCCTTGATCTTAAATGCTACAATTGGAGAATAATTAGATCATGCTCCAAATATTCTCATGTTGCTGGACGAGAGTTAAAACATGCTCTAAGTTGTTAGAGGTAAGTAGGAGAGCTTATAGGATTAGATAATCCTCTTATAACAACTAGATTCTTTGACAGGGTCTCCGAGTACAAACCTCAAACAACGTCTAAAAATCCTCCCACATACTTTACTTCGTGAGAATCTTCATCAGACAAAGGACAAACTTGGAGTAGAAAACTTTTTTCACAGAGACAACTATGAAGAATTGATGTAAATGTTTTTTGAAGTTATACGTATCTTATTCTTTTTTTTTTGAATTTACGTACGAAAAATTGTGGGATATTCGGTACAAAATCTCCATGAGTGAGCCCACTATCCTTCAATAATTATTTCAAAGCAAACTTTGAAATTACATCTTCTAAGGTCAACTCTGTGGTTTCGAGATAACCTCAAATTTACGTTTATCTTTATTTGTTTTCATATAAACTTAATTAATTTAATCAAAATAATTTTCATGAATTTCATTTTCAAAACACAAAAATTTTCATGAATTTCATTTTCAAGACACAAAAAATTTCTATAAATAGTTTAAGTCGCATGTTTAACTATCTTCATATTCATCATAGTAAGATATATAAGTATGTAATATTTAGCCTTTTGTTAATAATACCTTGAAGATTATAAATAGTTAAAAAAAGCTAATGAAATTAAAATCGTAGATCAATTGATTTGATCAAGTAAATTTTTTATGGGTCCAATCATGGCCCGAATGCTCTTAAATGCCAAAGTAGTAAACAAAATAAAGATTATTAAATTAGGAAAATTTGGGCAGAAGCTACAATCAATTATAAAATAGTTTTATTAAGATAATATTTTGTGGAGTTGAGAAGAAAACTAAGTATTTAATTCCTTATTTGTTAAATATTATTCAAGTTTAAAAGTAAATGTCACAAGGTGGGTTGGTCTGGTGGTTACTCAGGTGACCGAGACATGGGTTTGAACTTTGAACCACCACACGCTCAATGGGCTGGACCGTTCAATGGATCCATCCAAGCCCGTCCTGCTAATGTTAATGGACCCTTGTATCGGGTTCAATCCAGTAGCCAATGGGCCCATTCACCTAATTAATTTTTTTTTTTTTTTTAAGACCTAGGAGAAACTTCAGAACCACCCCAATTTATGGGTTGGCCACAACCCTCCTAAAACTCTTAGGGGGAGCAACATAGACCCCACACTCCCGAGTAAAGATCACCGGGGCTCGAACTCGTGACCTCTCCCTTCCCGTGGGGAGATGCCACCAGCTGAGCTACCCAGGGGTCGATGCATTCACTTAATTAATAAACAGTAGGGGTGAAACGTGGGTCGGATTTTAATCTAAACTGCATGACTCGACCCGAGAAATCAAGTAGATTGTGTTTTACACTTTAAAAATTAGGGTCAGGTTGGATTGAAGAGGAAAAAAAAAACCCAAATTAAATTCAGGTTGGGGGTTAGGTCAAGCTTTTTAAAAATTGACCAGACTTAACCCACTCAAAAAATTTGATAGGGCATTCGGGTTGAGTAGGGCCAACAATTCGATTCATCATTCGGGTTGAGTCGGGTCTGCAATTTGGGTCAGGTTGAATTGAGCAATTCGGTCGAGTCCGGTCAAATTCAATAATTTTTTATATGGGTTGGATTGGTTTTATCAAAACCTGGTTTGATCCGCCCGATTTTCAGCTCTAAATTAAACGGATCGAGAGAAGCAAACAACTGGCCAAATCTTGATCCATTTACAGGCCTAGATTTCATTTTGTTTCAGTACTTGATGAACATTATGAACTGATGAACAACTGACTAAATTGAAAGGAATTCTTACCAGTATAGAAATATTTACATGATTCACAATTTCTTGGGGTAATATTTACATGAAAGATAATGAGAAGACAAGAAAATAAGTAATGGTGGGGAAGACTGAACAGTCCATTAAACCTTCAAGACTTAATCTCTTTCAAACCATTTCTCTTTGTTCAAATTCTTGTGGTCTCTGGTTCTCATATGCTTCATTGTAGGCCTGCAAAACAAGTAATTCCTGCAAAATCTCCTTCATTGTAGGCCTCTCTTTTCCTTTCACTCTCAGACATCGTGTGGCTATGTCTACTACTGCTTGCATCTCCTCTGTTTCTACCTCTCTTACAAGTTCTTTGTCTAAAATCTCCACCAAATTATCATCATCAACATAAGATAGAAAAACCATTGGCAGGTTACAGTACTCCATTGAGGAATCTGCACACAAAGACTTCCTTCCCGTTAACAGCTCGAGCAACACCACACCAAAGCTATAAACATCACTCTTTGCTGTCAACTTTCCCGACTGGAAGTACTCAGGATCTAAATACCCAAATGTTCCAAGAACTGCAGTAGAAACCTTCGTCTCGTCGACTGCTACTAGCCTTGAAATTCCAAAATCAGCAACCTTTGCCGTATAATTCTCATCTAGGAGTATGTTGGAGGACTTGATGTCCCTGTGGAATATGGGCATGGAAGCAGAGGAGTGGAGATAGGACAGAGCTTCTGCTACTTCAATGGCGATTCGGAGGCGAGTTTGCCATATCAATTCACCAGGTTTCTCATGGATTTTCTGATACAAGTTCCCATTTGGTATAAATTCATAAACCAACATAGGGACTTGGGTCTCTAAACAGCAACCCAAGAGCTTCACCACATTTCTATGATTGATTTGAGTTAGAATGAAAAGTTCATTTATAAATTGATCAATGTGGATTTGATCAGCAACTTGGGACTTTTTGATAGCCACTGTTGAGCCATCCTTAAGAATTCCATTGTAGACAGTGCCATTCCCTCCACTACCCAATATAGTGTTAACACTGTAGTTGTTGGTTGCCTTTCTAAGCTCTTGGTCTGAGTAGATCCTTGGGATATTGGAATATTCATGGAGAGAAGAGAGCTGTTGCTGTAACAATAGGCCTCCATTCTTTCTGAAGTATTCTTCTCTGAGCTTCACAAGTTCACTCCTCGTTCGAGCCAAATGTAGTGCAAACGCAAACAGTAATATCAACCCAATGCATAATGTGAGTCCTAGATGGAAAAGAAGCTGTTAATGTGTGTATATTTGATCTGATCCATGAGCAGGGTCGGCTGAACCCTATGGCAAATAAGGCAACCGCCTTAGGCCCCCGTCTGATAATGGCCTAATTTGTTTGGATGAAATAAAAAATATAGGGAAATAAAATTTCCCAAATGTTTAATTTTTAATTTTTTCCCTTTGTGGAAATTGAACGTTCAATTTATGAAGGAAAATAAATTAACGCCTTGACCACGTGGCTGATCGTGATGTGTCAGTGTACAGTATGGTACCAAGTAAGCATAAGTGTCCTCGGCTTACTTGATATTAATTTCAGAAAGATTCCATTTAAGATTTTTGTCTTACACCTTAACTTTTATTGAGCCGGCCCTCTCCATGAGCCTATTGGCGTCCATTATTCTGTCACTTCACTTAGAATAACACAATGAAAAGGAAAAACTGAGAGATATAATCAACTGTGGGTTTACCTCTTGCAAGCTGTGAAGCTGTAAGCTTATTATTACAACGGCTTCCTGCCATTCTTCCACCAGAATCCTTGCATGAATCAATCTCTGGTTTTTTTTTCCACCATACATACATCAAAGACAACAAAGGCAAAATAGCAACATCAGAAGCATTAATGACAGTTCAACACTTGCGTGAGATGAGTAAAATTCAGTATCTATTTGCAAGATTCTCTAATTTTGCAGCACCGTATAATGTGTGTCAGCAATTATTGACTGACATGTGAATAATTCAGGAGTAAATTTGTCATTTTAAAAATAATTTAATAACCCATTAAATGGCCAAACCATCATTGAATATTAGTGTTGTAACTTGGGTCGGACCCGTCGGGTTCCTTCAAATCCAATCCAACTCGACTTGATATATATGGAACTCGACCCAACCCAAATTCTCAACCCGAACTTCACAACCCGACCGGACCGAATTATAACCCAAATTCTGACCCGACCCTCATTCTGAACCCATTTTAGTCTAATTTTAGCTGGGTCAAGTCGGATCGGGTTAACTAGTAAAATCCTCAACTCGACCCGATCCGAATTCCATACGAGTTTTTATTTTCTCAACCCAACCTAATCCACTGGCCCGAAATTCTCTACTCGACGCGCATGATTTCTCGGGTCGGGTCATGCAGGTCGGGTCAAAACCCGACCCAAGTTGCAGCCTATTGAATATGCTTAAATGACATTTGTTAATTGATGGCATCACAATTGTGTAGTGTCATGGCACTGGAAGATCCGAACTCACAATTGAGTAACTCATGATGATGATTCAATCATTTACATTCATTTGAATCTAAAAGGCGAAAATTATATAATTAGAATAATAAGTTGTTGATGAAACTTTACATGCATGTATTCATGTAGCCATTTATCCAATACACTCCACTATACAAAACTTATAATTCATTTAATATAAAGTCTAATTAGAGAATCTCATTAGAAAAGTCACACTATTCTAACTATTTGTGCAATGTCCTTGCCACATGCCCCTTTTTTCATATATATTTTAGATATCACCCAGCATTTTTTAGTAGTTTCGCAATGCTTCGATGAAATAAAAGTGTCGAGCAGTCGAGTATTACTCTAAAGAATCATGAAACTTGTACACATTTTCAAAAATTCTACTTGCACATTTTTCCTTGTGTCCTAGATGTTTTGATGAATTTCAACAAATAATTTGTTGGATCAGCATTAAGGGACTATTTATCAATTTCTTTGAAAAAAAAAATTTTATATGAAAATTTATCTTTGGATGTAATCCATGTTATTCTTGAACTATGACATCAAGTCGATCTATGGAAACTTAATGTTTATATTTTTTGCATTAAAAATCATATATTCATAAAAATAAAATGAATGAGATGTCTCACCGAGCAATGAAAAATTTCCATTTTTCCTCCTTAAGTTTCTTATATCTCCTCTATGAAAAATGAATTCTTTAGAAGAAGAGGAGAGGGAAGATTCTCATTATCTTAACTTTTCATTAGTTGAAAAATGACAAATAACCCTTTAAAATTCAAGATTTTATCAGTTTATAAAACTGATGAAGTCACCCACAAATGGATGAGGCAAAGGCTTGATTATGTTGTTGTTATGCAGGGGTATTATTTATGGACCAAACTCAACCTTGATTATAAAAAAATGTGAAATTTGGTAAGTTTCCATTGAATTTCATGGGTCATGGATGTCTCACCTTGGCAACCTTGAGGGCCTGACAGATGAGGATTTCCCTCATACCCATCCTTGCATCTGCAGTTATACCGATCACCGAATTGAACACACCGAGTGTTTTCCCCGCACGCATAGTCGAGCTCACCGGCTACCGCAGAACAGTCGGTGGATGAATCAACAGGGTTGACAGACCCAGAGTGGTTTCCTAAATACACAGGGAAAGACCATTCAAGCCTCATCTTAATGGTTTCAGTTACAGGCAAGTCATGTACATGGGATTTGGAGAAAATGTAGGATTCATCTGCAATGAACCCATGACTGCAAGGGCTGGGACTTCGACTATCTTGAGCAATGGTAACATGAAGAATCTTGCTTGCCTGTGGCAGAAGTGTTTGGCAACAACCCCTGTTATTGCAAGCACCGGTTTCTACACTCGAAAGCGAGTCGCAGTGCGAATGGCAATGGTTTTCCGGTCCACTGTTTGACGATACCATCCCCTCTGTCTCACAACCAATGGTAATCAACTTGTTGGAAGCGACTGAAATGTTGTATGGGCTTCCTTCTGGAAGTTGAATTGTTGTTTGATTGAGTGCCATGTCCCCGTTCGTCGTCGTGCAAGTTGTAGTAATGAAATCTCTTGAATTGACGCTTACAAATGGCTGCGAACTCTCTACGATCTCCAGGAGCTCTAGGTTCGATTCTGCGAGACGAGGAATGCCTTGATCACAGATTATTTCAAAGCCTTGGTAGTAACATCCCTCGCCGGTTCCGAAAGGGTAAACCAACTTGACATTGCCGCATGTTGTTGGGCAGTGAGAGATGACTGAGGACTGGATAGCAGTTGCAGATTTGAGCTTGGAATGGGTAAGGAGGAGAAGGCATAGCATGGAGAAGAAGAGAGCAGCCATGAGCAGGCATTGACATCTCGTTGTTACCTTCTCCTGCAATTCTTGTCTGGATCCTCTGTTATAGTGTGGGAAGTTAAAAGCCGTTAGTTACTAGAAAACAGGGGCGGGGTTGTCAAGGTGCATCATGACAGATCTGTGCAGAGGAACAGGCCTCGTTGGTTTCTTCATGCATCAAAAACTTCAGAACATTGTTCCTGTGGGAGAACAAACAAGGTGGATCCTAGATACTTCTATGAATTGAATGGATAATCATGGGTTTCTAGAAGATTACATTGTCGAAACATCTTTTTACTTCTTTTCCATTATTTCAGCGAAACTTGTTATTAGTTAAGAATGGATATCCATCCAAAAAATTAGTTTAATAGGTGAAGTGGCCCACGTCTTATATAAGTCCCTATATCTCCTCGTTCACCACCAATGTGGGATCCGTGTCGTTCACAGTCCAACAATCTCCCTCTTAAATTAGTTTTAGTAGGTTTGCAAACATGGGCTGCACATGAAGTCCATGGATTATTGTCTTTGTGGTTATGTATGTGTATTTATTGTGTAATTGAAAGAAAGGAAGTTCTAGTAGGATCTTTTCAACATGGTTGTTTATTTTGAGAAGTCTACTAAAATGGGTTTTGTTTTTACACTATTACATTCGCTAACACACATGAAATGTTTCATTTAAGACAATTTAAATATTTCAAGTTATTGTTTATAATAAATAAGTAAAAAAAAAAAAAAACAAAATCTAGGTTAAACACACACTCTTTAACATGTCTTCACACGTCCAAAACCAATATATACAAAAGATTTGAAGTTGGTTTTCAAGTATATAATCAATCATTGCGATCTAGATCATAAAGAGGGATGGCCCAACTTGCAATTGTTTGACATTGTCCTCTAATTGTTGCTACTTTCATGGCCACTATTGCGTTGTAAATTGACTAGTGAGAAGTAGGAGCCTTTGGGGCCCTTACCCATGAGGGATGCATGGGTCCCCTTTTCAACTACTGCCCCACTTTGGAGGACAACAATCAGATCACAGTTTTGAATGGTGCTTAACCTGTGCGCCACCACCACACTGGTGCGGCCGACCATCACCCTCTCCAGTGCCTCCTGCACCACCTTCTCCGATTGGCTATCAAGCGCGCTTGTGGCCTCATCCAGCAAAAGGATGGCTGGGTTCTTCAAGATCGCCCTTGCGATTGCGATCCTCTGTTTCTGACCGCCTGATAGCTGTGCACCTCTATCCCCACACCATGTATCATAACCGTCCTTTAAGCAGCTGATGAATTCATGAGCATTGGCTGCACGTGCAGCATCCTCAATTTCAGTCTCACTGGCGTTATCCGATCCATAAATGATATTCTCTCGGATGGTCCCGGCAAAGAGTGTCGGCTCTTGGCTCACCAATGCAATGTGCTTCCTGAAAGATCTCAGATGGAATGATCGGATATCTCGGCCGTCGATTCTTATTGTTCCTCTTGTCGGGTCATAGAAGCGTTCGATCAGCCCGATTATCGTGGATTTTCCTGAACCACTCTGCCCCACCAATGCAGCTGAATTGCCCGCTTTAATGGTGAGTGTAAATCCCTTGAAAACAATCAGATCAGGCCTCGCTGGATAGGCAAAGTCAACATTTTGTAATTCAATATCCCCAGTTAATTTCTCAGGTCGATGGCCATCTGCGTCATCGGGCTCGATGTGGGAGTAACGATCAAGCACTGCAAAGACGGATCCAACTGCATCGGTACCTTTGGAGAGGTCTGTGGTCATGCTACCAGCGTCGGCAATGACCCGACCAGTGCTAACCAAGACCAAGAATGTCTGGAACAAAGCCTTGGCTGTAATGTAGCCTTCAGAGACGAGCTTCCCACCATACCAGAAATCTAAGGCCCACGTGCATGCCATGAGGCTCTGAGAGGTGGCAAGGCCCAGGCCTGCAAACCAGGATTGTCTGATACTCTCCCTGTTGGGCCCATCTTGGGCCTGGTCGAAGGCAGATAGGATCCGGAACTGGGAAGAGAATGCAGTAATAGTTCGGAGATTGGCAACAGCCTCAGCAGCAAGCTTGCTGCTCTCATCCTGGGCCTTGATAGCTTTCTTGGACATGTTCTTGAGAAGAACCTTGCGAGCATAGAAGCAGACAATGATAATGGGCTGCACTGCAATCATGACCAGGGCCAGCCTCCATGCTATGATCAGGCCCATGGTGCAGGCGATGATGACTGCAGAGAATGTCTGGACAATGAGAGCCATCCGATCACCGACCAAAGACCTCACCTGCAAAAATATGAAGAAAAAAAATGGTAGATTTCAGTGTTCATTCATTCCCCCTAAAATATTAGGTGTATATTTTTATATGTAGCATTGATGTTTTTATTCTATTTTAGATATTTGAATAGTCCAATCAGAGATCGAAAATTCAGCCTTACCAAGAGATTGGCGCCTCAGCTGATATTTCGGATCTCAGATATCGGTCGATCTCTCTGGCTCTTCTACTTTTTTTTCTCGGGAAAATTCGGTGGTTTAAAACCGTATCAGCCAATATCGGTCGAGATCTTAACTATATCAATCGATATCTCGCCAGTACAGTCGACACAATGCATATCGACCGAGATTTGTAACCCTGACTCCAATATGCTCTAGAGAGGGCTGGACCCAATTGGATCTAGGCCCAATTTGGTCACATTCGAAATGGTCTGTTGACTAGTGATTCAGTAATTAAATTATTTGCCTTATCCAACTCAGTGAAACATATTGCCCTTGTGGACTCTACTAGACACGTGGAGGTGATGACAAGTGTCAAGTGGGAACAAACTTCGACATTTTCTATTCTGCAGTGCTCAGCAAGAGATGATTGAGTAATCAAGTTTGTCACATTACAATCTAAGAATAAAATAAAAACCCTTTTCTATATCTACATTTGTGGCATAAAAGAAGTTGTTTTATACCCAAATACCTTATTTAGACATCATTAGAGAGAAGAACACAAATATAAAACAAGTTTTTTTCATGATACATTCATGAGAAATACCCAAACCAGGAAATGTTTGACCTTTCTTCCTTACAGTTTTGGCAAACTACTTACAAGTATTAAATTGGTTTTTATTGGACAGAAGGAATGGATTATCGTCACTGATGACAGAGTCATTGGGTCAATTTCATGCGGAATCAATGAACTCTTAATACTGTTATAAGAACATGTTATTAAATAAAATTCAGTTGTTTGATTCAATTTTTTTTTGTAGAATTTATTTACTAGATGAACTTGAATCTAGTAAATAACTTCTATGTTGAATTAAATATTACTTAGCTAAGCTGGATGACTTAAAAACTATAACATGAAATTTATCATTTACTAAAATAAATAACTTTTTTTTTTTTAATGATGGATAAGAATTCATTCACGCGAAAGCCTAAAAATATGTACAGAAGCCCACAACCCGAATTAGGCAAAAGGCGGCCCACAAAATAAGGCCCAAAAAAAGCAGCCCCAAAGAGGCAAGAACACCAAAACAGAGGACCCAGGGAGTCCCAACAGTTAAATTGAAACTTCAGAAAAGATTCCTAAGTCCCCAGTATTTAGCAGATTCCTCAGGCGGCTAACCAAAGAATCACCATATCGAGCCATCTTTGGGCCATCAGGACCGAACAGATTCAAGAGAGCTCTGATAGCACAAACTTTCTTTATCCAAAGTATAAAATTATACACTTTCTGTATTATATGTATTGTGGAATTGTCTCAAATTACTTGTCTTATTTCTTTATTTTCACATTAAGTCAAAACTTTAACATTTTCGATAAGATCCAAACCATTTTCTAATGTGATGGGAAGAAGACATTTTTTGATAAACTTTGGCTTGCCCATATGCGTTAATTATTTCCACCTCCGACTCCCATTGTTTGGAATTATGCATTGCTGCATAGTTAGGAAAATATTATTGAGCAGCAACTACACAACAAGACACCGTCTAGACCTCTTTTTTTTTTATCATGTTTGTATTGACTTGAAAAATCTATTAATAGGTTTTTGGCACAGTCTGCCCCAACACGATCCTTAAGAAATAATCTTTTTTAAAAATATAACAAGTATTTTGAGAAAGAGGGAGTATTACGATAGTTCTATTTAAACGCCGTATATTAGTTGAAGCATGCAAGGAAGAGGAAAAGAGAGAGAGAGGTGTAACATAACATACCACGTTGGCATCCTTGGCAAGCCTGGAGCATATGGCGCCACTTGAATTCTCGTCCTGATCAAACCACCCAACTTCAAAGGTGAGGATCTTGGACAACATCCTCTCCCGAATCCTCTTGGTTAGGTACTCTCCCATGGCTGAAAAGCTGTAGTGTTGCCCTATATTTACTATAAAACAGAAGATGGCCAAAGACAAGAAGAAGAGACAGTAGTCTCTAGTCTTCTCCGTCAACTCTCCATGGTCCCTCAAGAAATATATGGATATCATGCTCCCCATCGTGAATCCATACAATGGTTGCACCGCTCCGAAAAGGGTTGCACTCAAACACCCGACGCTCGCGTATTTCCATTCCGGAAGATTCAGCATCAACAGCCTCCTGACAGACGGAACGGGGAGGGGCGGCGGCTCGTTTCTGAGTTGTTGACTAACAACCTTGTTTGAATCGCTGGCCGAGTTGGACCGTGAGAACCTCCTGCTCATGCTTCGGGAGCTCTGCACATCTGGGTTCTTGGAGAAAGAGGAGGACGAGTTGGACTCAGCTCCACTCGTCTTTGCCGATGTCTGTTGGAACCGAACGAGTGAGCTGTATAGACCGTCTTCGTTGTGAATCAAGTCGTCGTGGGGGCCCATTTCCATGACTCGACCGTTTTGGACGACTGCGATTTTGTCTGCATTCCGGATGGTGGATAGACGATGGGCGATGACGATGGTGGTGCGGCCGAGTGACGCGGCGTCGAGCGCTTCCTGGACGACTCGCTCTGATTCCGAGTCCAACGCGCTGGTTGCCTCGTCAAGGAGTAAGATTTTGGGCGCCTTCAGTAAAGCCCTTGCAATTGCGATTCGCTGCTTTTGCCCTCCCGACATCTGGACTCCTCTCTCCCCGACCTGCAACGAGTCATAACTCATTTATTCTCTTTACATTCAAATTTAATTTATTAATTTAAAAAATAGACTCGCCGAGTCAGACTTATACAACAAATCTTTTTAATTGTATAATGACTCACCGATAGAAACTTTTCATTTTATTTAATGAAAATTTGATTATGGGGAATCTATCAAACTTAGATCTTAAAAAAATTAAATATCAAATTCAAGCTTAAATTTAGAATCAATTATGTTCTACTTGTAATCAAGTGATAATGACAAAAATGGGCCAAATTGTATAGAAATCTCATTTCATAAGGAACTTATTATAACTAAAATAATTTTTTTGACTTACACTTGATTTAATACATTTATAGAATGGAAATTGATTTGTACAATATGACTTTTGATAAAAAAAAGTAACATCTTTCTATTTTTTTCATTTAATAAAAAATAAAATCAGTGTTCCTATTATCAAAAGCAGAGGTTGAAAGAGAACAACCCCAGTCCTACGATCCCCTCAATTCTTAGGGGCCCTAGGTGGGGTGAAATTTTAGACACGTAACTGGTGTATTAAGGAGTTTAAGTATATGAAGATCCTTTCTGTCTGGAGGCCCTAGGCGGCGGTCTACACCACCTAAGCCCAAGGTCGGCCCTGAAAGAGAATCCAGGAGTATATTGTATTGTACGGTTTTCAATGACACACCTGCGTATTGTATCCATGTGGCAACTGAGAAATGAAGTTGTGGGCATTGGAAGCTTTGGCAGCAGCCATGATCTCTTCCATAGTGGCATCTTCCTTGCCAAAGAGAATGTTTTCCTTGATGGACGTGGCAAACAGTGTAGGTTCCTGGCTCACAAGCCCCATTTGAGATCGGAGCCATTTCAACTCGAGTATTTGGATGTTCTTCCCATCGAGTAGAATCACCCCTCCTAACGAATCAGTAGAACCTCTCCAACAACGCAATGGCTGTTGATTTCCCAGACCCACTGCCCCCCACCAGAGCCACCGTCTCGCCCGATGCAACCTTGAGGCAGAAGTCCTGGAAGATGATGGTTTCGGGTCTCGACGGGTACGCGAACTCCACATTCTTGAATTCCACTTCTCCGGATACGTTTTCAAGAATCTCGCCGTCCATGTTGTAGGAGTCGATCTTGGGTACTCTCACCATCACCTTCATCATCCGTTCACTCGCCGAGCAGGCCTCTGACACGTACTTCACATTAGAAAGACCAGCACCCAATGCCCTGCATCATAAATTTATAATACAACCAACATAAGAATAAGGGGAAAAATACATTAAAGAAAAGAAAGTAGAATTTCTTAATAAAATATATATTTGGATGCTATCTATCATCTTCTACCACCAATAATTTTCTGCTACATAACATTATGCACAAGTGAATTGGTAAATAAGAAAACAAAGACAATCTCATCTGCTGAATTAGGTTACACCCTTTCACTTATTAAATAAATGGATTTGACCTAATCTGCTCTTTATATTAAAAATGACAGTGTGCATTTTTTTTGTTGGGCACTTTATCATTTGAAGAATCTCGATCACTTCTTCAATGTATGAAATGAAAAAATAAAAATAAAAATCTTCAAATTTAATGTTTTTATCGAAACACACCACCACCATGCAGGAATGAGCTGTATAGATTCAAATCAAATATAACCAAACTGTTTGATTAATTACTAGCCGCTCACCTTAGGTGGGTCTCACAATTCAGAATTTTGGATGAATCTAAATCGAGTGCAACCTGAAATTAAAATAAAAAAAAAAAAAACAACTACAGCAGCAGAAGAACTTACAGGCCGCCAAGCTGCGATGGAAGCACTGACGGCGAAGACAGTTCCACCTTGGCCACCTGTGGTACATGACCAACCGGCTGCCATACCAGGCCATAAAAGACATTATGGCGAAGGTAATCCCACTGCTTCCGATAGCCATGCCCTTGACTAGCCCCTGCTTGAGGCCCAGCTTCACCGATCCTTGTAGGCTGCCGAGAACTCGGCCATCGTCTTCAGTCTCGCCGACGAAGGAGTAAACGGTCCTGATAGACGAGATGGCCTGCTCTACAATGGTCCCTGCCTTGTTGTACTCTTCTCTCAGCTTTCTCGCCAACCCCATTAACATCCTCCCATACATCAGTCCTGGTATGATCAGCAGTACCACAAATGGAAATCCCACTATTGCCAGTCTCCACATCATCAGGAATCCCACCACATAGCTTCCTGCGAATGTCGCAACGTTCATTATCAAGTTTGGAACCTACACACATTTTCCAAATTCCAAACAAGTGTGGATTAGATCAAATATTATATTAGTGTTATTGTTGTTTAAATAATTGTTCACAAATCAAATGATTATAAGAATATTAATATAGAGATAGAAGATGCCATGCCAATATAAGCGTCAAATGTCATATTACTCTCTATCGACTATATGAGTGTGTGGATTGAGAGGTTTACACATGCATATATGATTAGTCTCACTTCTAATATAGAGATACCCATATTAAAAAAAAAAAAATCCATAAAATTTTACATAGGCAACGATGGCTTGAATGAATGAATGCTCACATGCGGTGATAGAGTGAATAGTAATATACATAGTGATTTTTGCACCACCATTTTTATTTCTCATACCATTTTTAAAGAAAATTCAATTTTACCTTTATTTTTGAAAAATATATAAAGAGAGAAAGAGAGAAGGATGGACAAATTTAAATTTTCCTTTAAAGATAACTATGAGAAAAAATGATGGGGTAAAAATCACTACTATATATTATTAATAAATCTATTTAATTATAGATAGGTGGCAAGAATAATATGCAAATCATGGCTGTCACTTCGCTGGCGCAACCGTCATCCAGAAGAATAGTCTAAAACAAGGGTATAAATATCGGCTGATACGATACGTATCGGTCGATATAAAACGGTTTTAGACCAAATGAATATCGGCTAATATATCAGGCGTATCATATCGGCCAATATGAAAAATATCGACCGATATCGACTATTTTTTTAAAAAAAAAAAGAGAGAGAAAATTGTAAGTCGAGAACATTTTTTTTAACCCCTGATCTGAAAATCTGCTGCAGTAGAGTCGGCTGATTCCAACAACATATTTACCATTTAGTCAATGGTACACCAGTAAATGAATGATGTGTTGTTTTTAATACATTGATGAGACTTTGTTGTCAGAAGTGCATTGACATAGGGAATTTACTATTAAATACTTAGATTAAGGCCAGCCATATACACAGCTGTTTTTTCTACCAGTAGATATTGTATTTCAATATTTTACTGAAAATTACCATTTCATTTTTACACACTTCGAATTCACGATGATTTTTCACGTGGAACACTGTTTCTTCCATTTTTTAAGTTGCGGAGAGAGATTTTTAAATGAGGTGATTTCTCGACAGATTTCTATAAAGAAAGTTTCAAAATTCATCTACTCTAAATTTATGAACTCCAGGATTGACTTTTTGAACTTCAAAAATCGTACCCAAATAATTAAAAAAAAATGACTTTCCCTCCTCTTAATTCTTTGGGTAAGATTTTTGAAACCCAAAACTATACATTTTTTCATTTAAAATCAGTCTTGGAGTTTATAAAATTTAGGGTAGAAGAATTTTGATACATTATTTGTTTAGATATCGATTAAAAAATCACTTCGTTTTAAAACCCAAGTCAAATGCTCAAATATTACAGTTGGCATGGAGGCGGTTTTTCGACTGATTTATACAAACAAGTTATCAAAATTCACCTAGTCTGATTTTATGTACTCCGGTAATGATTTTAAGTGAAAATGATATAGTTTTAGACTTCAAAAATTGTATCCAAATAATTAAGAGGGAAGTCAATTTTTCCTTAATATTTTTTACAATCTTTTAAGTCAAAAAATATACCATTTTCACTTAAAATTAGTCCCGGAATTCATAAAATTTAGAATAAATGAATTTTGATACTTTGTTTATAGAAATTAGTCGAGAAATTGCCTCATTTGAAAATTGCTCTCCGCAACTGCTGAAATGGAAGAGCAAAATAGTAAATTTCTAATTGTTAATTATAAATTTTTAATAAGTGCTTGTGCGGCTGAGGATTCCATTCCCATTCAAACTGAGTTCTCGAGAGCGGCTTGCAAACCTTTTCGCTTAAAACGTCTTGGATAACAAGAGAATCGTTCGAGACACTGGCCACCACCTCCGCCGTGCTCACCGCTTGGAGATCGAAATAACCTACGTCTTGCCTCAGCACCGCTTTCAGATATCTAGCCCTCATCCTCGATGCTTGTCTTTCCCCCGTTCTCGTCCAGCAATACCCCTCTGCAAAGTGCAAACACAGCCACAACGACAACAAATGATTCTGATAGGAAGAAGAACAAGAAGAAGATTACGATAGTAAGAATATGAAGAAAGGAAAAGGAGAAGTGAGATATCATGGGTATCTGCATCCATCTTATATTGAAAGTGAGAGTAATCCCACAAATATTTGTAAACTTCTCAATCTACACACATCGATTAAGTCGACGAAGAGTAACTCTATGGAAAGTGGCTCAAAATGATTTAAACGTAAATCGAACTAAAGACCTCACTTATTGACCGTCAAGCCAACTCCCTCTGAGTTACAAATTATGAAAATACTCAGATGTCCTCGCCACTTTCTAAGAGTGTGTTTTTCCTACTGTAAAATTTGCCCATCCCTCAACAATTGTTGGGGTGAGAACAAGAGCCCCACATCAGTGTGAGGAGAGAAAACTAAAGACTTCTATAGGACTGAGTCATTCCACCTATCATGCTAGTCTTTTGGGCTGGAAGACCCGTCCTAATAGTGATCACAGTTAGGTATAAAGACTTATACGAGACTCAATCACTTCAACTATCAGGTTAGTCTTTTGGACTAGAAGCTCGATCCTAACACCAATCACTTTTTGGCCGTCTGATATTCTGGATGGGTCATCCACACAAAACCCATGCACTTTGATGGGTCTTACTCTTAGCTGTGAGAAACAACCATTGTGGCATCTGTCCATACCTAGGAATGAAGCGACCCAAGATCCACACGCCATGTACAAGAGATTAACCGCATTCTACGTCGTGAACAAGGAAAACAGTTAACACCAGGAGATATCAGTAGATATAAGAGAAATATAGAGAAAGAAAGAGAGAAATTTCTTTCTTTTTTCTTCCTACCTGATTGATTTTGTGTGTGAAGAAGGAAGGATCTGAATTACCACTAGAAGCATTGCCAAAGTTGTTCATGATTTTGCTGGTTACAAACAACATAACAGGGGTGCAGAATCCATCTCCGACGGCCCCAGCAAAGCCCAGAACCATTAGCCAGAAATCCACACCATCTGCATGCAAAAACAGACTCCTGATGGAACCTCCCACCTTCTTCTTCTGGGCCTGGGCCTGGGCCATCTCTTCCAAATCTACAGCTCGCTCTATTTGTTAGGTTTAACTCCGACTGCACCTCAACGGCTCCCGTCCCGTCCCATATATACAGAGAAGATAAGCATTTCTAATGCCGCGCTATCGTCATTGATGACCGACTCTTCCGCTATCGTCATTAATGACGAATCTTCATTTTTTTTGTCCCATAAACTGTGAGCTATAATATGTGTAAAATTAAAATTAAAAAATTGTATAATATAGGTGTAGTTAGTTAAGTAAAAATAAAAAATTGAAAAAAAAAAAAAACTTGTATGAAGTGACTTGAATTAAATCTCAATTTCATTATTTTAATTTTATAACATAGGGTGGGTTAAATAATTTTCATAATTTTATATGTATTTACAATGATATATTGTTTTATCTTAATGCTAATGTGATGAGTCGTAATTAACTCTAATGTGATACGTGTTCTCATGATTCAGTTTAATAATAATGATTCTTCAACTGTATCAATCATTAAAATGACCATATTTAATTATTTTATCCATTTCACTTAAACAAAGAAAAGTGGGAGTTGACAAAAATGCTTCACTTTGATAGAACTTACTTTGACTTAAGTACTTATACGAATTTAAAGTATAAAAATCACTAAAAATATAGAAATCAGAGATAAAAAAAATATGACATATAGTTGAGAAAAATGAAATAAAAAGAAAGTCAACTTTAAATAAATAAAACTCTGACCATTGATAATAAGAACAAAGAGTTGACTTAAAAATTGGAGATTTCAAGTTCTAGTTCCGTAATCACCTGATATTCGTGACACGTAAAGGGCAAATTTTTTTAAATAGTTAGGTTTTTTTGGCTTCTTTCATCCTCCTTAAAAAGAAATAACTATTATATTAGGAAACAATAATGAGACCTGCAAAGATCCATGCAGGAATGCATGCATAGAGACGATTTTTTAGTAGAATTAGACAAGTAACAACTTTTTTGGTAACGGTCCAAACGGTTTGTGTGTCATCACTGTTCGTGACTCTTCTTATATGCGTCTTCCACCATATTCCAAAGCTTCACTTGCAGTGGACAACTGGACTTTGGCTCTTGAAATTTCTTCTTTATGCAATTATTATCACTAATTTTCTGAATCTAAATCACCTATGGAAAGATAAAGAGCATCTTTCCTATTGGTGAAGAGTTGTCTAAGTCAAACACAGAAAAAATACACAGTTGATGAATGAACAAGATCGGCTTGCCGATTAGTGCGCCCATTTTTGACATTTTTTTAAAGTTATCCGTACAACAAGAGTGATGGATAAAGTGAGAAATTCCGTGTCTGTTTATACAAAAATCCCGTGTGTAGATCACTACCAAAAAAAACATGAATTAAAACTTAAGAGATTTTCACTGTCCATGCATGGAAAAATGTTTGATCATATTAAAAATTATATCTAAATATAGAGTTTATAAAAGATAAGAAGTGCAAGTAATAGTAATGGGCTACACCTGACTTATTTTCTTTCTTTTTAATCTTTGGACATACGGAAAAGCCAATCTTTCATATTGATATTGTATTCTAACCACTTTATCTAATCTGATAATTTAGACCATTAAGATCATGTAAGTTAAAACTGGGATTTGAACTGAAATTCAGTTAATTGGTACTTTATTGAGACTAATTTCAATTTAAGCAGTCAATTTTTTTATGGGACACAACAGAGACTAAAATATGTAAAGAAAAACAAACTAGGTCGGTCCCATCTTATCTATTTTTAAACTCCACTATTATTTTCTCATGTTCGTTAAAAATGGGATTTTCAATGAAAATGTACATTGATACTTGTGTAAAAAGTATATTTTCCAACCTAAAAGATCATTTTCAAGGAAAACCACTTTCACATGAGAGGGCAGGAAAGTTGATTTTCCTCTCCACTTTATAATGTGTAGAAAGTAGAAACACATACCACCACTTTCACATGAGAGGGTAGGAAAGTTGATTTTCCTATCCACTTTATAATGTGTAGAAAGTAGAAACACATACATCATCCAATAAAATGTCACTTCCATGAGCATCTAATAAAAGATGCTTGAGTATATTTTATAACCCAACATGTACAGTATCTTCTATTAAAACATAAGATACAACTTACAGTAACAGTCAATCATGGTAGTATGTGGGAAATGAAAACAGAAGATGGCAGGCAAATGAAGACTGCTTGGCAAATGCTAACCTTGAAGATTGGACTCAAATCCACAAGTTGTCAAGTGGTTTGCAAGTGTCACACCCAATTGTTGCTGCCAGTTCGGGGTCACCTTAACTTCAGGTGTAGCCAGTACAACTGCTGTTGCTGCTTCAAGGTTGACACTTGCAGAGGCAACCTGAGGCTGTCAAAATGTAAATCATCAGTATTATAGATAACCAGTGTAAAGAAATCTTCAAGAAATTGACCTCTCTTGTTATAAGCAACCAACCCCCCTCCCCCTCCTATCATAAACCATAGAATCAATCATTCCAGCTATAAAATCGTTCTATATCCCTCCTACTTCTCCAATGGTCTAGCCCTCTTTGTACCTGGAACTTGTAGCCTCTCAAGGAAAAGGGAGATGGCAGTGTTTGCCACTTCTTTTACAATAGAAATCTGAGGCGCACACATGATAAAACTAAAAAATGACCTTGTACATGAAGCAGCTTGGCTACAATCCAAACTTTTGGTTTGAATGTCAAGCTAACATCAAAGCTAAAACCCAGCATAACAGAAACTGAAAACCAAGAGTAACACTAGACACTGAATTGGAGCCTAAAATAGCAGGTATTGCATCAGTTTGAGGATCAAAAGAATGCATTTGCAAGGCTCAGATGGCTGAGCTGATGACTGCATTTGAGGTCAAGGAAACGAGGAAAGCTATAAATAGATCTAAAACCCTGACAAGAAAGGGCAGAGGAGTGAAACTGAAATCCCTCTGCCCATCACCAAGATCCAGATAATGTGCATCACAGAGAGTCAGAGGATGACATCTCTGGAGACCCCCTGACACCTTGCAATAGCCATTATCCCTGTCAAAAACGAGATTAATAGCTCAGATCCTCACCTGAGACTTAACATTTACCACACCAATTATATCTGAACATGCATAAAGGAATCATCACCAAACCATTTAATTTCAGGTTTGACACTGAAGACTCACTTTCAGCTGAGCAACAGTCTACCCAGGCCCTGTGGGGCCAACAGGGTTCTGGTCCAACATATGGGGGATGGGTTCATTTGAAAGATATTTTCAGGATGATGCTTCTTATTAAAAAATAGTCTGTTAGATATGAAAAGCCATGATTTTTAAGGGTTAAAAGATCAACGGTCAAAAAGGGTAGTTTTGAATAGATTTTTAATCCAATAGTGAGATCAACTCGGAATGGGTTCAAATTGCAAAGGATACAAGTCATAGGGGTAGATGAGCGTGAGAAAGAAATGATGATTTCGAATCCTTGGTGGACTCCAAATGGTGCTCAAGTGGGGATGTCTCCCATGGGCGGCGGTGCCCAAGTGAAAGCATTTTTGGCACTGAAAGTCCGAGATAACAAACACATCAATTTGAGGGAAAAAGGCGGTCCATTATGGATCACCACAGCTACATATAACTCAGGATAAGCACTTGTGCAACCAAAATATGAGAAAGATAATTGCTTTGGCTACCCCAAAATCCAATACATCCTAAAAGTCTGCCCACTGAAAAAGAAAAATGATAACTAGTACACTTGATGTTGTTTAACACTACTTGGACACATTGCACTCTCCTGTGAACAATCTTACAGGCACTTAAGGAGAAACAAATAGACAACATCACTAAATAGAACTGGCACATGTAAGCAAATGTTAATCATATATACAAGTTGCCATCAATTCATTTAAGCTAGAATCACATAATAACCACAAAAATTTACTGGTTAAAGGCAGAATTATTTGAGCTGCTACCTTAAGGAAAAATATGATTGAGGAGATTTCTACCACAATAGTAGTCAAAGGCATACCTTAGTTGAAACTAACATATTGGATTTGGGTTTTAAAAAAAAGCCCACTTTGGAGTGGAGGTGCTTTTGGTTTTTTATGGGACTGCGTCCCATATGGAAAATGAGAACTTGAGAAGCTCTATAAGCCTTTATTGTTTCCTCAAAAAATTATTAAAAGTTTATTGACCTAGTGGGCCTAGCCTACTCCAGGCAAAGGAGTGCATGCCATGATCATGGCCGTGCCGAGACAGACAACAAGCATGGCGAGGCAGGCTAGCTAGCTGGGCTGGGCAGTTAGGGTAGACTCTAGAATTTCTTTTTTCTTATTTTTCTAAAGGCAAGCCAAAGTTCAGTGCAGAGTAGCAAGGCTTGCTATAGTGCACCATAGTTAGCCTAGACCATCAAGGAAAGCTGAGTCATCCCAGGGACAATGAGCCAACAACCATGTGCATCTACAAAGTGGGAGAGGATGGACGGGGGGAATTATATCCTCAAGACAATGTTCAATAGTAATGTACTTGGTTTTGAACTCTTGTTACTTCTTTTTCTACTACTCTGCTGCTGCTTTTTTTTCAAATTTATAGAACAATTTGAAGACAAAATTTCTGTTGGAAACCTGTACTTTTAGAAACGAAGGACTTGAAGACTCCAAAAAAGGAGAATTTTTAAGAAACAAATTTTAAGAGATGGTAATAGAAAATGCAATCTACTTGACCACACACTTAATTTTGTGTGATTGAAAATCAACTGTTAGATGAAAATAAACCAACATCATCAGGTCATTAAAAATTCATGGAAAAAATGGGATTATTTGTGTTGAAACTACATCTTGAATTCCATGACAAATGATAACTACAAATTATATAGTTGATTCAAGACAAGCAACGAATTGTGGGATCATTTGGATAATAATTCAAGACCAAGGATGCAGGCTCAAAAAACAAGACTGTGGAGACTAGCTCTTTTTGCAACATTGTGGAGCATTTGGGGTGAGCGAAATAATAAGATTTTGAAAAACAGCACAGAAAGCCCTCAAGATGTTTTCTTCAGAATTAAGGCTAAATACGCTGCTTGGGCCTCCTCCATAGCCGATTTCCAAGATTTCTCCACCTCCGACATAATGAGAGCTTGGAAAGAGTGCATCGAGTTATCATTAGTGTTGTATCTATTTTTTTCTTTTGTGGGCTCTTCCTGTATTAGGTGAGGTTTTTTTCTGTTCCCTTTCTTATCTTGTACCTTGTTTTGTGCACCTCTGGTGCTGTTTCTATATTAGTACAGTTACCATTTCAAATAATAATAATAATAAGGTACTCGGATTGATCCAAAGTTTGGAACTTCAGTAATATTTGAGACCCATTTCTATGATGGAAAGTGACATGAAATGATACTGTAAGCTAGAGTGGCCAAGCCAAGCCCACAGGGAATATTAGGCCCACAGGGAAAACGGGAAAAACTTAAGAAGCTCTTTATAAGCCTTTAATGTTCCTTAGAAAATTATTAAAAGTTTATGGACCTTGTATTCATAGCACACTCTATATATGCGTCCACAATAGTTGCATCTATGTGTGGCGTGTGTGGCCCTAGAGTGTTTAGCCCAAGCAGAGCAACAAACACCAGCATGAGGCAACACCAGGTAAGCAAGCTAGAGTGGCCAAGCCAAGCCTTAATGGGCCTACTGGGCTAAGCCTTAATAAGCTTATTGGCCCTAACCCAATTTGCAACTCTAAGTCTTTGTAAGGCCCACGTATGAGGTCCTTTTTCCTTTTTTTTTTAATTTAACTATTGGAGCAAAATTTCCACCCATTAGAGCACAACAGCATTTTCACACATCTGTTTCCACCCGTTACCCCACCATCCAATCACTGTAGATTAGTGGGGTAAGTGGAAATAGATATTTGCCTTTACATCAGGGGCATCCATGAGGCACACAACACAGACTCTTCTCTCTACACAAACTTCTCTGCAACAGTACATCTTCCCTACAATTTCTTTTTTCTTCGTTTTTTCAGAGGCAAACTAGCGTTTAGTGCGATACAATGAGGCTTGCTAAAGTGCATCACAGTTAGCCTAGATCTTCAAGAAAAAACTAAGGAGTCCCAAGGATAGTGAACCAGAAACCTTGAGCATTTCCAGACTGGGGGTTTCTAAATTTTGTCTTCAAAATGAACATTCACCACCAACTTACCCGGTCTCATATTCTTGTTATTTATCTTCTGCTACAATTTTTCTGTTTGCCTTAGCTGCAAACCTGTTTTGTGTCTTACCTAGTTCTAACATCTAAGAGGGGTTCACTGAATTAAAGCTTAGCTTTTCTTTTAGATGCATTTTCTATAGTAAGCTTCTTCTTTTAGTTATTGCAGCTTGATAATGTGCCAGAACATAGAGGTTTGTGATTCTGTAGACATATGCAACGAACTGCTCACACAATTTGGAAAATCCTGATTTGTAACCCTAAAGTAGTGGACATATGCCAGTTGAACGTGGAGTTGGGACCATCACCAATTTATCACATTAATCCACCATTAAGCTGTGTCACCTACAGTAGACTGTACAGAGGAAAAAGAAAAAGAGTCAAAGAGGATGGGAACTCTGACCTGATTCTCCAGTATACGCTTCACGCTTGCAGTACATCCCCCGCACATCATTCCCTAGTAATTGAAGGGGAAACCCATGATAATTTAGAGAGAGAGAAGGGGAAGAGAAGACAGAGAATCGGTGAATTCTTCTTACTTGAACATGGAGAACTATTGCATCAGGAGGGGGAGAAGAAGGAGGACGCGACGCCGTGTCCGGGGCTGAAGCAAATACTCTGGAGGTTGAGGGTGTCGAGATTGGGATCTGACATTGGAGGGGAAAGGTAGGGTGAGGGCTGGAGAGGATGAGATTGGTAAGAGGAGAAAGATGAGCTTTACGGAGATGGAAGAGGTTTACATGTGAGGAATTGGAAAGTGAAAGATGAACTGCTGTGGATACAATACAAATCACCATCTCTACCTCTCCACTCTGCTCTGCTCCTGTTCTCTCTCTGTTTAGATTCTCTACTCGATCAACTGGTTTCCACACCCGTCTCTACCATCGTCACAAATTTTATTCTACGCATATACTCTCATATTTTTATTGAGAATTTAATAAAAAAAAATACATAAAACATAAATATTTAAAAAAAATAAAACTATAATAAATAAAAATTAATACTATTCAAGAACAACTAACAACCAATTGAGAAATAAAAACTTCCGCTAAAAAAGCGATGTCATCGAGAATTTATTAGGATTTTTTTAAAGATAACTTCAGAATTTATTGAAATACTATCACGATATTATTATTTATCAATGCAATCTTTTTGAGAATTTATTGTTTGGCGATAAAGATACCTTAATAACACAGTAATAATATTTTACTAATAAAAATTATGATAAATTTGAAATTATTGTCAATATTTGTGACATTGATCTCTACTAATTGTAAGCATTTCGCTTAACAATTTCATGAATGCAATATAGTATGTTTGATTTTTGATGCTACTGACCATTTCATCCTTTGAGGGTTGCACCTTTGACGTAGACAAGTGTTGCAGGTTCTAATCTTAATCATAGATTGTTATTTTGTATTTTTTTAGTTATTCATTTTGACTTTTAAATTTAATTTTTTTTTTAAGAAATAGTAAAGATCTAAAAATAGGAAATAGTTGCATAATAACAGTATTGGTTGTTGAGAAAAAGAACATCCCCTAGCTAAATAGTTGTATAATAGTTAATCCACTCATTGCGTCATAAAGATTTGCTCATGAAAAATAAGAAGCTTCCTTCACAAAATATTTTTTACACACACCACATACAAATAGAAAGCAGTGGATGGAACTTATCCCGTTTTATTGAATATACAAAACAGATGAAACTCTGTATTTGGAAACTCGGCCCTGTGTCATCTGGCTTGGGCCACAGGCCCCTGGTAAGAACTAGTCGGTGCAACTGATGCTCGGGAAGTCTGCTGAGACTGAGGCTGATAATATGATGGTTGCCTGTCAAGAAACCTAAAATTCAAAAAATTGAACCCAATCCAAATGCTGAATGGCCGAAGATGGGATGAACTGACACTGCAGGGAACTTCAAGAATGCTCAAAACAACATAATGATTTGAATATCATTAAGAGAAATACGAAAAAAACCACACCAAATGACACACCTACAAAAAGCCATTTCCAATTGGGAAAGAGATCTTCAGTCTCTTCTATAATACCAGACCGGCGGAAGAGAAGCCTTCTAAATATCTTTCATTTGTTCGACCCAATGTATAATGATTTCCAGCCACTCAATTTTTCCATAGTACCAGAAACTAAATTCAGCAGCTACAAACATCAAATGCCTTAGGTTGTTGCTGTTGCCCCAGCTCCCACACTTGCTCCTCTCAAATCTCTTGGATCCTTTTCCTCTGAGATACAGTCTGAGCTATCATCTGCACCTGATAATCCTTCTTGATTGTTTTCAATCATATTTACTGTCCGAAATAATTCATCATTTTCTAGACTTTCTAGCTTCTCGTTAGACTCTCCCTTCAACAAATCCACCACCGCAAGCATATTAGGCCTCCTCTCTTTGCCATCCTGAGCACATATGAGCCCCACAAGCACCAGTCTCCTCAATTCCTCTGCGACATATTTGCCACTAAGTTTTGGGTCTGCAATTTCATCAAACTTATTCTCACGAACCAACGGCAAAGCCCAGTCAGTGATAGTTCTCTTTGATGTCGCACTCATTCTCTCTATAGATTTTCTACCGCTACATAGCTCAAGCAGAAGTATCCCAAAGCTATATACATCACAACTCTCTGAAGCCTTCCCAAACATGGCATATTCGGGAGCAAGGTAACCAAGTGTACCTTTGACCTTCGTGGTAACATGTGTTGCACCATCTGGAATGAGCCTTGCAAATCCAAAATCAGCAACTTGTGCCTCGAAATCTGAATCTAGCAATATATTGCTTGCTTTGATGTCTCTGTGGATTATATGGGGTGTGGCATGGTGGTGTAGGTATCTGGATAGAACACTTGCTCATCAGCAATTCTGACAGTATCATAACATTAAAAAAAATCATAAAGGATAGGGAGCATTTTAATATGATACTCACGCAACACCCTCAGCAGCTCCAACTGCAATTTTCATTCGCCTTGCCCAATCCAGAAGACAATCTTCTGAATGATGCCCATGAAGATGTGATAGTAAGCTCAAATTAGGCATATAGTCATATACTATAAGACGCTCCTGCCCTTCAGCACAGTATCCACGTAAACTTAGTAGATTCTTGTGCCTTGCTCTGCCCAGTATCTCAACTTCCACAGCAAATTCCATTTCAGCTCTGTCGCTCCAGACCTTTAGCCTTTTAACGGCAATCTAAAAATGGTGGGTCATGGTAAGTAGTGCATCATCTATGTAAACAGTCTTGGAAAAATAGAAAAGATCCATGCAGATAATCTTAAGAATGTCCACAATAATTTTAAGCTTCAATGCAGCAACTGTTGCAAACATGACACACTTCTTTAATTCGCTTCTCATATTATATCCATCATTTATTTCTCTTTCTGCCATGCCCCAACAGTGGAATTTCAATTATGACAATCATGAACTGTAATTATACATTATCTGAAGCCCAAGTTCTCTGAAGAGTTCGATAGGCTTACATGGCCTCACCCAAGCCTGTTTGCTTATGATTTTTTGAAGCCTGAACCCACTACTTTGAAGCCAGCTTCTCTAATGGGAACTATTCCAGATAGGCACATCCATTTAGAAATCATTAAAATCATTGGGAAGTTAAGAAATCTTTTCAATACAAGTTTTTCTTCAATATGCAAGCACAAACAAAAGCATCTTAGTCGGATTTGTGATATCTAAGCCCATATTGGCTTATTCATGATCTTTTTTGGCAAGGGTTTGGGGAATGCAGACATGAGAGAGAGAGAGAGAGAGAGAGAGAGAGAGAGAGAGAGAGAATAGATACGTGTGGGTATTTATTTCTTTGCATCAAACGTATGCCACCTAGAGGATTCCACGAGTATATGAGTTACAAGAATGGAATACCGAAACTTAAATCCAGCTGTAGAAGTAGATTGAATGGTGTTAAGATTACGAGAACACGAGATGTGGAATATCATTATCTTATGTATGTATATATGTATGAATCACCGACAGTTAATTCTTTCTTAAAACAGAAAGATCAGCTTAGAACTATATTAGCCAATTCCTTTCCATTGACTGTTTCATTATGCCACTGGAATATAAAATCCAAGCATTTATGTCAACTAGTGATCATTTCAGAAAATGAAACAAAAAAAAAAAGAAGTTAAACAAAAGCAAATAAAAGAAGTACCACAGTGTCAACCCTCCCAAATGATTGGAAATAATTTCTTGACCAAAGGATAAAAACTAAAGGCATATCCATACAAATTTATCAAGAATAGAAAAGCTATAAAGGAATGTGTCAAAACCACCATGGATGAATAAGGGTGAAAAAAACTTAAAGGGTTAAAAACTAAAACAAACTGGCATAGACCCAATTGCAATAATTTGGTATAAATATTTAAAAAAATTAGCCAAAAAAAGAGCAAAATTGATAACTATTTCAGAGATTAAAATTAATGCATCATTCAGAATGATCCATTAACATCTTGTTTAGATCCATAAAATGGATGTTATAATTCTTTAGCTGGGACAAAACTGATATAAATAGAATCATGATCTTCTAACTCTAGTAGTGCTGACAACAAACCATACAGATAGGAACTACAAGAAAGTGAGCAAAAGCTTTACTTTGAATCAGATGTGACACATTGGAATTCCCCAACAATATGGATGGATCAAAACCTTATTGCAGAAACTGGGTCCAGCTTAGAAACTCCCTGAATTTCATGAAGGGTGCCTTTGCTTGCAGCAATTTCACCAGAAATTTAATCAGCTTTGTATTTTCATACAAATAGTGATGTAGAACAACCCGCAGTTGACCCGACCCGGCCGAAAATCGAAAACCCGACCTAGTTTTTTTTTCTTGTTATTTTCATTTTTTAATTATTTCTTAATTTTTAGAGTTAGGATTGAGTTAAGATTAGGGTTTGCTTATAAATAGCTTATTAGTGAGTGTAATTGATTATTATTGATAATGGAATATTGACCGAGAAAACCCTCTCTCCTCTCACAGGTGGACTCCTGATTCCCTCCCTCTTCCTCTTTTCATTCTTCTTCTTCTTCCTCTATCTCCCTTTGCCTGAGACTGATGCTCTCAGATTTACCCCTTCTCTCTTTCTTTTCTTCATCTCCTTCTACCTCTCGTCTAAGCCAGGAACCAGTCATCACTGTTGCTGCCTGGATTCCCAGATTTGCTGCCTCCACCTTCACCCAGTGCCGGGCAGCACTGTATGCCTCCACTGCTCACTGTTCGAAACCCACTCGGCCAGATACCCACAATCGCCTCTCACCCTTCATCACCTATGTTCCAAACTCTCCCAACCGCCGAAGGTACCAACCCCTCTGTCAGTGCAACCTCAACGAACCCATCCCACATCCTTTTGTTCATTCCATTATGCCAAGCCAACCCTTTAATTAACCCCAATCAAATCCCATGCCCAGCCATCCCCATTCCCATCACTGCAGCCTTTCATTTAAGTCATCCATTCCTCAACACCCACCTTTTGAACGATTGACCATCCTTCCTCATATCCATTCCCTGATTCGATCCAGCCCATGTAACCCACAAGCCTTGACCCATTTACCTCATCAAATACCATTAACCCATTTAATCTCTCCATAAATCACCGTTAGGCTCATTTAACCGAATCAACTCACTCAATTTTATCCCTTGACCAAGTCACCCGGCCACTACCAAACTTGATTCCTATTCCGTGCTACATCAAATAGTACTTTCTTTTCATTTCCAGGAAAGTGTGTTGCATACAAACATAAGGGAATCCCATTTGAATTTGAAGCCAGGGGCACATCATGTTGTGGCACCGAAATTTCAGCAGTAAAACTGATCTGAGCCCATTAAGGGATGGTATGTTGAATGATGGCTAACCAAAAAGACTCCCTAAAAAACCAAGATATCCATTAACTCTCTAGAAGCCCAACGACCAGTTCCATCATCTTTGCACTTACTACTTGCAATTCTGTCCTCAGACCATATTCAAAAGGAAGGAATGAAATAATGGGTTCTTTGGCTGGAGTTAAGAAAAGAAAGCATGGCAGAAATGATGTCTTCTTTCCTCTCTTTTTTCTTTTACTTTTCCCTTAAGTATTGTGCAACTCATTCACCTCAGATTCTCTAGTGAATCAATGGTTCAATCCATAATAGTTAAGAAAAGAGAGCATGGCAGAAAACTGCAATTGAAATCAACAATAATAATAATAGAGAAATACAAGAACATAGGGCAAACATTTTGTTATAAGAAGGATTACTTTCCATGATGTCATCTTGAAACACTCAAATCGGTAATATTAAAAAACCTAACTGTCAATTCTCTGACATAATTTACTAATGTGCAATATCGTTTACTACTATGCAATATGGAATGACCAAACACTGCAATAAAACATCTAACAAGCAACAAAAGAAAGAGGATTTCATACTTGTGACCCATCCCAGCGCTGCCCCCAGTAGACGCTGCCAAATCCACCTTCCCCAAGTTTGTTGTCATAATTGAAGTTATTTGTTGCCGCGTGCAATTCCTTGAGAGAAAATGTCCTCCATCCCTTCTTCTCTTTTTCCTTCCTGCAAAAACTGGTGCCAAGAAAGCCATTCTAAGAGAGAGCATCTCTGAATCTCAATCCTAATAAATCAAAGTGACAGTTCAAATGAGGCTTTGAGTACCGAATTCACTATCGATTTTGCATGTTTGGACATGGTGGATTTCAGAACTAATTTCCTATCGTCATTTGCAACCAGAGACACAAGAATCCACAATCTTTGCATAATTCATAGATTAATGAATCAACAGTCTAGTCCAGGGGAACCGGCCGATACGTTTATATCGGTTTTTAAGTGCCGATTAATATCAGCCGATACGTATTGTATTGGTCATACAGTCTATTTCTCTGCCGATATGGCCAATATATCGGCGATATATATCAGTCCGATATCGGCCGAGATGATTTATATCGGTATTTAAAAAAAAAAAATCAAAACGGTGATAGGCCCTGGGTCGAAATATCAGCCAATATCGGCCCACATGTCGGCCGATATTTACGTTTTCAAATTTTTTTAAAAAAAAAACAGTTTTTTTCGATTTTTTTATATTTTTTAATTCAGAAAATAATAAAATAATAAAATAATACCGATATTTAAAAAAAAAAAAAAAAAAAAGAGGAGAGAAATTTATCGACCCCTGGTCTAGTCTACTGAGCTGATATCCAAAGGATTGCAGTTGAAATTCATCCAAATGCCTCATTAAAAAATAAAAACAAAATCCCTAAGATCTAATATTTAAAAATTCTTGGAATATGTAATGTTAGCAGTAACAGATCCCCTAAGCAAGTTAGACATTCCCCCCCTCTCCCTAAAAAAAAATAATAATAATTCTAAGAGGCCTGGACACCTTGGTCTTCAAAAAAAGATTTACCCGACTGTCAACAACAACACTTCAAATCCCATATTTCATTTCCCCATTGCAGAAGAAATCCCCACATGAGTGCTTACTTTAGCAACCCCACTCACCATAATGCAAATTAAAGTAAAGCCCTTTGTGGAAGGAAAGAAATGTCAGAAAATGAGATGGACGATAAATTCACCGTAATATTGTTCTGCATATTTCTCTTGTTTATTCTACTAAATAAAAGCCATATTTATAAATTACATTAAAATATTACTTTCCTATATATATATATATATATATATATATATATATATATATATCAAAATCAATAACAATTTAAATCACATCATCATATATCTTAACAGATGAAGGGAGAAAAGCTCCAAACCAAATCCCATGTTTCATCTCTCCATAGCCCAGAAGAAATCCCCACATGGGTACATTCTTTAGCGGCCCTACTCACCATGGCGCAAGTTAAAATAAAAACCTTTTCTAAGGAAACATGAAACAGAAGCTTCAGACCAGAGCCAACTTTCATTTTCCCATTGCAGAAGAAATCCAGACATGACTGCCTACTTACAGCGATCCTACGCAAGAGAAGGAGAGGGAGAGGGAGAGGGAGAGGGAGAGAGAGAGAGAGAGAGAGAGAGAGAGAGTTGGGTGAAATTTGGATACCAATTTGAGGCATTTCCGCAGCAAAACTTTACGAAGAAGGCCATGATTTTAGTGATTCTGTTAGAAAATCAGTGGCAAACATGACAATTACGAGACCATAAGAGCAGTGACTGCTGCTGCTGCTGCAGAGGCGAAGCCGATTTTCGATGGAATGGATTGGATTGGATTTGAATTTGGGGGCGTTTGGGCGAAAGCGATGCCTGATGTCTCGCTCCAAAAAAAACACAGAAACAGAGACGCCAGCGAAAGAGAGAAAGACCGAGAGTTGGAAACTTGGAATACACGGATTTCTAAACTTTTTTTGGGTTTTACTTTCAAAGGCCCATTGGGGAAAAATGTTGTCCATTTCCAAATTACGTAGTCCGCGGACTACATAAATTAATTGTTGGGGCCCATGCAAGATCAATCTGTCTGTCCTTGTGACATGGTTGACGAGATATGCTCATATTTTAGACAGACAGATGGAATAGGCATTTGACATTTGTGAGCAATGGAATTGATGTTTTTAATAAGAAAAAATATTAAATATATTTTATTTTAAAATAAAAATAGACAGATAAATGATAAATTCAGTCTCTCGTGTTATTAAAAATAATAATGTTTCTATTACTTCTCTATATTTCAAATAAAGATATATTTATTATAAACTGGATTCCACGTCGTCAAATGAGATAGATAAAAAATTTATAGATATATAATTTAAGGAATAAATTTCAATTTGATCATTATAACATTATGAGCTAATTTATAAAAAAATTAATAGTATATAATAATTAAAATCTAAAAATCTAAAAGTAAAAATTAAAATAATCATATGAGACTTAAATTTTATACATCAAATGTCTTTGTTTTTACATAATTGATTAGAAAATATATGGTCTATTGTAACAGTCCGGCCCATAAAAAGGGCTTTGGGGATCGGCCAACAAGATATTGTCCGCTTTGGGCCCACACGCGCACACACGTGGACACGCGCGAGCCCGCACGATTTTTGGGTCGGACCCAGCCCAAGTCCGGATTCCAAAACAGCGTCTTGTTGGTTTGAGGGAGCAAGGCTACTTATAAACCCCCTCTCAAACTCCTCAAATTCCGATGTGGGACTTTCCACAACTCCCACCCACTGCTGGGCTGTCGGATCCGACCGACCCACTCTGCTGGCCCGTTCGACAGGCCCCAGTTTCACTTGGATCAGCCTATCTAGGGCCTGGCCTGTAATACCCTGCCCCAGATTAGGTGTATTTTACCTCGTTAATCGTGTTTAGCCGGTTGATCTCGAGGTTTTCGGTCAGGGCTTTGAGGAAAGCCCAAGCGAGGCTCAATCCGAGCTCGTGAGCTCAGAGACCCAGCCCGTTCAGCTGGAGGGGTATTTTAGTAATTTACCACTTTTAGATGCAATTTTATAAATTATATTGATGTGTGTATATTATTGGTGGATAATATTCTCCTTAATGAAGGATTTGCATTTATTATTTTAAAATGATTTAATTTTCAGAAAATGATATTTAAATATCGCCCGTCGAAACTCCAAAAGGGAGTTTTAATTATTTTAAATAATTTCGGGAAGGAGATAAATTTGGTAAACTGGTATTTGGTGTTAAACCATTTTAGGAATGATCTAGATATTTCATTTTACTTCAAAACAAGATTTACAAATTAGTTACTTTTACATTTGTTTAAATAAGTAATTATGGGTAAAATGTGATTTTCGTTTAAATCAAGGGTTTTTAGTGAGAGATAATTTCTGAAATAATTATGGTGACCTAGGTTTTCAAAACCCAACCCATCTGTAAGGTTGGATCAAGTTTTTGAGTTTTAAATCAGTACTCTTAGTTCAAAAATCAATTTTTTCTTAAAACAATGACTTATCTGCAAATTTGAAAATAACAGAGGGCTGATCTGCGAGCAGGGAAAACCTGCACACGCCATGCAGGCGCGTACACTAGTGCTCGGCCGTGTCACGCCTCGACCCGACCAGTGGGCCAGGAACGCGACTGATTTTTTTTTTTTTTTTTTTTTTTAAGGAAAGTAAACTAATCCACAAGCACTCTTACTGGGCCGGATCAACAGTTAGGCCCAGCGGTTACACATCAGCCCGCTAAGAGGACTCAAACATGTACCATATGCATGCCCCATAGACATAGCAAAACAACACAATAACATCCACTAATAATAAGATCAAACAAATATTAACATTGATAAATCAATCCATAACATCGTCTCAAATGGCAACATAGCCGATTACAATAGTCAAATACAAATTAAGTACCACATCCGGTACTTAATACAAAAATAACGGTTCCGAGAACCAACAGAAAGAGATCAGGGCATTCCGCCCCGGGGGAATCCCAAAACACTGCCTTGGCTCAAACGCCCTAAGTTTGAAAGAGAGGGTCCTCCTCCTCGGGTTCATTGCCTGAAAAGGTGAGTGGTGTGAGCTAACTAGCCCAGTGAAGGATAATTAACAGTGCACATTAAGCAAATAGTAAAACAGGTTAACAACAGTTAATATCACATGCTTGATAACAGTAAGCATAATCTCAAATAAGATAATAACATCATCAACTATCAATCACTGCCATTATCCACCGTAACGCCTGCCGACTACACTGAGACCAGTATTAAGTCCCGACACGGTCAAAATACATACTTGCAAGTACATCTCCGGCTCTTAAACGTAACCGGTACTGACACCCTCAAGTCAGCAACTGACGACAGCATGGTCCGCCCATGGTCCAGTAGACATAAACCATCTCTCATATGGCCGATATTGGTTCAATAGCCCAGGTACGTGGAAGCAGTCTTACATACACATACGGTCAACACCGTAATATCAAATAATCACAGCACTCTTACCATAGTGCATTATGTATCGGCACATGAGTGGGTTCGTCAAAATCGAAACCACTCATTGCTCAAAATAACACCTGTTTACAAAATCTGCAGAGTTAAGTTCCCTCACCGTGATTGTGTGGTTTCGCGGTCTCTGTCAAACAACATACAAGTGCTCAATCAATATACATAACAAATACGTACATATACGTAGGATTTGGAAATCATATATTGTCCTACGAAATATCCGGGTTTAATGGAATGAGTCTCCTATTTGGTTTCTATCCTCCTTTTAATTTATCCACAAGATAAAAAAATAAACATAAGGGGCTCAGTCCAAACTCATATTGTCTTCTGGGCATTGACCAGATTGACTTATTGAGTAAGGTCTAGATCCTCGGGTCACTTCTCGGTTGTCTTCTGGATAGGACCAGAGCTGACATTTTGAGTAGGCCTCGAGGTCACTCAGTGCCCGACTATAGTGCCGGCCTGAAAGCGAATCACTCAGTTCCCGACTAATGTTGGACTGAAAGCGTATACAATAGTATTTACACTATAAATAATAAGAGGAAAAAGTGTTAGTACATTTTTTATTTAACAGGGGGGTTTAAATCACAACAATTAATCAAACACACTGAATAATCATCAATAATAGATAAAGAAACAATATTTTATCATTTTTCAAAACAGTGTTCCTCGGAACATCACTTCGGAACTTGGGTCAGTGGCTTCGGATCATCCGAACCACATAAAACTGAGTCACTGGCCTCGGAACTCGGGGCCTGACTTCGGATCGTCCGAAGAGTGGGTCTCGGACCGTCCGAAGTCCATCCGAACAGGAAGAACAGAAAACAGAGGTCTCGGTGGGTCGGCAATGCTCGGAACGTCCGAAGCTTGGGTTCGGACCTTCCGAGATGGCTCGGTCCTTCCGAAAAGGGTCTGGCTCACCTCGGGCGGACTGGGCTTCGGGTTGAAGCTCGGAACGTCCGAGGGTCACAGCTCGGACCGTCCGAAGTTTCGGACCGTCCCGGCTCTTGGACTTTCCGAGAGTCGTCTTCTCCAACTGTCTACAACAGCAGATAGTGACAGCGGAAATACACTGAAATGCGATTCCAGAAAGGGAGGGCTTCCTGGATTCGTTTTTCACATGCGTCTGATCTGATGGACTCCTCTGGGAGTCCTCTTTCCATAGGGAGAGGTTTGGAGCTCAAAAGCTCAAAGGGTCATCCGATTTTAAGGGTAAATCCTCACGGGTACATGAAACCCATGGTTTTCCTTAAAATTTAAAACTGGTTTTTCTCAGTGAAAACAAGGTCAAAATCTGATTTTCTTGATTCTAAATCGGTTAGAATTTAAAAAGGAATGCAATGGATACCTTGGTTTTGATTCCTGGGTTGAAATTCAGATTTTTGAAAATCTTTCCTTAAGCTTACTGTTACTGAAAAACAGCAGCTCAGGGTCGGTCGGTCGGAAATCAAACAGAGAGCAGAGAAGAGAAGAATTGCTGGGATTTGAAACGGAAGAAGGGGCCTTGAATTTATAGGCTCCTCTCGCCGGAAAATCGGCTGAAATCCGATGGGACGGGACGGCAGAAGGTGATGATCACCGCCGAACGGCCAGTGCACGCGGCAGGGCGTGTGCAGGCTGTTCTGGTTTTGCAGATCAGTCCCCAATTATTTCCCAATTTGCAGAAAGGGCCTGGTTTAAGAAATTTTGATTTTTAAAACTAAAAGTACTAATTTAAGACCTCAAAAACTTAATCCAACCTTACAGATGGGTTGGATTTTTAAACCCTAGGTCACCATAGAAATTTCAGTTTTTATCTCTTAATAAAATCCTTTGATTTAAACAAAAATCACATTTTACCCATAATTACTTAATTAAACAAATGTAAAAATAACTAATTTGTAAATCTTATTTTGAGATGAAATGAAATATCTAGATCAATCTTAAAATGGTCTAACACCCAATACCATTTTCAAAATTTATCTCTTTCCCGAAAATATTTAAAATAAGTAAAACTCTCTTTCGGGGTTCCGACGGTCGATAAATAAATATTATTTTCTGAAACTAAATCATTTTGAAATAATAAATGCAAATCATTCCATAAGGAGAGTATTATCAATTAATGACAATCACCAAGTTACACTAATTCGAGAAATAATCACAACAAACGGTAAAATTACCAAAATACCCCTCCAGCTGAACGGGCTGGATCTCTGAGCTCACGAGCTCGGATTGGGCCAAACTTGGGCTTTCCTCGAAGCCCTGACCAAAAACCTCGAGATCATCCGGTTAAAACACGAATTTTAGTTAAAACATGCTTGGTTCGGGGCAGGGTATTACAGGCCAAATTTTCAGCCATCATGAGATTTTCCGTCTCGTCCCATCGAACAGCAAGTTCCGGCCGGCGAATGATGAACCCCGTCTGTCCCATCCCATCGTCGTCGCTGCTTGTACAGCTGATTTCCGGCGTCTCTCCTGAGATGATTTTCCTATAAATTCAGCCTCCCTCATTCAGTTTGAACTCCCAGCAAATTTGCATTTCTCTTCTCCTTCTCTGTTCTCTGTATTTCCAACCGAGACCTGTTTAAGCTAACCGAGACCTGTTGTGCTTCTGTTTTTTTTTATAACAGTAAGCTTAGTGGAAGATTTTCCAAAAACCCGAATTTCAGACCAGGAACCCAAGCCAAGGTATCCATTACATTCCTTTTTAAATTCTAACCAGTTTTGAATCAAGAAAATCGAATTTTGACTCTGTTTTGATTGAGAAAAACAAGTTTTAAGTTTTAAGAAAAACCATGGGTTCCATGTACCCGTGAGCTTTCACTGTTAAAATCAGATGACCCTTTGAGCTTCTGAGCTCCAAATCTCTCCCTATGGAAAAAGGACTCCCAGAGGAGTCCGTCAGACCAGACGGATGTGAAAAATGAATCCGGGAAGCCCTCCCTTTCTGGAATCGCATTTCACTGTGGAACCGCCGTGACTGTCTGCTGTTGCAGATAGTCGGAGAATATGACTCTCGGAAGGTCCGAGAGCCGTTCTTCGGACGGTCCCGAGCCGTGACCCTCAGACGTTCCGAGCTTCACCCGAAGCCCAGTCCGCCCGAGGCGAGCCAAACCTCTTTCGGATGCACCGAGCCGAGCTCGGAAGGACCAAGCCCAGCTCGGAAGGACCGAGCCCAGCTCGGAATGACCGAACCCATTCGGAAGGTTCAAGACCTGTCTTCGGATGTTCCGAGGCTTCAGACCCACCGAGACTTACTGTTTTCTGTTTTATCAGTTCGGATGGACTTCGGACAGTCCGAGACCCAGTCTTCAGATGATCCGAAGTCAGGCCCCAAGTTCCGAGGCGATGTTTCGAGGAACACTGTTTTAAAGGATAAAATATTGTTGGAGTATTGTTTTTGTCTAATATTGATGATTATTTAATGTGTTTGAGTAATTGGTATGATTTATACCCCCTTGTTAATTAAAAATGTACTAACCCCTTTTCTCTTATTATTTATAGTGTAAATACTATTGTATTCACTTTCAGGACGACACTATAGTCGGGCACTGAGTGACCTCGAGGCCTACTCAAAATGTCAGCTCTGGTCCTATCCAGAAGATAACCCAGAAGTGACCCGAGGATCTAGACCTAACTCAATAAGTCAATCTGGTCAATGCCCAGAAGACAATATAAGTTTGGACTGAGCCCTTTTTATTATATTATTATCTTGTGGATGATTTAAAAATGATAGAAACCAAGTAGGAGACTCATTTCCATTAACCCTGGATATTTTGTGGGAAAATGTATGATTTCCAAAATACTACGTATGTGTACGTATTTGTTATGAATATTGATTGAGCACTTGTATGTTGTTTGAATAGAGACTGCGTAACCACACGATCACGGTGAGGGAAACTTAACTCTGCAGATTTTGTAAACATGTTTTATGATGAGATAAGTATTGAGTAATGAGTAGTTTCAATTTCGATGAACCCACCCATGTGCCTATACACGATGCACTATGGTAAGAGTGCTAATGTTGATTGAAATATTACGATGTTGATCGTATGAGTATGTAAGACTGCTTCCACGTACCTGGGCTATTGAATCAATATCGGCCATATGAGAGATGGTTTATGTCTACTGGACCATAGGCGGACCATGCTGTCGTCAGTTGCTGACTTGAGGGTGTCAGTATCGGCTAAGTCATAGCCGAAGATGTACTTGCAAGGATGTATTTTGACCGTGTCAGGACGTAATACTGGTCTCAGTGTAGTCGGCAGGCATTATGGTGGATAATGACAGTAGTTTGATAATGTTATTATATTATTTGAGATTATGCTTATTGTTATCAAGCATGTGATATTGAACTGTTGCTAACCTGTATTATATTTACTTAATTTGCATTGTTAATTATCCTTCACTGGGCTAGTTAGCTCACACCACTCACCTTTCAAGCGATGAATCCGATGAGGAGGACCCTCTCTTTCAGGCTTAGGGCGATTAAGCTAAGGCAGTGTTTTGGGATTCCCCCGGAGAGGAATGCCCTGATCTTTCCCTATTGGTTCTTGGAACCGTTGTCTTTTATTAAGTACCGGATGTAGTACTTAATTTATATTAAAATGATGTAATAGGCTATGTTGCCTTTTGAACCCATGTTTTAAATGATGAATCAATGATTGATTTTCTTATGCTTTGTATTAATCCATGTTAGATTTGATTTGAGCATGTTATGATATTGTTATGTCTTGGTTTTTGGAAAGTATACGGTACATGTTTGAGTCCACATAACGGGCTAATGTGTAACCGCTGGGCCTAACTGTTGATTCGGCCCAGTAAGAATGCTTGTGGTTTAGTTTGCTTATCTTAAAAAATAAAATAAAAAAATATCAGTCGCGTTCTGGGCCCACCGGTCTGGTCGAGGCGTGACATGGCCTCTGGCTCATGGGTCAGGATATCACATCTATTTTAATATTTAAGTAGTGACCTTCTTGAATAAGAAAAAAAACCTTAAGAAGATCTTCAAAAAATAAAAATAAAACTTGAGAAGTCTTCTAGAGTTTTCTAGAAGAAAGTGCAGGAAGCTACTAATAAGATTGCATAGGTATGCAAAATGCCTATTTGTTAAGATTGCTATGAAAATTATTTAACTCTAAAAAAGAAGATCTATTCAATTATTTCGAGTTAATTTTTTAAATTGAAAATAAATTATTAAAAAAAAATATTTTATCTATCTCGATCAATCTGTATCAAATGAATTATAAAATAATAAATTTAAGTTAAAATAAACTAGGACTATATTGGATATTGTGTTTTGGCGGCAAAAATGCCCAAGCATTTTACAATTTTGCCTACTTAGATTTTTTTCAAGTGAGATCATTAATATTTCTTCACATCAAATGAATTATAAAACCTCCTATGCGACTCTTTTACAATTTTGCCAAAAAAAATTATTATTTGACCAACTCATAGTAAAAAAAAGCTTGGTTTTTCCATATGAATACTTAAATAAGAGTGCTTGTTAATCCAAAAGAGTTGAACTAATCCAAAGGAGTTGAGAGCATTTTCACATATCGGGTGGATAGTCTTCGTAGACTTGTACTTTTATTTTGCTTTAGGTTCTTTGGATGCTTGTAATTTGATAGTTTGTTTTGTATAATCTCTTAGGCCCCCTCTGTAGTTCTCTTTTTATATATTTTGTATTCTTGTTCTTTTAATAAAATTTTATCCTTTTAAAAAAACAATGGTTAAGAATTATTTCAAGAATTTGGAGTCTTAAATTCGATTTTCACTTCATTTTAAATAACAGCTTCTTGTACAGTAATTTTGTGTGTAGATAGGAAAATTTACACATGGTCTGATCACTCTAAAAGACGTGAATACCTTAGTAAAAAAAGTAAGAGTGCTCATTAAGAATGCTTAGTGTGATCATTTGTCAATCAAATTTTCACAAAAAAATCCTATCTAATTTTTTTGTTCTAAGTATTAAAATAATATTAATATATATTTTTTAAAATTTACATATGAAAAATCGACTATTAGAGCAACCGATGCAAATCAATCTTCAATTTGAAATATGTATTGATTTCATGTTTACGTTTGAAAATTAGAAAGCTAAGTGGCCCACCTCACCTGGGTGGCATTACCCTTGACTTGGAATAGAATCACAAATTGATTTTGTGCCGAGGGAGATTTTCATGCAGCGACAACATGCGAGACACGACTTGGCTATCAATATCTTCTCTCTAAGACTTGACTTATATTTCTGAATTAGATGTTTATTCAATTCTATCTTATTTTGTATTTAATAGATCATTGATTTTATTTTCAATTTTTTATATTTTTAGATAAAATTAAATCTTTAAAATTTTAAAAAGTATGGTTTTTCTTATTTGGTTGAGGTGATTTTTATAAACATTCTATTCAAATAATAATCTTTACAACCAATCCATTGAGTAGATCCATATAAACTTCATTAAGAGAAATCACAAATAAAGTACAGTTGGTTGGGCTAACAAACGAGTCTTACCTTAAATTATAGAAAGAATTTTAAGAATTTATACAAAACTTTAATCACTCTACTTAATAGCTAATCCTTTTGGATAGACACCCACTATTAACAAATAGTATGAGAGATAGGTCTAGATCATCTGGACAGACGAGTTAGATATCCTCGTTCGAGAGGAGATTGTTGAGCTGAATACGAACGAATCATACATTAAAAGTGTAGAAAGATATCTTGAAATTTATAAATAAATAACTAACATTCACTTGACAATCACCACAAACTATATATATATATATATATATAATAAATATTATATATAAAGTAAAGAAATATAGAATTATAGATTAGAAAAAGGCTATCTCATAGAGTGTCTAACGAGAATCATGTCAACACCTCAAGTGCAAATCATCATGAACTAAAATCATATAGTTTAATATATACTTTATATGTTAAATAATAAACATAATATATAAAAGTAAAGAGATATAGAATTATAAATAGATAAAAAACTGTCATTCAGTATCAAAAGAGAAGTATATCTACACCTTGGATGCAAATTATCATGGAATAAAAGTAGTGCTACACTAAAATGACATAATTCAAGAGACTCTTTTTTAGATAAAAATTATTTAAAGGGTTGTTTGGTAATATAAAATTTAGAATTTCATTTACGAAGTGCTATATATTTATTAGAACCAAAATATTTCATGTATAGAAGAACCAAAAGATAAATAAGTCGCTTTGATTTGTATTTAGAAGAAATTAGAAGTCTTAAATATGTGGAAAAAAGTTGAAAAAAAATAAGAATATTAGAGGCAGAAGAAACCAAATGCACAATTTGATTTTTTTTTTTTAAAAAAGAGATGGAGAATTGTGAGTAGATCATCTCAATTTAAAGGGACACAAAAATACAATAATTTATAATATAAAGAAGGAACAAAGAAATCAATAATCACGTTAATAAATGTATATTTTAGAGTATAATATTTTTTTTTTTAATTTACATGTGAAAAATTGTGAGAAACTCAACTTAAAACTGCAGGAGGAGAGTGATTCATTGTGAACTAGTACACAAGGAATAATTTCGCTGAGTTAGACTCAATTTGGATGGAGGGGAGGAGGGGGTAAGTGGGTAACACTTATTTGGTAATGAAAGGGTGAGGGTAAACACCCTCCTGCTCTTTTTGAAAATGAAAACCCTTTTAAATATGGGGGTTTTAAGAAACCCTTATCTCTTTTTACTTCTTTTTGTATATATAGAGTAATTTTTTTAAATATTTATTAATTAATGAATATTATTTAATAATTATATTTCATAAAATTATATTTTATTTTGTATATTATATAAATTTAATAAAAATATTAATTATTATAAAATTATTAATATGTGAGATTATCTCTATTTTCAATTATCAAATAAGATATTTTTTTTCTGAAAGATAAATTCTAACTTTACCTCTATAATTATCGATACAAAAGCAAGAGGTAAACCCCGGTAACCCCGGAAAATTTACCAAACGCAGCCCGGTTTAAAGTCTCCTTTAGTTTTTAGTGGGATTAGGGTTTGAGCCCGACTATTCCTAATTCGCGCTCCGTTTAAATCGGCACTTGCGCAAGCTCCACCGGTTAGAAAATCAACATCTGAAACTCCCAATTACTTTCTCCTCTAGACTCCGATGGAAAGAGACGATGATTCTGATACCCCCGAAGAGCTCACACTCCAAGAGGTATCTCTCTCTGTTGGTGCACTTGTCTTTTCAGTTCCAGTATCATACAATCGCATTTATGCATTTTTGTTGACAATTGTTCTTTGACGCAATCCATCATTGATTCGAGTAGTGCCATCAGTAAAAAATTGGGCCCAAGTCTGAAATATTGGCCGAAGTTTTTTCAGTCTGGATATTAGCTGAAATATGCAAATTTCGAAATTTGGGCTTGGTTGAGATTTTTTGGTTCATTTTGGGACCCATTTTTTTTTCTTTTTTCTTGTCGAGATTAGTAACTCATGCACGCCTCAGAGAGGAAGTTAACCCATGTAAATGATTTTCCAAAATGTTACGATTCTTCTCTCGTCTTTGAGGAATTTTGAGAGAGAGATGAGAAAATATAAAATTCAGAGTAAGAAAATCAGTTTCAATTTGAGGGGAACCTGGGTACCCTCATCACACACAAGTAAACATAAAAATTCTGCCTGTTTCTGTTCCTTCCAAACAGTTTATTTTGTACATACCATTCCTATTCAAATTCATAGACTAACTGGAAGTACAGAATCTAACCTGCCATATTAATTTAAATGAGCTCAAAACAAACTGAAACGTAATAACTGAAATCAGATCTAATGGCATTGTGCTTGCATCACTCCTCCCCCCTTGATGTCATCTTGTCCTCAAGGTGACTATTGGGATACTTGCGCATAAGATCATAATGGCGTTCCCAGGTTGCTTATTCTAGTGGTTGCCCCTACCATTGAATGAGAACTTCGGTGTCAGCCTAATTTCCCCTCTTGACCATCCTCCTAGCTAGAATCTTTTTAGGTTGTAAAGCTGAGTTTTGATCATCAAAAGGGATGATGGTGTTGCTTGTGTATGAACACTGTGGACCAAGTTTCTTCTTAAGTTGAGAGACATGAAATACAGGATGTATTTTTTATCCTGCAGGGAGGTCAAGCTGGTATGCTACAGTCCCAATTTGATCCAGTGCTTGGTATGGGTCACAATATTTTGGAGCAAGCTTTTGAGATCGGCGAGCAGAGATTGTCCTTTGCCGATAAGGTTGAAGGCGCATGAAGACTCAATTGCCAACATCAAATTCTCTTTCTGTATGGTGGAGGTCAGCTTGACGTTACATACAGGCACAGCCTTTAATTAGATTCCCTTTCAGTTCCTGCAACATAACAGCCCTGTCCTTCAGCTCATCCTCAACAGCCAGTACCTTTTAGTTCCTGGAATATGGTCTAAGAGTGTGGGTGGTGGTATGCCATATACTGCCTCAAATGGGGTGGTGCCAATGGATGAGTGGTGGGTGGTAGTATACCACCGCTCAAGCCAAGCAAGCCATTTAACCTGTTCCTTGGGATGTCCGCTACAAAAAAAATCTCAGATATGTTTCTAAGCACCTATTAAGTACCTTAGACCGACCATTAGTTTGAGGATGGTAAGCAGAACTCAGTTTCAAAACGGGGTCCCAAACAGCTTCCATCAGGGACCAAATGTCCAAAATAATTGGCTCATGGACTGGGGTATTGAGTCAGGCCTCCAAATTCATATAAATCAGCTCATTACTGTCCAAGGAAAATATTCCAAGAGAGGGCATAGAAAATATTGGTTTCCGTACAATATTTTTTTAAGGAAGGTTACTCTTTAGGAGTGTTGAATAAAGTTTTATCGTCTTTTAGTTTTCATTGGTTCGTATCACACATACGTGACATGCGTAGATGGGATTGATGATGCTCAAAACATCTATTTTGTGTATCTCCCTTTTAATTGGTTGCCAAAAACCTTTACAGCTGGCTGCTCAACGAATGTAATCTTAGTTCGTGCTAAATGTCAGGCAATTGAGAAACTGTGAAAAGATGAAGTATCGATGGTTGAGTTACATATTACAAGATGCGTGGAGTGACAAGAAAGGACAAATTTGGAAGTTAGATTGATGGCATTCAAAACATCTATATTGTGGGTCCCTCTTTTTATTTGGTTACTAAAAGCCTTTTACACTTAGCTGCCTAATTGATTTAATCCCTTTACACGTGGAGTTCATGGTTGAATTTGTGCTAAATGTCGGGCAATTAAGAAACTGTGAAAAGATGGTGTATATGGCTGAGTTACGTGTTATATGTTGTGTGGAGTAACAAGAAAGGATAAATTTAGGAGTTAGTGCATAATTCAAAGTCCAGATGTGGTTTTGTTAAAACGTAGAAATTAAAAAAAAATGGCATTTAAATGGTTTGTACATGCACAAGGGAGTAAAGGGTAAGGAAAGATGATCCCAATGCTCTATGTATGCACTCACGAGGTTGTAGGGTTTGCTCTGTGTGTGGAGGACAACCATTGAATGAAATTCATTAGTCAAATTTGAAATTTTGATGTGATAGACCAAAATTACCTTGGAAAGGAAAAACCATGTGGAGAGAGATACAATAGGGACATGGGGGCGATTGAAACAATTGTCCTACCTTCCTCATTCTCATCCTCTCTAGAAAAATCTTTTGCTTGCTATAATTGCCTCTCTATCTCTCTCTTGGGAGAGGGGTAGTTTGGCAAGTGAAAGATCTTCATAGAGAGTTATGAGAGTGAGGAAGGTGGGTCAAGTATTCTAATCACCAATTTTGGGCTCGTGTATCCCTCTTTTATTTCTTTTTATGCACTTTTACCTTTTTGAGGCGATAATTGATGTATGAAATTCATATTGTAAATTGGGCCGTTGAATTTCATCAAATGGCTGCCCTCCATGTGCAAAGGACAATAACTTGGGAACTAGTTTGTTAGGGATCATCCTATAAAAGGAAGACACCAATAGAGGCTGGGAATGACTTAGATTTGATTTATTAGATTATGAAGTGGGATAAGTGATAAAGAATGTATTGCTAACTGCTCAACCAACACCACCCCCCCCCCCCCCCCCCCCCCACTTTTTATTTATATTTTTAAGTATTGCTAAATGGGTTTGATTTGAGAAGTAGAAATCTAGTTAAACCTAGATAGAAGTCTTATGACTAAGGTGGTGGTGATGATAATGATGATGTATAATTCTGATGTTTCAAATAATTAGAGACTAACTTAATGTTAAATTTGTTGGTTTACATTGATACACACTGAGTCAACGGGCAAAGTGATTTCCTTTTTTTGAAATAAAGAGCTCAAGCCTATTTTTGGGAGAGTGTTTATTAAGGAGCCGCATTATAGAGTTGATTGTTTGTTTAAAACCTTGTCCTTTGGTTTCAAAGAAAAACTGCCTAATATTCTTTGTTAGAAATATTAGAAGTCATTTGCTTCAGTACTCTCCCTCTCTCTCTCTCTCTCTCTCTCTCTCTCTCTCTCTCTCTCTCTCTCATGCATTTGCATCACTACATCAACCCACAAAGTAAGATGATGGGGACAAAAAAATGTTACCTTAACTAAAAACTGAGAGCAATAAATGGTTATTGATCACATGTAAGACATGTGTTTGTTTGTAACTATTTCCTTAAATAGATTTCATGTCTTCTAAAAGTTTTAACTTCTCTTGTAATCTTTCATATTTGGTAGCAATTTCTTTTTATAGGTTTAATCTGGTTGATCTTCATTTGACTGCTCTTGATTGGGTTCATGTTTATTGATGATTCTCTATAGGGCATTAAACAAGATGAAGAGATTCAGAAGGTTCATAGAGAAAGTAAGACTAGGTATTGGCCTGGATATCATGCATTTATTTTTTAATTTTAAGTTGTTTCCTTGTTTGGATTCGGCTTATAAGTACCCATTCTGCAATTTTATTTTTCTTTTATTTTCATTTTTCTCCTCTTCGAGTTAATACTCTGGTTTAGCTACTTATGTTTTGAGTTACCTTTCAAAAAAAATAATAAATAAATAAATTGCACCGTTGGTATTTAAGTTCTAGGGTCAGTTACATATTAGGTATGTTTAATTTTGGGACAGTTTTCTCCTTTGAATTAAAATAGGACAATTTTTTCTTTGAATTAAAATGTGACAGTTTTTTCCTTTGAATTTAAATCATGTATGGCTGTTTCTGTTTGTTCCTTATTATAAAAAGGGTGGTATGTAGCCAAGAAAGGGATGGAGATTATGATGAATTAGATGAGTAAAAGTTCCTTACAAACAGTGGTGTGTTTGTGAAGTTGAGCACTGCAATTCATTGCAGAATCTGTACAGAAGAATACTGCTGCAACACGTTGAGAGTCTCTCCTATTCCCCGGCTTAAGTCCTGGTGTTGTGGCTTCGTATTGCCATCTGTGAGAGCCAGGTTGTTGTAACCTGCTACTCAGGCCCAACTGTGTGGGACTGATCCAGATTTCCCTATAGAGACCAGACCAAAGTTCTGGTGTTATCAACGAAGGAGATTCACAACAGAGCAGGGACGATACCCATTGGCTGCTTCTGTTGAAGCCTGGCCCTGCAATCAGCAGCATCTGTGTAGCATCTTGGTGACGAGAGTTGGAAGACCTGCTCACCTGTTTCGAAAGCCAACAGTGGTGCTTGCTGAACTTGGATTTAAAACCCAAGTGTGGAGTGATGTATTAGCAATAAACAATTTATCTCTCTTCCTTTAGCAATTTGTGCATTGGTTGGAGTTCTATTGCTGCCTCAGACAGCGATTTCTTGTGGTGATTCAAGCCCAGTCCAAGTACTGACAGTGGGTTGAATCTGACCCGGCCTCTGCTTAGAAGTCAGGGTCCAATTGCGTGGCTGTACAGGTCCTATTTTATTGTGGTCTCAGTTAGTTTGCAGCCCTCTACAACCAGCAAGGTAGAATTGACTGTTAGTGTAAGATAACAGTTCAAGATAATTGGAGGGTACTAAGATGGTATTGGTGGATCATGATGCTATCTGATTCAATTCAAATGAACCCAATATTGTTTGGGTTAATATTATCGTCAAATCACCGGTTTGTGTAAATCCTTTCTGGTTATGAATTTTCACCTGGACTATTCAAGTTGTGATTAGGCTTCCGCGTAGTAGTTGGGTTTCGACAATCTGTTCATCCTTGACTACATCATGATTTCTATCTGTTCATAAGCTATAAACGTGGATTCCTTAATTTGTATTCATGTGTATCTGGGTGTGTTTATTTACAGCATCATAGATAACTAGTTTTGTTTCCTTGTAGGGTTGCTCAAGAAGGAAAAGAGCGGCGAAGGCAGTGGGCACAAAGGAAAACACAACAAAAAATAAAAGGTGATGCAGCCATTGAAGTATCCATGAAAGAGACCCCTCAAGAAGCAGAAAATGCCTTTGAAGTGCTGCCAAGCGACGTAGTCAACCTCCTTGTATCCCGTGAAAAGTATGTTGTGCTTTCGTTCTTTGTGGATCAATTGTTGTTCAGTTCTTTGTTATCTTTTTAGGTGTTGGATATTTTGGTTTGGCAAGTTTGCCTTCATCTTAATCCAATGGGGTTGGAGTGATGGCCAAGAACCATCTCTACAAGTGGGCGGTCTTGAGTTCAATTCCTACTCCTCCCAAAGGGCCACTCCATGTAGTGTTACCCAGTGTGTGTGGATAGGGAGGTTTGCACATGCCTCAAGGATTAGTCAGGTGCTCTAAGAGGCGTGGACACCTTGGTCTTCAAAAAAAAAAGTTTGCCTTCATCTTGAATTTATTGTCAGCTAGATACTCCTTCTGTCGTAATTTAGTTGTCTTATATGGATTTTGAAATTGTCCCAAAATATTTGTCTCATTTATACTGGAGTAGCATAAAGTGTGCTGAAAAGGGATGATATCACATGGAGTGCTAGCTTTATATAGAGAGTTCCTTAAAAAATACAAATGTTTCAAATGAGACAACTAAAATGGGATGGAGGGAGTATTAAATTTGTTTATTTGGTTGTCTCTGTCTTCTAGTTGTCAACTTAGTTAGGAAATGCTAGCCTGCTTCTCACCTGCATCATTCTCTATTGGTTAATCACATTCTCATGTAGGATGATATAAGGTTTACTTGTTTATGCAGAATCCAAATTTGGGCTTGTCTATTTTTTTGTTTCTCTTTACCACCATAAGTGAGTTTGTAAATGTTGACCATCTATGTTAAGAGGGGGAAAACCCCTCATTTTCACTGATTCCAGCATTTGTTTCAAATAATTTTTTTTCCCAAATCCCCTTCATTTTCTTTCCTTTACAGTATAAGATGGTTTGGGAATGGGGGCTCGACATGAGATCTGGGAATGCAGAGGAAGAGGATTAAGTTTAGATTCCCCTATTATCATTTTAGGTGCATAAAGGGCAAAGGTGGCTCCTCCCATTGCTTAATGAAAAAGCAAAGTACACAGGATATGTAGGAGATAATTACTGTTGTAAACACCTGTATTATTACACCATTTGCACATGGGTTTTGTATACACCTTTATTACTGCCAAAAAAAAAAAGAGACTTCTGCTTAAAATTTCGGGCCAAACTTCGGGCTTTTGGCCTGAGCATACATATGTTCAAGCTTGAGCCCAATTAGTCTTCAAGCTTAAAATTAAGAGTTAAGCTCTATTTATTTGGGCCTGCCTCTTCTAGCTTTTGGACTAAATTGCCATCCTTAATGGCTATGTTCAAGATTTTGGTCCCTCCTATCCAGTTGTCAACAACACATGCAGGTGAACTAAAATAAGTTGTGATTTGTGGAACACCCGTTGCACTATTGTAATCCAAGGGGTGTTTTACTTGATCATTCTTCATGTCTTTTGAATCTTTATCTCCCTTTCTCTTCCCCTTCTCCTTCCCTTCTCCACCCTATCCCACCACCACCCAAAAACAAAAAACAAAAAGCAAAATAAAAAACCTTGAATCTTGGGTTTTCATTATTTATTTAGGCACTTATTTTTGCTAAAAGGGGGCACTCTTTGTCTTCTTGCACCTTTTACCATTTAAGTGGTAGAACTTACAAGGATGCCCTATTGTATCAAAATTGGGGGTGCCTTAATCACTACCTTAAATCTTTAAAGAATTTCAAATTTTTTTTTTTTTTTGAGAAGGTGTCCAGGGGTCTCACCTGTATTTGGATAGTGGACATTTTAACCCGACTAGTTCTTGGGGCATGTGCAAGCCTCCCAATCCCACACATACCGGGTAAGCAACTATGGGGAGTGGCCCAGAGGGGTGTTGAGGGTGAATCAAACTCAAGACCTCCCTTCATGAGAGGAGCTTCTTGACCGTTAGACCAACCCCCTCATGGTTTAAAGAATTTCTATTTATAACCTAAAAAATCCTCCACATACGTAACAGAGAAGCATTTTCCCCTTCTCCACAATAAATTCACACAAATGCAGACTGTTGTAGGCGATTAATTCCATCAAAGTTCACCATTCAACATTTAGATTGATTCTCGCAAGGGGTGACACTTGTGTTAAGTGGAATGCTCGAGACATGCTGATGCTCAAGAGCATTTCCTTTGCTAATCAGTTGATGGAGAGGTTAAATAGATACAAATAACACACTCTAAGCCTCAAGACAGAAGTTCAAACCTTTAATGCAAGGAGATGGTCAAACAATCAGTAAATGCTAGAACTCATTGGGTGGTATCAACTCTTGAAATCTGTCTCACAGTACCTATTCATATTTTGAACCCCTAAACATCATGAAATACTTGATTTTGGGAACAGAGAAGGCCACAAATTTGTCATACAACAAGTGCAAGGGCTGTATGTAATTTCTCAAACATTGTGGACTGAGAAATGACTTTTGGAATGTAGAAAAAAATCTGTACACCTAAGATGCCTAGACATATGCTCAATGTATCATGTTAAACACAAACTTGCAAGGATGGAAAACTTGGAACTCGGATATGACCCGCTTCATCTAATATTTTGACCCGGACAGGTCAACTTGATGACTCAAGTGAGGCATTTTTTTAGTTTAATTATTTTAGTTATATCTAACATGCGTTATTCTAATTATAAACCACACATCTATTTATTAGATTATTTTTATTTTAATCTTAATTAAAATGTTGAATATTTAAATATGTTATTTTTTAGAAGAATTTTCTATCCAAACACAAAATATAATTGTATTTTTTCCTTTAAAAGGGTAGAAAAAAGAATGTAGAAGTGTTGGACATTTTTTTTTAATTATTCACATAATTTATAGAAAAAAATGTACGCAAAAGATGTGGAATAGTGGTATTTAGTGTTTTATCTCATGTGAGAGGCCTTGAGTTCAAATTTCGATCTTTGCATTCTTTTTTTGACGGAAGTTGGGTTGACACGTCTAGACTTGGACGAGTCACTATGTTGGCATTGGAATTTGTAGAACTTGATCGGGTCATGATTATTTTTTTAAATAAAGTGAGTTACCCTCATTGTTTATTCACTAGCACTTCAAAACATGTCAACTTAGCACAGTCACAAGTTGACTCGCTGAGTTTTTCAACCTTGCGGACCTGTGTTGGATACGTTGATACTTGTATAAATTTGTAAAATTGGTGTACTGATTTTATTATACAAAAAGAAAGGTTATAAATATCTTACTATAAAAAGATTTTCAAATTAGAAATATAACATACTTGAAAGCTAGTTAATTTCACTTTTGAGGTTAACCCTATCATACTTGGGCAATTTTGTAAAATGTACATAGTTGAGAGTTGTAAATGTACTTGGAAAGATATAGAATTCCTTGGACTAGGAGAATGTATAGAAGGTCTCAAGAAATATCTTTGACTACATTGGGGTTGTAGTGTGTAGAAATATCTGAGAGTCTAGGAGACTCCTAATAGTTAGATGACTGTCATATGTTTAGATTTTAACCATTTATTCTCCAAGTCTTTTATTATAGATAGGGAGGAGTCCATTTACAAACCACTCATCAAAGTTGTAATCTTCTCAAATGCAACAAGAAAGCTATTTAAGCAGTTTTTTTTTTTTTTTGTGTGGGTCTTTTGGGTTGGTTTGTATAAATAGGGAGTCGTCCACTTGCGAACCGCTCGTCAAAGTTGAAATCTTCTCAAATACAACGAGAAATCTATTTAAGCAAGAGTGCTAGTCTTACAAGTCTTTTGGGTTTGTGTGTGTTTGGCCTTTAGCTTTAAGTGTGTGTAAAGAGTTAGGTTGACTTGAGTGACGATTGTGGGTGTTGTTCAAGTGCCACACAAGCAATTCTAGCAAGTGTAACTGTAAGTCTATGACAGAGAATTTGAGCCAAAGGTTTGATCATGTCATCTCAAGTCATCCAAGTGAGCAACAAAAGAAAATGTCATCCTTAATGGAGTACAAGGCAATGGAGTCTTGCCTTGAACAACTTGAGTTGCTTGTGGCCAATGGGGAAAAGAAGCTAGAAGAAGTCTTGCCTTAAACAACTTGAGTTGCTTGTGGCCAATGGGGAAAAGAAGCTAGAAGAGTTGGAGAACTCTCAACAAGCTTGTGTGGTGGCAGTGGAGGATCTCGAGAGTGGCACTAGGGAAATCATCAATGTGCTCAAGACCAATTGGTGATGGTAGACGTGTCAAATGAGGAGCTTAAAGCTTTGAACGAGGAGCTTTGGATAAATGCCACAATATTGGAGAAGGTTGTGGCTATTATCAGAGAGGTGTTTGTACCTAGGAAGGTGTCCAAGCTCTAGATCTCGAAGGCAAAGCCGTTCAAATGTGCTAGGGATGTGAAGTCGTTGGAGAACTTCCTTTGGCAAATGGTGGTCAAGCCCTTTGGAAATTTCTACCTCTGGCAAGTTCTCGGTTCATGTAGCTTGAGCACGACAGGATGGTCCTTCGAGGATAAAGCATCCTTTAGAGTTATCTTGAAATAATCAAGTTTAATCTAATGGTCTTTGGCAGCAGATGCTTTTGTTGGCTGCTAAAGAAAACATTTTCGAGTTTGTCGCTCATCAATCTGTTGGAGCTGCCTTTTGTAATTGTGTTGTTTTTTTCTGCTCTATATGATGATATCTGGAACTTTGAATGAGCTGCACAACCTGTCTTTGGACAGTTCTCTGCTATGTACATTCTTCCATATAATTTTTGGTTATTACTAGAAATGCTCCTCTACACTCATCAATTTCAATAAAAGTAAGAGGATAAACCTTTTGCCTGAGGTTTTTGTTTTAAATATAATATTTGGAGCCTCTATGGATTTGTAAAAACTAGATCTACATTGTTGATTTATGTTATTCCACAAAACTATTTATAATTGTGACTAGTACTTTCTTACAAGCTGGTCTAACAAAGTTCATCTGTGCAGAAAAGTATTCCACTCTGACAATGAAGAAGAAACTGCTAATGATGTGCCTACTCCAAAAAAGAAAAAGTTGGTAGTTTCTGGGTAAGTGACATCTTCTTCGTCCTCCTGTTCTGGTAAAATTGGGAAGTGAATAGCATGCCACTTGCCAAGGCTCTCACCAACTGTTTTGGTACATGTGGCACAAATGTTTGAGATCTGATGGATGTAGCCGAAGTTTCAAAATCTGATGATTCTAGGGCCTCCAATAGAGGAAGTGAGAGATAAAAATGAATTTACTGCCCATCTTTACTAAAAGCACTTGGATTGATTGATAAGACTTTATGGATGTAGTTTTTGAACTACAGCTCTTTCATAAGCACATTTGATCTAGTATACATGTCCCATCCATATATGATACTCCAATAATCAAGAATTGAGTAGAACAGCTGGCCTTTCCATATGGCATTTTGGGCCTACTTTCATACCCACGTGTTGGGCTTAGGTTTGTCTTCTGGGCCAGTGCGTGAATCTATTGTCCTTCTGCCTATATTTTTTGTACATTTTTGTTTTGGCTCTACCGTAGCTTAGGCAGAAGTCCATCAGATCCAGTGGGCACTCCATTCTGGTTCAGTGCACAGGCACAGGCACAGGCCTGAACTATTAGGCATCAGGGATCCTGGCATGGCTGTCTAACTGGTCTGACCTTCCTTGGAAGATGGTCCAATAGGAAGGTACAATTTTATGACGATGGTCCAAGCACTAAACAAGCTGGATTCAGATCCAGGCCCTAACTTCTTGGACTTGGTTTATCATTGTGTTGGTATGGAGGGTAAATGAGGGTTTGAGGGATCAATTCGTCTAGGAATTAACCATTCTCTCTATTGGATGTTCATTTATTTGAGAATGTGGATTCTAGAAAGTATTCCCCACATTGAGGGTGGAATATCAGTCTTGAAGGGGTAAAATGACTTCACCAATTCCTCTCATTGTGTTCGACTTTCATTTCTCTTGCTAATCCCAGCGACTTCCAAACAAAAGCGATCTACCTAGATGGCAGTCGCCATCGTGGGAATGTCCACCTTCTCCATCCCATGAGGAAAGCATTATGCTCTTTTTTGGTTGTATTTCTGGTAATTCTGGCATATAGCACTAACAAGCCCTTGAAAAATGGGATAAGAAGTCTATGATGATGAAACTGCCATAATGATGGTATAGCATATATCATTGGGTGGACAAAAATGTCTTCTTCTTGAATATTAATGTGGACTAAAACTTTTTGCAGACATATTTAAATTTGGATTCAAATCAGACGAAGTAGATTCAGATCTCAATTCGAACTTTGACCCTAGGAGAGATTAGTCCTTGCATTTGCTTCAGCCAGTGTACTTGGATGCAATCATGTAAATTGCATCTAAACAAATATATGTTCTTGCGAATCTTTCTGGACCTGGAGCCATGTTCATTGCCTCCCATCCCGTCTGTTGAGAGCCCTTCTGAATTAGGGGGCAACAATAAATGTTTACAGGCTTATAAGAACAGAATCAGTGTCCAACTATTCACATCCAGTCAGTGTCCACTAGTCTAAACCAAGCAAATCACTGGCTCATTACCGATTGATAGGAGGTTGGAAGCAATGATTGGATGATCATAACGATCTGATTTGCAATGGAATATGGAATAATAACAAATGATTTCATCCTTCATCCACAAAGTTGCCCATAATTTGACAGTTTGGATTGACATACTTGTAAAAGCGAATGTATGCTGAATGCCTCCCAGAAGATGGGCAAAATGCTAACATGTTTGATTTAATTAAAATTTCTGATGAATTACCCGTGAAAGGAATTCTTTGACTTAATTGGGAGATTATGACTGTACAGGGAGAAAACTGTGCTTTTGAAGGACATACCACCTGCACAATGCTTGTACAACTCCATGGACTTCTTGAAGAAAAAAAAGATGAATGTTCCTAGATCAGCTTCTGTATTGAAGAACTCCAACCAAGCATTACGGCTTCTTTCAGCCCATGGCTTGTTGAAGTAATAAATCTGCAGATGTGTGAAGCCCGTTTTGTTCTTTTCTGCAACCACATGGTTTCTGTGTAACTAATGATTATTTTAGAAATTTATTCCATTAGGACCTATATATTTTGTGTCCTGTCATTTCATCAGTTTATATAATTATATTAAGGAAACAATATCTTATCAACATAACCTAAACTTCGTAACTTTTGCTCTCAGCCATTAGCTGGATGGACTCGGTTGCAATTTGTTTCTTTAATTTCTGCAATGCAGCATAGCGGAACTGGTTGCAGAGAGATGCTTAAATTTTGTAGTTTCATCTCCTTTATGGCAGGTAATCTCACAACAATCTCATGCATGGTTTTAAAAGATGGCTGGTTTATGGAATGTTTTTTTTACTAAGGACAAAGAAGTCCTTGACCTCCCCTCTCCTCAGTGCTATAAGGGCATTGGGTTATAACGGGACTTGAACATGGGACCTTTGGTTCCTGAGCCAAAGGATCTACCAGTTGAGTTATCCCGTGCGGGTGGTTTCTAGAATGTTGTCCTATACATACCGAATTTTGTGGACCTCATTTCTAATATTCTGAATTCTGGTTAATATTGCTTTTCTTAGTGGGTAACATATGAAACTACCCCTATCTTTCATTAGGGTCTTAATGAAGTAGCTCAATAGGAAAAAGTGGGATACTTGCCTTTTTATGTATGGCTAAAGATCTCAGCTACTGATGCGAGCATCCTCGGCACTTATTTTGATTAAGTTTGGAGTGAAATTGAAAATTGAAAAAATAAATATGTTTTTATGCAGTTTTTTTATTGTGAAAAGAGGCACATTTATGCATCATTTGGACCTATAACTCAAAATAAGTGATCCATAAGGGGTAGCTATGGTTTGGACTCATATTCCTTCAATTTGGGCTTGATTTGGTCTAACTAAGAGTTCCAAAAGAAAAGGATCATTCAAGAAATGATAGCCCATCTATAATGGGGAAATTATCAGCCACTTCACAATAAATTAGTATGAACTTTCAATCATAGTCCTTAAATTAAATAATTGGTAGAATTTAAAAATAAAATCTGATAATTCTTTGCTCTTCCAAGGACACAGTGAAAGTTCCATCAAATTATGTGAACCAGTTCCCAATGGGTACTTTGTCCTTATAACTATACTTCCACATCTACCACCATTGGCATCCTTATTAAATTTTAAAAATCTGTTGCACACCACACTGCTAGCTTTAAAATTAATGATAAAATATGATCATCACTTTGCTCTTTTTAATTGTTCAAACATACATAATTTATTCAACAGTTAAAGATAACTTGAGAGACTCTGAATTTTAACGCCCTTCTAACTTAAAAGGTAAATATTTACATTTAACCTCTTATTCAAAAGAAAAATGCATGTTTTAGCCTCCGGAGTTTGATATTCAGATTTTCATCAAACTTGAAGAAAACTCTCTTTTTTTCTTTTTAGACCAAGGTGTCCAGCTGTCTCACTTAACTAATCTCTCTATCCGTGAGAGAAAATTCTTACTTTAAATCAACAGTTGAGATTTTTCGATATAAATGCACCTTTCACACTATTGTTTGAAGGTAAAAAAACAAAAGGAAAAGAAAGGAAAGAATACATTGATATTGGTGGTCCACATTGACAAATGTCGCCGCATGGACGGTCTAGGATGGTCCACACTCTACTCTACATTATCATGATCTAAGATGGTCCACACTCCAAACAGCTATATGTTGACTCCCACATCACATTTTCACATTCTTCCTTATATTACCCCACACCAATTCAAAATCATGGAAATGTGCAGTGAATTGGAACCTCATCTTGGATTCCATTAAAATCATGGAAATGTGCAATGATTTGGATCCATATCTTGGATTCCAATCAAAATCATGGAAATGTGCAGTGAATTGGACTCTTATCTTGGATTCCATTCAAAATCATGGAAATGTGCAATGATTTGGATCCGTTGGATTCCATTCAAAATCATGGAAATGTGCAGTGAATTGGAACCTTATCATGTCTAGTGCCCGTCAAAATCCCAAGGGAGATGGAGAACTGGAGATGAGGAGCTGCCCACTTAGGGTTGAAGTTGGGTTATAAAATAGGACTTGTATAGACTTGATCAAAAGATCATTGGATTTAGATAAGGTCTATTTTAAATTTTGAAGACATGAGATTTTCCTTGAGTTGAATCGAGTTAAAAGAAAGAAAGAAATCTTCAAAAGCTTGAGACTTGACCTAAAATATTTTAATATATTATATAAAGAATTTAATTTATAAATCATATAATTATATTTTTTATAAATTCTAGTTGCCTCTCCGAATGAATATATTTTATTTCATTTCATTTCATTTTGGACCTCTTTATTTTTAATTTTTGTAAGACTTGTTATTTTATTTTCATATTTGAGATTTGTCATAATTTTTTGTCTTCATGTTTTATTATTTTTAGTAATTTATTCAAAATGTTAGGTTCTCAAGTCCAGCTCTTGTATCACTTGGAGTGGTTCGCTGGCGGTCAAAAACTCATTTTAGGGAGTGAGGGTTTTGTGTTCAATTCACGCTCAACTTTAAAGGGTTATTTTCAATTGAACTTATCTGGTGTGTGTGTGTGTGGATTGTAAGGTTTACACATGTCTCGATGATCAGTCGAGTAAGACGCTTGTACATCTTTGTTAAAAAAAAATCAGTTCAAGTTGATTTCTGAAAAGGAGTTATTTTGAATATTTTAAACCACAATAAATTCAAAATTTAAAATTTTGTTTTTAAAAATATATTAACAAAAATTTAATCCAAATTGCAACCTTAGCCCACAAATTGGAAGACGGACTGAAAGGAGGATTGAGAATTATTGGTGTGGGACCCACCACACGGGTCTCCTCCACTGGATTTGGGATTTGGGTTGCACCCCACATGCAGTTGATGGGACTGGTCATGCCTCATACAGCTATTTTTGAGCATTTTTTGAGTTTTGGACTGGGGAATGTGTGGAACCATGCAGGCACTTAAGTTGCAGGCTTTGCCTCCCATGTCATGTGCAGGGCACTCACCGCCCACTTGACCTTCACGTGCCAAGGGTTTTCTCTCTTCACAAGATGACATTTCACAACCACCACTGTCCCTTAAAATTGAAGATTCTTGCTGTTTTAGGGTACCCTGCCTTGTGGGGTACCTTGCCATTTTATGCTCATGTCCATCTTTGCTCCCAAATCTTTCCTCTTGAGGGGATGAAGAGGATGGAGTAGTGTAGATTACTTTGATTTTCAATAAAATATTTGTTATGTCTATGTTGTTAAACATTACTTACTTTTTAAATTTTACTTCTTTCATTTAATTCTATTGTAAGCTATACATACAATCATTTACTCTATTATTTACTTTGTCTTTCTTTATCTCTTCCCTATGTATTTTCTTACAACTTGTAATCTTTCAATTCTACAAACTGAAGTTGTCTTTGGTTTTCTACTTATATGCACAATCGACTTCAAATGAGTTTTTCTCCGTTCTTCATTTATTTAGACTATTTTTAAATTATTTTATTATGGTCATGTCTAACTCTATTTTAAATATAATTCACTCAATTAATGTAATATGTGCATCTCCATTCATACTAACTTTGTATATTTGTCATTTTTCGATATGAGAAAATCTAAATTTGAGTAATTGGTTGCCTCCCGTCTCACGAATTGGGATGTTGTAGGTTCAAGCTCCTATGACTTAACCTTGGTGTGTCTTAGGGGTAGTGGACTCATCCGTGGAGTTTTTAGCAGGAATGTCTCTAAATTTCCCACACATTAATCCCAAAAAAAAAAAAAAAATCTTGGTTTGAGTCATCCATATTTTGAAATAATTTTAAATTGATTCAACTTGACTCGACCCAAATTAAAAACACCATTTAAACACATTATTTTTCTTATTATCCATTGGTTTTAGCCAATGTAACCCTCCCTCCATGTTCAAAAAATTTAGCCTATTGTTTCCATTTTCCATACTTCAATGTTTTCAAGTGAAAGAGAAATCCTCTCTCATTTTATATTAAAATAATTGATATCTTTTTAAAAAAAATTGAATCTGTTTCAAAAATTCAAGTCTTGTTGGTTCGAATGAAATGATTTTGGATCGGGTTAAGCTAAATCAATAATAAAAAAGTTTAAATCAAATTAAAATATAACAAAAAATCTACTATTACTTACATCCAAGATCCACAATTAGACTTGTTCATGAGCTGGGTTTGGGCCAATCATTGCCAACCCATTTATATCTATCAAATCCCAAGCTGGTTCAAACTATTTATTTTTTTATTTTTATTTTTGTAATGTGGAAATCTAACTGTGTAGATTGAAAATGGACTTAATCATCTCTTATCAATTAAAATTTTAGTTTAAAATTTAATTTCTAACCGCTTGATTTTAATAGTCAAAATTGGCAAACATCCTTAAAAAGATTGGACACTGATGATTTTGACTCTTAATATTGAGTAGTTAAAAATTTGATTTTGAGATGATGACAAATACTTAAGTATGATTCAATTTATACGGTTAAATTTGTAATTTATAAGAGAAAAACAAGAACAATACGAGATATGATCTTGTGATAGATAATATAAAAAATAAGTTGGTCTAATAGCTCGACCGACCTCAATGTACTTTATATATAAATATAAGTCCATCCCGTCAAATAAAAATATTTATTCAATTTAATTATTTAGTTGGATGATGTCTATTTAGAACAAAATCAAACATGACCTAGACAGGCGATAAGGATAACTCCCCCGCCCCCACCTAACCTCCTCTGTCGTTTTATTTAGTTCAGCGAGAATGACTTAATCAAACTCTTAATCATAAGAAATCTTAAAAACATCGATTCTAATGGATGAGACAATGTCCGGCAAACATAAGAAAGGAAATAAAAGCAAATTCAATACATGATTAGTGGGAGAACATTAGACTAAGTGACAAGAGATAAACAAGATACGTCATGAAAAAAAATAATATATTTTTTTTAAAATTAGGACAATATTCTTTATTTATAATTTTTTCTTTTCATTTAATCTCGTAAATTATATATGTGAATTTACTTTGAAATTACTTTAAGTTGATTTCACTGTTGGATTCAAAATCCATTTAAAATTCATCTAACATATGTTTTTTAACTTTTAAAATTTATAAATTTAGAAATTCAATAAAATAGAATTTTTATAAAAAAATATCCTACATGGAGACAATCAATGAGTCAAATCATGGCCCAGTTGTTGATAGGAACATAATGTGATAGGTGCATTAAGATGGGTGTTCCTTCTCATCTACATTGGTGGACATCCAATAAATGTTTACAGAGAGAGAGAGTCAATGGTCCAAATTTACCAACCATATGTCTTTCAATAAAAGATCTTTAATGAGTCTTGCCCAACTAGAGTGGTGCCATTAGACAAGGGAGTTAAAGAGTAGCAAGGTAAAAGAATCAGAAAATTGATGATGCAAGTCAGATTGAATATTAAGCTACATTATTGTGTCATTATATTTTGAAATTTTTTAAGATATAAAAATATATTGTAATTTGATATCATCTGTGTATATATATAGTATATCTTTGGAGGATTTCTAGAGTGAATTTGGTTAAGGTGAAAACGAGGGTTAACCCTTGTTTACCCCATTTAGAAACGAAGGTAAAGGGTGAGAAATCAGTGAATTTGGGTTATGTATTTATATATTTTAGGTCGGGTTAGGTTGGAAAAATAAAAATTTATATAAAATTTGGATCGGGTTGAGTTGAGAAATTTAAAATCAATTTGAATCAATCTGACGTAATCCGACTTGACCTGAGTGCATCAAGTTATAAAATAACACTCGAATTGACTCAAGTTAACAATTTGAGTCAGGTCAGCCATTCAGATTGGATCGGGTTCAATAAATTTTAACATGGGTTAAGTTAAGTTTATTAAAACTCGATCTGACTCAATTTGAGTTTTAGTTATACCTCAAAGTTAAATCTAAACTCACTTGATATAATAAACTCAATCTAATCGAACTCAAGGTTCAGCTCTACCTCAAAATTAAATCTAAACTTATCTGATATTAAAGTTTACGGGTGATTTCTTATATTCAAAGAATTAATCTTACTGAGAATATCCATCTCATTTAGAAAAAAAAAAAAGTAAAACCTATGAATAACATTGTCTTCAACTTCCAAAATAAGGCAGAGAGAAAAAAAATGTAGTGAGGGTCACCAACTCCAAGAAAAAGAAGAAACAGAAGGAGAAAAAGAAAATTGTATGGGCAAGCTTCCCACTCAACTGGTCCAGATGTGTGATGAAGGACTAGTGTGGGTGGTGAAAGGGACCATGTCCCTTCTTAAAGGGTCAATCCAAGGAGACAGCATCCTATTCAGTCCCCGGAACGCCGTGCAGTGATGCTGACCCATCGCTAGGGGTCTGCTCTGCAACCAGACCGCATTGCCCGGGCGCCCTTCCTCTGTCGCCATGTCCCAATTCCCTCTCTCTACTCTGTTTCCTCATGTCTCCCTCTCTCTTTCTCCCTCTTTAATAAAATCCCACTCCCACTCTCCTCTTTCCACTTATAGCTAGCTGCCGTTCTTCTTTCTCCCATCTGTGTAAACTCACCTTTTTTCATTTTCCAATGAAGTGAGATTAATCTTTAAAGGATATACAAAATCACTTTAGTTTAATTCGAAAAAGCTCAGACCAACTTGTTTGTGTCTCTTACACTTGTTTTGTCTCCTTTCTAAATGGAGCTTCAGTTGGCTCTTGCCCTACCCAATCATCTGTCAAAGGGGTTTGATCTCAACACTTCCAAAGAGATGGGCCTCGAGATATGGAGCAATGGGCACAGGTTCGATGGCAGAAAACGTGATTTCCATGAGGCATTTGATCCAGCTTGTGGTTCAATTAAGACCCAATCTCTCTTTTGGACTGATCAACCCCGCGATGATGATAATGATGACAATGATGACAACGATGATATGGGTCTCAAGAATGATAGCAAGTAAGTTTTTCTTTTTTTAACTTTTTTCAGATTTAATTTCCCAAAGGTAGGCAAAATGTAGAATTGGGTCATCATGAGAAAATCAAGTTGAAAGAACATCAAAGGAAAGAAAATTCAAATGCTGTTTGTTCTTTCCTCTTTTGTGAATACTCTTCCTTTCAAATTGATAGAATTGTATGATGATTACATTCCAACCAATTACTGGAACATTGGAATTATGAGGAATGACCAATCTCCATTCGGCCCCAGCAGAGATGAATGGGCCCATTATAATTATCTCATGCAACCAAAAAATAATAATAAGAAGAAAACCAAGGAAAGGCAAAGGCTTCAATTTGAATTGTATCACTGAGGGTCATTCACATTTCTGATGATTGGAACAGAAAGAGCATTGTGGGGTGGCCACCCATCAAAGAGTCAAGGAAGCTGCAATTTGGAGGTGGAATTAAGGTAGAAAGAGATGAGACAAAAGGAGGATATGTGAAGGTGAAGATGGAGGGTGTGGCCATCGGAAGAAAGATCGATCTCACTGTCCATCACTCCTACCAAACTCTCACACAGACCTTGAACAACATGTTTGGAATTTGTGAGTCTCATTTCATCAACCCTCATTGTCTTTTTTTCCCCCTTCAACAACACATTCAAGCATGCACTCTGTCATTTTCCTCATAGTTAGACTTGAACCTGTCTTAAAGATAGTTCAATTTTTTAAGAAATGACTTTTGTGCTCTTAGGCCATTCATTAGGCATTCCTCTCGAGGGTAAAATCTTATTGAATAATCGGGTCAACCAACACGATCCACCTTCCTCTAAAATAGACCAAACTTTGATTAGGATGCCATTCCGTCCTAACGTTGTATTCTTTTTTCATCATTTTCTAGTCTTGATTCACTTCAGTTTTTGTTATTTTGTTCATCTCCTCATTTGCCTCTCCTTTCATGTTACCTACATCTTTCAATTGAGTGTTCAATGAGTCTTTAAAGTAGATTTTCTACATTTCCCTAATTTCTTTGGCTTTCACTAAAACTTTATGGTTTCCATCTTTGATGCATCTCATGTGGTCAAGATCTCTATTTCTCCACTTCCACACTTTGTCAAACTTATAAATTATTTTCTTCCCTTCATTCGTTTCCAATTTAACATACAAATCATTCAAAAACTACTATAATTCTTATTTGCTTTACTTATCTATACTTTTTATCTCTCGAAGTCATTTCTCTTATTAGTATTACAATAAAATTATCTATTTTTGAAATTTGGAATATTTAATATAATTTTAATAGTTAATTATAGCTCTAGAGCATCATTTCTCACAATTTTACCCAATGGTTGAGCCTAATTGAATCAAATCATTTTATAAAATAATTCAATTAATGATTCAATGTTTCAAACATTGACTTACACAACTAATATTCTTCATTTGATTTTGCATGCACAGACGAGAATGGTGCTACCAAAGATGGTGCCAAACACCCCCGTTATAAGCTCACTTATCAAGACAAAGAAGGTGATTGGATGCTTGCAGGGGATGTACCTTGGGGGTAAGTTCTTAATTGATAATGTTGCTCCAGTCAATTTAAAAGGCTATACAATAATAGTATCTGACCTAAAAAAAAATTTGGTTTGTCGATACAGGAGACCATTACACTTATATCGGTGAACTAATGTTTATTGTTGAAATAATATATATCGGCCATTAAAGGTTGATACATTTTTGTCCGGACTTCAGTTGTAATGCATTGATACGTTGCGGTCGATATATATCGATTTTCATTTTCTCAGTAGCTTAATTTGATGTAAATAGTCGAACCTGTTCAAGTTCTGCATAGTAAGTCGAAAATCGTTGGTTCCATGGATTATGAAAGGCCCATCACAGGAAGTCAGCTGGGGAAGTATATGTGTTTTAGTTGAGACTTGAGAGGAATTTATGGGCCTGAGACAGTCGTCGGGGCTCCTCAAAAAGAACCATGTCTGCTGCAGGTTAAAGCTTGTAGGCCGAATGGTTGGACTGAACCATATCCAAGCTGCACCTATCTCATTATTGGACTTGAATTCAAGTCCAATTCCAGCCATGAAATCATGAAATAAGGTCCAGGCCTTAACCAATATATCTGCCAATTTCTTTGAAAACGAAGGCCCACAACTTTCTCAGTTTGCTTCTTTCTTAGGGATGCAGCCGGGCAGACCGGACAGTTGAGAACCTAACTTAGCCAGCCCATTAGGGCTGAAACTGAGGAGGGTTGGGCCTGGTTTTTATAATTCAACTCATATAAAAGTTATTGAGCTCGACTCAACCTGGCCGATTTGTTGGCCCTATCCAACCCGAGTTGTTGGCTCGACCCAACCTGAGTTGCTGGCCCGATCTGACTTGAGTTGCTGCTCAACAGCTCAACCCGTTTATAATCCAAATTTGGGGAAATATTAGCATTAGGTTTTTTATATTTCCTAAAACTCGGGTTGGATCGGGTTAATTCGAGTTGGGTCGGATTGATTTAACTTTTTGAGTCCAACCTAATCCGAATTCCACATGGGTTTCTTTTCCTAACTCGATCCGTTCCAAAATTTACAAATACAAAACCCAGCCCACTGATTTCTCGAGTTAGGTTAAAACGCAGCCCAAGTTTCACCCCTACCGCCCATATTAAGTTTAGGTTAGTACTTTTCACCCAACTTGTATTTCATCCCTCTTCTAATCTGCCTCTAAACTGATCCATTTTTAATTCAGGCCAATAGTTCTAGTCAAGATGAGTTGGGTAATGTTTAATGTAATTAATTAAGTAGTCACTTGGGCCTATATAAATTGTGCTTACATGCTTCAAACAAAGTGGCATCCCTACAAACAAGTTTCTATCACCAAAATGTTATCACACAGCAAAGTTAGATATGTAAAAGTCATTTAATAAATTTATAGAAAGGAAGATAACATATATTTTATAAATATAATTCAAGTAGGTCATCCTATCCTAGACTAAATTAAAAATGGGTCAAATTTATTTAACTCGTATCATATTCATATTTTAAATGGATTAAATTAGTCTATCCATATTTTGAACTCAGTCAATAAAATTCGAATTGACTCTAACCCAAGAGGGAGTTGGTCTGACAGTCAAGAAATTCCCCTCATGAAGGGAGGTCTTGAGTTCGATTAATGCTCAACACCTCTTTGGGCCACTTCCAGCAGTTATTTACTCACTGTGTGTGGATTGGGAAGCGTGCACATGCCTAAAGAATTAATCGAGTTAAAATATCTCCTGTCCAAATACAAATAAAACCCTTGTACACCTCGAGGTCATAAAAAACATTTGAATTGACTCTAACCTAAATTATGCAACTGTTATTTTTATACCAATCATATTTTGTGTAGCAATTTATTGGATGTTTTGGGTGTCACTGCAGTATTTTTGTCAAGATAGCACAACGTCTGAAGATACAGAAGAGCAAGAACTGAAAGGAAGTTGCATGGTGGAATATATATAATTATATATCTCTCTCTATATAATTTGTACTTCAGTTGCTAATGCTATGATAGGAGAGGATAGATGGTAAGACCCGATTTTGTGGAAGTGTGTACTATTACAGACAAATATGGAATGGGCACAATCTTCCTCCTGATTTTTATTGCTAAAGATTTCATGGTTGAATGCCTTTTATATGAATATTTTTTCAGCAATTTGTAAATAATTCTTAACTTTTAACACAATTAAAAACTACTGTTTTTAATTTCAACATTTTAAAGAATTATCTTCTTTTTTTTTCCTTCTCACATTCTAACACATTAAAATTTTAAAGTTTAAACTTTAAAATAACCTTTATTGTTTAAAGTGTTGTAATAGCACAATATCATCGGTAGTGAGACCTACTTTTAAAGGTCTTATGAAAAATAAAGGGTAGCGATCTTCCTACGGACATTTTGTGTAACGAGACACGTGATTTACGGTATTGCCCATTTTACCCTTCTACTGCCGTACGAAAGTATTTTAAAAAAAATTCAGTGATTCATTTTGTTGTGCTGCATGAAAAAACAGTCTCAGTTAGATAAATTTCAGTGAGTCGATTTATATAGCAGTGGAAGGATCAGTGATTCAGCGAGCTGATTCGAAAGGCAAAATGAACAGTATAGTAAAATCCATATCGGATTATACAAAACTCCTGTGCGAGGATTGCTATCCAAAATAAATGGGTTAATATGGTTGTTCGAACTGACTACCTTGTTAAATCTTAAAAGTATGTTATTAGTGAAACTCTTTAAATATTAATAGGCATTTTGAATATTTAAGATACTATAGGAAGATTTTGATTAATGTAAGAGATAGGGTTTGCTTTTGCAATTAAAACAACGGACAAGGGGGTCTCTGAAAATTACCCTTTATTGGAGAGTTTTGCCCATGTTGGAGTCTTGAGGCTTGTTTGGCTTGAGAAATACTTCTGAAAAAAAAATTTGTAATTAGAGGATTTCCTTCCATTACAAAAGTTTTAGGAGAATAAGAGTTCTACATGAATCTACCAAAGAAGTTTTAAAATTGGTAATGCTAAGAAATAGGTGTTTTCTTGAGAGACATTGAAAGTAGCTTTAATAGATGAGGAAGGTTGTTTGGAAATATTTAAAAAAGGCAAGAAATGATCTACATGGGTGTAGTTGAATTGATTGACTCTCGCATGAGGAAATGAGATATTGCAGGTTTGAATTTCCATAGCATAACATTGGTGTTCCTTATGGGTAGTGGGCTCACTCGTGGAGGTTTAACACTTGGTATTCCACGGTTTTCCACACATAATTTTTTTTAAAAAAAAGGCAAGAAATGAAATTAATGTAACAAACTAAAAGTATATATATAGAAGGAACAAACAGACATACCTTTAATAACATAATTGGAAAAAGTAAAAAATAATATAATGGATTGCAAGGTGACTATAGAAATGGTCTTTTAAGAAGAATATAAAAAGCCAAGGAAAGAAAGAATTGTAATCATATTCTTTAAGAAGATAAAAATGCTCTCATGTTGCATATTTAAACCACTTAAATCTTATATATTTTTGTGTGATTACTTGTGTATCTATTGTATCATGTTTTTCGTTATTTTCGACAATAGGAGTGCTTGACGATGTAACATGATGTCTTCTAGTACATTTTTTTTCCTCTATAAAAAGTTACCAAATAAAGTACATTATGAATTTTCTTGGGTTTCACTTTTATCCACTAAAATGTATTGCCAAATAAGTGAAAGTTGATATCTCTTGAACTAAGCAATAAAAAACTATGAGTTGCCTAGATATTGACCCAAAAGGGGGTGAATTGGGTCAATGCATATTTTTGACGATTTACTAATTTTAACAAAATAAATATGCACGAGATAAAATAATATGTTTAACTACACAAAATAAAAGAAGAGATGGAGAAAAGATACAACCATTTTAACGAATTCTCCAACAATTTCAAATGTTTCTTTCAAGATTTAATCCAATCTAATTTACTTCGTCTCCATCTTCCATAAAATAGAGTAGTAGTTGCAAAATAACAATTAATTGTGGACATCTCTTCATCATCTTCTAACTAGAAAAACAATTGTAACTAGAAAGTATAGATCTACACTACAAAGAAAATGATCATGACATCATAAATCTAACACTTCTAAGTAAAATAAATTCTTCTATACTTATCAATCTATAGTTTATGTTTGTTGATCTACAATTTGTGCCATTTTTTTTCAAAACTTGAAGCTTTGGTTCTAGACTATCTCCCTAGGATCCGGTTCTTTATTAAAATCCAAATTGAATTTTAATTAAATCTAATTTAATTCAAAGGTTTTATTCAAATTATTTAAAGTGTTTAATTAGACCTAAAATTTATTTAAAGATTATGAATTAATTTGATAATAAATAAAATGCAAGGTGATAAACTAATAAATAAATAATTGACTTAAATATATAATAAAAAAATAAGTAAATTAAATCTCATTTACTCATTTAACCCTATTTTTAACTTAGATATATAAATAATAAGATGATCATATTATCATAATATAATTTTTCAGCCATTTATTTCATTTAGAATAAAATAAATAAAATTAATGGAACTTGTCTTTCTCACTCATCCCCACTCACTCTTTCTTCTTAATCACTCGTATCTCCCTTTTCTCACAAGTTTAAAACTTATGTCATAAATATCTTTGATATTTTCAAATTTACTACGTTTTTATCGACAAAATACCAATTGTAATTAATATTTTGAGATTTATTGATATTACAGTAATTTTTTAATAAATTTGCGATAATATATAGATAAATTTCTGATAAATTATTGATATTTTATTTTATTAATATTTTTATTATTTTTAAATATTATATTTTCAGTATTTTTTTATTAATTTTTAGAAAAAATCCAATAATTTAAAAATATCCCGCGATATTCGCAATGCTCGTTCACCTGTCACTCCACTCGCTCCTCCCTCTCGGCCGACGACTCCCACAGTTCCACCTCCCTAACGGCCCTTCCCCTTCCAGAACGCCCCATTCCATCGCCTAACGCCCAAATCCAACGCTCAAGCTCTCTTCTAAAACGCCCAACCTCTCCCAAATGCTCAATCGAACCGCCAACTTCCCTCCCAAAAGTCCGATTTCTGTCCCGAACGCTGACCCAACGTCTCCCTTCCTCTCTCCCTATATATATCCCTCTCTCTCGACCTTCCTCTCCCACTCCTCACACTCTCACGGCAGTCGTCTCTCGCCGCCTTCTTGCACACGGTCCATAGATCGCCGCCCCCTCCTTCCCTCTCGCTCTCAGCTCAGCAGGTTCGATTTCTTCATTTGGTTTCTCTCTTACGTCTGATCTCCTTTGATATCTCTCCCTTTTTTTTTCTTTTTCTCAGGAGTTGCTTGACCCATTCAACTCTCTGCCGACTCACACGAATCACCTTGCTCAACTCGCTGAGGTAGGGGAAATAAAACAACACTTAGAGTTTAAATTCTAACTCAGTTGATGCATTTGATTTTACTGTTTTAATATGTATCTTGTAGGGGGATTAAAACGCCTTCTATGAATTAAATTCTCTTTTGACTTATGCATTCTTTTTAATTTAGTTTAACTTTATTCAGTTAAATCTGCCGCAATAAGTAAGGGAGTTAGAATGCCATTATGAATTAAAGTTTAGTCTCTTATTATGTATTTAACTTCTCTTATTATGTGAAGTGTTTTCATGCCTTAAGATAGTTTAAGATGTTGTATGTTTTCTATGCCATAGAACAACTTATTATGTTTGAATTAGTTTGGGGTGATTGTGTGATCATTAATCTACATATGTGGTTCTGTGTTGCATTCCCTGTAGATTAGATAAGTTGTATAAGTGATTCAAAGCATGAGCAATAAATACTTCTTTATTTACTGCTCAAGCCTGAATGCATGTGTGATGAATAAAGTACCATTGGATTTGTTGAAATGTGTTATATATTGGGCTTGTTCGAATATGATAACTGAAGAGTTATTTAAAAGGTCTTGGGTTTTGTCATGAAATGTCAACTCTGGTTAGGCCCAGAAAATTGATTATGACCTTGGGTGTACTCGATGTCCTTAAATCCAATGCGGTCACCGTAACAGGAGATGGAACCTCTCAATTATGGTTTTGGGTGTATTCATTGTCCCTAAATCCGTGGCGGTTACCGTGACCGGAGATGGACGCTCTTGAATACTGTTTTAGGTGTACTTTGTGTCCTTAAAACCGAGGCGGTCGCCGTGACCGGAGATGGCAGCTCTCAAATACGGTTTGGGTGACGACCCAATTCTGGTCAGGGTTGAGTAATCTAGACCTAATCAGACTTCCAGTTGTGTAGGGTGTTACTGGGTTCTCATAACCTGAGGTAGTGGCGGTGAACCATGTATTTTTGAAAGAATGTCAATATTTTCAATAATAGGTTTGTGACTAATGCTTCTATGACTGTAAGTGAGAATGTGTGTTTATTAACATTTATCCTGTATGCATTACTATGTTGAAGTTTTATGTGTTTAATTTCAATAACCCTGAGTTAGAATTTATCCCATAAGAAACTGTTTCGTTTTCTCTACTGGGCATGTATAACTCACTCTCTTACAAATTTCAGGACCGCAACCCGAGGATGTGAATCACAATATTCCCGAGACATCCTAAGAGATTCCAGAAGAATTTCTATTTATGATAGTGATTTAGTTTATTTATAAATGTTTTAGATTTATTAAAGCCATGTATTTGATAGTAACACTGATAGTTGACCTGTTGTTGAAAGTTATTAAGTCTCAATAATAGGTGCCTAAGCCCCCAAATTAGATTTATTAATGGAATGTGATGTGAATGTGTCATTTGATGATTTTGGAGGGGGCAGGAGGTTCCCATTGTAGAGAGGGGAATGAATGTATGTGAATGATGAACTATAGAAGTATTTTACAGGTTAAAACATGTTGTAAATTTTTTTGGGAAGTCCAAAATACAGACCAAACTTCATTTTCCCCTCAACGTATGTAATGTCCCGGACGGGGTTCGGGGCGTGACAACCTCACTAAGAAAACTTACTTTGATCACCAATTGATGGAGGTCTAGGTTGAGGGGGGTTGCGTTTTGTAAGGGTGTTTTTTTGGGTTTTAGGCTTTTGATGCCCTCCTTTTTAGCTTCCTTTTCGCTTGTATTTTCCTTTTGAAATTAATGAAATTGAGGAAATCCAAACCCAAATTCTCTAGTTGATTCTAAGTAATCCTCAAATTCCTTGTAATTCAATCAAAACCAAAGAATTAAAGGCTCGTTTTAGACAAAATACAACAATTCAATGGATTATCTAGTACTGATTTTCACTCTGAAAAAATAGGAGAAAGCTCAAAAATCTAACAGGGAAAATTGACATCTTGAAATTTCCACACTATGAAATTAAAATAAATCAATTAACTTCTATCTAATTAATTGAGAGAAAATAATTTAAATTCAAGTAAAAATTAAACAAAAAATAAAAAGACGAGAGAATGATAACCTCTCATTAGAAGAGAGAACTAGAAATCAAATTGAGATTACTTGGGTTCTATTGGGTGCCCAAAAGTAGGATGCTTGGATGGAAGGAATTTATTGATGGGAAGGCATATAATTGACATAGTTTGAATTTTTGTTGTAAAATAGTTATTTTCGAAATTTATTTTAAATATACATCAAAATCTAATGGGATTTTCAAAAATTACCAAACAGCAAGAATTTAACCTGACAGGATCTTCCACAGTTTACCAAACAACAATCATTAAAAAAAAAAACCAACATTTTTTGTCAGCATTTTCTAACCATTGCCAAAGAACAAGATTTAATTTTGACAGTATTTTCTACTAACTTGAGACGTTGAATATCTTACAAGCTTAGAATCTAACAATTGCCAAAGACACCTCAACGATTAAAAAAAATAAAAAGAATAAAAAGAAAAAGGAAAAGAGGGAAGCAAAAATGTCTTTTGTCACTAGAACATAGAAATACATAGAAAATTTCTTGTTGATTCTAGTTTTGCAGAAGATTTCTGCGTCAAACATCACTTCTGTTGCCTTTCCCCTCTTTTCGGCATTGAAACTTCTCTCTCTTTACTTTTTTTTTTTTTTTGGATGATTTTACTCGTTTTCGCACAAATTTTTTATACTCGGAGGTTTATGGAAATGGGTTTTTGATTATCCTCTCCAATTAGTCTTAATTGAGAGCATATTAAGATTGAGATAAGAAGCACCGATAAGGGTACATGTATCGGATACGATGTGTATCTGAAATGGAGATACGGTAAATTCTGAAAAATTAGGATACGGGTGCGGCGGAATACGTTGAATTAAAAAAAGTATTATTATTATTATTATAATTATTATATATATATATATATATATATATATATATATATATATATATCAACAAATAAATTCAGAAATTTACAAAAAAAATCATAAATTCTATTATGAGATAAAAATTATTAGAAAATTACATTTTTATATTTATAATGAATACAATATATATATATATATAATACATTACAAAAGATATATATTAGTAAAGATTAGACTATTAGCATTTTAGTATTATGAAAAGACATATATAATATGTTTAAAAAATATTTACAATATTATAGTATATAATATGTGAATGATTATTGAGGTTAAAAAAAATACTGAATATATATATATATATATATATATATATATATATATATATATATATATATATTTTTTTTTTCTCCCTTTTCTCCCGTGTTGTCGTATCGTGTACTGTGTCCCGCCTCCCGTGTCTTGTGTCCCACCGTATCCCTCCGTCTCTGCTGTCATATCTGTATTTAAAAAATATTTTATTTAATTAGATATATATTCGAACACTATATTGAATTGAGTTTGCTTTCGTTTCCGGCATTTTCCCCGTTTTCAGGGCAAAATCTTACTTCTTTGTTTCTGTCATTTCGTTTTTTTCCCAAAATATTTGACTTTTGTAGGTTTCTATAATTGGGATTTTGGAGATTCACTTTTTTAGATATGGGTTTTTGAATTTCTTTCCTAATTAGTAGGACTGAAATTGAGCCTAACTTTTGACCCGACTCAACTCAACCCGAATTATAATTTGAATCAACTCGAAATCCGACCCGATCTATATTTTGAACCTACTTTAGCATACTTTTTATTTAGTCAGGTCGGGTCGGGTCGAGTTAGCTTAAAAATCTCTCAACTCAATTCAACTCGAATTTAATGTTGGGTTCTGACTTCTCAACCCGACCCTACCCGCTGACATGAATTTCATAACCCGACCCGCATGATTTTCAGATCGGGTCATGCTGGTTCGGGCCAAAACCCGGCCCGAGTTTCACCCCTACGAGTAATTAGTCATTCTTGAGAACATATTAGGATTGTGATTTTTTTCTTTTTTTAATTTGGGTTGGACTGAATTTCTATTGAAAAATTTATTTAGATTTTTCTCACTTGGATCATATTGGTTCTGAGACTGCTTTTCTTAAATGGTATGTTAATTCTTCAGATGAAAAGTTTTTAGAAGTTTTTATTAGGTGGGTTCTAAGGTTTCTCCTTTTAGATTAGCGTTCTTTGGAAGCATATTAATGTTGAACTTTTTTATTTTTGAATAATCTATTTTCAATTTCTCACAAAAAGATTAGATATTATTAGGTTTTTGAGGTCGGCTATGAATACTGCTTCAGATTAGCTTCCTTGGAATTTTTGAGAAAAGAAGATAAAGAAATGGCTTTGGATGCAGAAGAGTTGGCGTTTATGTTAAGATGAGTGATCTTTTGACTTGAGCGGAAACACCACGAGTCGAATTTGGGGTGGGTTTATCTTTTAGAGATGAGCAAGATGTCACATTAGAAACTTTGTGATCTTAAGAGATGACTAATTGTAGTTCCTGGAAGCGATGGGAGCTCACAATCCTTATTCTCTATGCTATTGCTTTCTATTCCTTAATCATCCATCGATCCTTTCAACTCTCTCGTGGTATTATTTCTTATCCCTTTCTCCCTTTCCTTGATTCATTTCTTATATTCGATGCTCAATGGGTTAGAATTGTGAACATTTCTTGAGGTGCCATTATATAACAATTTTTTTTGTGGGGGGTTTTGGAATGTAAAAATTTCAAAATTATAAGAGGACTTTCTATTAAAATGTATGATATTTATACTAAGTTGTACTTTCCCTCACATTCTCTCTCTCTTCTCCCCCCTCTTCTTCTTTCCAGATCATTCAAGAAAGCTTTTTGGTCTGCGGCATGGATGGATATCAAACCGCTTCAATGTATGTTCTTCAATTTCTTCTTCCTTCTCATCTCTATTTGGCTCTGTTTGGATGCATTGGAAAGGAAAGTAAATTCTTAGAGAATACCATTATTAAACTAAAATTTGAAATTGGTTTAACAGTTCATGGTTACAAAATGCGTATTTCCCAGAAAGCAAAGTATCTTATTAGAAAATAATCATTTTTAACTAAAAGTGGAAATCGGATTAACTATATGTGGTTTGAAATAGGCATTAGTGTTTTTTTTAATTGGTTGAAATGATGACTAGATTTTATTAAATGTCAAGGGAAGGAGACTCGAGATATGTCTCCTAACCTGCAGAAGGATACAACTGAAACATCGATGAAATAAAGGATTGGGCGCTAAACACTAAAGCCTACTCACTACCGTATCGAGATAGCCAACTGTGATAGAAACATAAACTACAAAAGCCGAATATTTACCCATCTCTTAAACACCCAACCCTAAAGAACCAATAAATCTACTATAAATTGAAGAATTATGACTCCTTCCTGCTTAAGCTAGAGAGTCTGTCAACAAATTGGCATTTCTGAGAATGTATTAGCTAGAGAGTCTCTTTTTGAGATCCCTGCACCTTTGTAAAACAGTGCTGACCTTCTTGGATATCCTAAAGGCCATTTTTACTATCTGGAGGTTTATGTCAAGGTTGCTCCTTGTCACCTTTCTTGTTTGTTCGTGTGGTTGAGGTTTTAATATGATTCTTTTGGATGTAAAAAACCATCACTTGCTTAGACATTGCAAGGTGCTTTATTTGAAGTTACACACCTCTTCACTAGAAAAAAATAGTTACTCATTCCAGTTGGTAGATGTCATTAATATTTTATGCAAAAGAAACTTGTTTGAAGTGGCTTGGTCATGTTAGGAGAAGACTAGACAGGGCCCGACCCTAGTGCGTAGAGTTGAGAGGCTATAGAGTACATGCCGTAGGCACTAGGAGGAGAGGTCGACCGCTAGAAACAGGAGGGAAGGGATAAAGAAGGACATGTTAGCTTGTAGAGTGACTAATGTTCCTTGTTTATGATAAGGTTAATTGGAGAAGAAGTAGTAAAGCCGGCCTCAGATAGATGAGATTTGGTTTATGATGATGATATTTATTTTATGCAATGCGGATGTGGAGTAAGTGACGAACCTAGTTTCACTTTGAAATGGTTTAAAGCTTGTTTTGGTCTCAAATTCAACTATGAGTAGTGTGGTGTTTTTAGGATTGCTTTGAGTCAAGAATAAGTCCTTCGTTTTGCTAATGCTGTTAGTTTAACGGTTGGTTATTTTCCCTCTTTTATTTAGAGGTCCTTTATGTATCAGCTCTCCTATAAAACAATTTTTTTTTTTTTATGATGAAGGGGAGAACCTCGAACACAACCCTACTAAACCTCCCTTCGGGTGACGTCCCACACACCCATAGGATAGCCACCGGGTTACGCCATGGGGACTCGGACTCGCACCATCTTGGGACCCAGTCTTGGCGACAAAAAGAATATTGGTAGGTTGGAATGAAAGATGGAATCCCCTTTATGAGAAGTCTATTTTGACCCTGATTTGTCTTTAACTCCACACCCTCCTAATAGCCAGATCTCAACCACATTTGAATCTGTATTAGCCAACAACTCTGAGAAGAACTTAATTTCCTCATTAACATCATGCAAAATTATTCCTACCCCTACCGAACTTCGCTTATTCCTTGTTACTTCATCCACATTAATTGTGTGGCACCATTCCATTGGAAGCTTCTTCCTTTCTATCACTTTCTCTTTGTACTTCTTCTCAAATAACCATCCCAACCCAAACCATCCCAACCCCATAATAGATCGTCAAAGGAAAAACCTTATAAACTCTTTGGACACAACAACCATCCAAACAATCTTCTTTTTGCCACTCAAAACTTCCTCAAAACCTAGTACCATTCCTTTAAAATCCTTGCATTTCTCTCCTTTCAAATTTACCACAATATAACGGTTGGAATCATTAACCATGTCTCGTTACTCTTTCCTCACCCTTCCATCACCTCCGTGATAGAGCTGCCTAATAGCCAAGAACAACGCATGAAGCACATCGGCAACTCACGAGCAAAAGTGCACCTACAAAGGCTGTGTTTGGACGAGGAGAACTTAAATTAGGAGAAGTCACCTTCTCTTGGGGTAAGAGAAGTCAGGAGAACCTTTGTCCTCTGAGATTCTTTTGGTGATCAGTGGTTTTAATAGTATTAGGTGGACAAGTAAAGCTTATATAAATTGTATGGTGGTCTTTTTTATTATTATTTTTTAATCAATCGTGTATCCTTAAAAGAAAAATATTTGGAGGGATTGGAAGTTCATTTCAAGCTCGATATGTGGACCAAATTTCAGTTGAAAAATAAAATTCTAACCACTTGATCTTAGTGGTCGAAATCACTGTGTCTTTAGAAAAAAGAAGCAAGGATACCTAATGACTTTCGACCACTAAAATCAAATGGCTAGGATTTGATTTTTTTCAGTTGAAATTTTGTCCACGTGTTGAGTTTAAAATGAGCTTTCAATCCCACCTATTAGATTTTTTTTATTGAATTCCAAAAAATTAAGAAAAATAGATGCACTACTGTGTGCAACCCAAGTGGCGGCTTGTACAGAACACCATCTTCTCAACAATAAGAGATGATGGTGTTCTTTTAGAGAAGGTGGGAGAGCACCATCTTCTCTTGGAGGAGTAGAACTTTGGCATTTTGTTGGTCTCATTTTCTATTGAAAAGGTGATCCAAACAAGGGAACTTGCACTTCTCTATGACAAGTCTCCTCACTTCTCCCCATCCAAACACAACCAAAACAAATGATCCACCACCTCCTCCTCTCCACAACAAAACACACACGATTAATCTGAATCAGTCTAAAAAACGCCAATGCACATGATCGTAAGTTGTTGTTTATCTTCCTTTCTCCCATCTTAATCTAGATCTAGTGCTTATTAAGTGTTCTGGCATGTTCACTAGTATTCCATATTTCAATTTATGCTCTTTAATTCTTGTTTTCTTGGTTCCACTTGTTTTAGGCAAAACTAAATATCTACTCATTGTCCATTATGGTAAATCTGTACTTTTTTTTTTTTCCGAAATAACGTTTAATTGGATGTTGTTATTTTTGTAGGATCTTTCAGATGCCCAATGGAGAAACTTCCGTGGGAACTTATCTATTCTTACTCTTGTTTTAGGAATGTTTACACTTGTTGCGAATACCTTAAGGTCAAAATATGAACTGAAGGCAAGAGGGATGTCAATTATTTGGTTCTTATTTTCTTTGTGTTACTTATCTTATCTTCATGGTGCTTGGTATGTTTCCTTATCACATGTATATTTTTTATCTCATGGATCTTCAACCTTTTCCATGGGGTTTTGTCTCATGTTTACTTTATTTTGGCTAAAATTTCAGCATCATATTTATCCTTGGGATTGCTTCGATCAACTTTGTACTAGTAAAGGTGCGTTTTTTTGTTATGTTGGTTGTTCCTTCTATTCATTCATACTAAAAGTGATCCTACACTAATGGCCAATTGTATGGTTGTTAGCCATGAGTTCATTTGGATTACTTCTTTCATGAATTCAAAGGCTCCAAAATTCATTCCTAATTTTATAATTAGCCACTATCAAATCTTGTCCAACAATGCCCCCCCATCAAGGATAAAATCTGATGGTGGATGTGTGTGTCCCATATCATGGGAAGCCCACCTAATCTTACAATGGTAGGGCCCATACTTGGATAAGATTGATATGGAGCTTGTACTATGTCATTTTTGGGATAGTAGTGGGGTTCAGTTGTGCAAGATTTGGATTCATAAAAGGTCAGTTCACATGATCCCACATCCATTGATCGACAATTTGGTCATTGGTATGCGGATCATTTCCCTTATATGTGTGCATACATGGGCCACCTTGTTTGTGTGTCCATATCTTCTTTAAATTTACCTTGTTGACCATCTCCTATGTATCTTTTTACTCTTAAAATTTCATTAGACTTGTTTCTACAGATATTTGCAAAATCAATGTATTTTTCATACATACTTTGGATGTTCAACATATTTTTTCTTTTATGGAACCGAATTTATGAAGGATATTCATTCTCCATATTCGGGTAAGTCATACTATCTCACACTATTGATCATGCTCATTGAAATGTTTCCTTTGGCTGCCATTGATATACTTTATTTTTTCTTTGTTGCATGTGCTTGATGTGTGTAGGCAAAGTTGGGCTTTCTTGGACGACTATCGCGGCACTTTTAGATGGCATATTTGCTTTAATTTCGGTATCTTTCATTTCTTCTCTTGGTTTGATTATGGAATTCCGTTACTAGGATGATGGATAAATTTTGACCAAGCACACAAAATCATTGACTTTTTTTTTTTTTGGAATTTACGTGTGGGAAACTGCGGGAACACCTCTTGTGAGATTTATTAGAATATTAGTTTATTATCTTGTTACTTGGATTCATTAATGTCACACCAGTGTCACAAATGAGTCCCACCCTTTTCTTGTGTTAAGAAAGCATCATAAATGCTTTAAATTTTTTTGGGAGTTTCTTGTAAATAAATAAAATAATTTAAAAATTAAAATTTAATTATTATGCATATATTGTCAAAAAATCATTAGTTGGGTGAATACAGGGTTGCACGGATCATTGGACGGTTTGTGGTATGTGGGTCTTGGATTACATTAGAAAAAAGATCCCGTTTCACTGGGGTGGGATGAGATGGTTCACTTTTCGGATCGTTTTGTTAACTAACCTTGAATCACTTGGTTCGTATTTCCTCCTAGATTGCTTAGTTCAGTCAATTCAAAGCTATGGTTTACACATTAGTGATTAGTCTATATTGTGTACTTGTTCTTTCTTTAAATTTAATTTAATTTGTCCCTTTACAATTGATATAAAAGAAAAACAACAGATGTTTGTACTTGTAAAAGGAAGACATCAACATTTATAATGAAATAAAATATAAGTTTTAATGAATTTCAAAATTATTGATATTTGTGTGAATTTGTGATTTGTAATATTTGTGATTAAATTCTATTCTTGTAAATTGATATTTGGTAAAAACTCATGAATTACTTTGCTGGTTCTAGTTCTATTATTTTACACTCACTCCGAGCTTTGCCAATTCAACTTTCAAATTTACAAATTTATATAATATAATAAGATATTAGACCTTTTTTTAATTTTCTTTTAATACCACTAAAAGTTCTATGTTTCATATTGAAAGGAGATGAACTATATTTGGACAAACTTTCTTCCTAAAACTCAATTTTTGGACACTTGATCTCAGTGGTTGTCCTTGTTCAAGGATGCTTGATAATTTTGACATCTTAGTGCCTTGAAATTGAGTTTTGGGCTAAAAGTTGGTCCACCTATAACTTATGGAGTTTTTTTTTTCAATCCACAGAATTGTTTCTTTAATGAGAATAATTAAAAAAATGAGCGATAAATGATAAGGCTCATTTTTGTAGCCTAAAGGATGTGATTTCAAGTCCCATGGGCTGTAGATAGGCCGTCAACCCATGGTAATTGATTTGTCAAACCCAACTATAAATGCTGACCCCTAAATTGACGGGATAAACTGGATTGAGATTATGATGAAGCGATGAATGCTTTTAATCTCAATTAATAAGAAAAAACTTGATTAACCCATCAAAAATAATGGATCCATAATGCTTTTGATCCAAAATGCAATCCAAAATACAATGGATCACGATTTTAAGCTAAATATCATGATCCAAGGCCACTATGGAATGTGAACCAAAGCATCTATAAAATGTTACCCAAGACATTATGGATCATAAACCATAGAGCAACCCAAAGCGATCCGACCTGCATTGTGGAATGCAATGATATGGCCCTCGGATCGCGGGTAAATAGGCAACCCATGTAATCCTAGGTGAAAATAAACTTGGCAATGGGTGGTCGGTCGGGTATGGGTTGGGTCTAATTTGGGTTTAGTTCACCAACCCCCACCATTACTTATTTGTTTATTAAATGGATCAATCGGATCGGTTCTAATTATGGTTCGGTTCACAAATCCCAACCCATTACTTACTAAATGGGTCAATTGTGCTGGGTCTAATTCGGGTTTGGGTTACCAACTCCCCATTAAGTCCTTGCCACTTATAAAAATAATTAGTTTGGGTCTATCCAAACCTAATTACTATTTAATTAACTGGGTTGACCCATTTACCTAACTAAAAGCATTTGAACACAATTACACATTTAGGCATTTAGCTCATTTTAAAAGATCACAAAAAATATAAAATAAAAAGTACTCACAAACCAAAAAAATTATATTATTGTGCCAAATGATGGATTTTCACACCCGTTATATAGACAAAACAAAAACCAAAACAGAATGTGTAAACAACAAGCCAATCGAAATATGTCACATCACCATTTTGCTAAGTGATATACATGTAAACAAGAAGTATAAATGTTGTAGCATGTGTGTGGGTGTATATATTGATGGTTATGGGTTCAATTGGAAATGTCTAAAGCTTGAACTTGTTGCCTATAAAAATCATCTTGATTGGATACATGAAGCCATTGTTTTCAAAGACATAAAAATTTAGGGGTTTAAATAGTGATCAAAATTTTTGCCGGCTTGAAAAGCACATGCTTACTTGATCCAATCAAGATGAATTTTTGTGGCCCATAAGTTCAAGCTTAGATCTTTAAAATGGACCCATCACCATCACTATCACCATCACCACCACCACCACCATCACCATATGTGAACCTTACATGGGTGGGCTTATGAAGAGTGCCACGTAAGGAGGGGTGAGGGGGATCATAGGACCTCTCCCATAAGAACGAGTTTACATCAAGTTTGGTGTAAACAGCCAATGGGCACCACCTAGGCCCACATGGATGGGTGCATTTAAAATGCCTTGGCTTGTATATGGTGCTTGTGAATTTTCCAAGGCCATCAAAATTTTACATTTATCTAACAAGGAAATTCATTAGGCTAGATTAATAGGACTTTAAAAGTCAAATTGTTGTCAAATTGGATACGGGTACAATTCACGGGGGATAGGTAGGTGTGAGGGGGGAATTGGATCTATTAGGTCTACCATGGGCTCTACAAACAAAGTTTGCATAAAAGTCTCGCGAGAACTGTTTTTAGGGGAGACACCTTAAATTATTCAAATAAGTGCATATGGACCTAGGAACTCTTTTTTGGTGTTTGGGCCTCCAAATACCCAATTACAAGGACCATAACCTAAGAAAAGAGAAAAGTTGTGGGATTCCATCCTAAGGAGGTGGTCAAAGAGTCAATGTAGGTGGAAATCCCTAGAATCAAGGAAATCAAATTAAGCAAGGAGGTGGTGCACATGTGCTTAGGTTTTTTAATTTTTCTTTTTCAAGTTCAATGTAATGTAAGGTTAGGATTTAGAGATGTTTGAGGAGGTGCCACATGGCATTCATCCAATGATGGCATGGTTGTAAATTTTTTCAAAAATTTCTCTATAAATTGAGGTGCCATGGGCGGCCATGGAGCATCAAGTTTTGAGTTAGCTCCTTTGCTTTATGTAAGTAAGTTATCTTGTTCTTTTTTGGTTCTTTCGTTTTATTTCTAGTCTAGTTTTACTTATAAGTTTTAATTTTTGCAATTATTTTCATTGGATTAGATTAAATTTTAATTCTTGCAAATTAATTCTAGATTCAATTGAATTTATAATTTCATAGTGAAATTTGGATGGTGTTGGTTGATTCAATTGAATTTATAATTTCATAGTGAAATTTGGATGGTGTTGGGAGGTTTACACATGCTCGTGGGATTAGTCTCACCTCCAATGTGGGGTGAGGGTATCCATGTTACAAAAAAAAAGGACCCAAAAATTAACGGTAGATAAGAGTTCAATTTTATCAAGGTCAATCTTAGGGGAACATTCATATATATTCAATAAGGATTACTTGCAACTTAGTTTGCATGAAGTTTGTTGCAAACTTTGGATTGTGGGCGGCCCATATTGGATCCAATGGAATGAATGGATCCATTCTCCCCTCACCCCCCATAACCCCTCGGCCCGATGAATTGCTCCCATACCCAATTTGATAGCAATTTGACTTTTAAAGCCCATTGATCTAACTCAATGAATTCCACCATTAGATAATTGTGAAATCTTGAGGGCCTTAAAAAAGGGTTTCTCTCCGTTCCACATCACACAAAAGGATATGTTTTGGGCATTGAACATATGGGCAAACTAATGCTAACCTCTCATTTCCTTGGGTGCATTGGTAGTATAGTATAACTTGGAAATTCTTATGATTAACATCACAAAACTTACCTTTTGTTAATGTTATTGTTGTTGAGTTACATTAAGGATGCTTTTCTAGTGAGACTCAATACCATTGTGCTCGATCATCCTTCTGTATGGGGCAAGACATTGTAATGAAAAGGAGAAAAGAAAAGTAAGAAAGAAGAGAAAAAGGATGAAGGACAATTAATTTTGGAATGACCAGCCATCATGGTCTTTTCCCCTTTTTGTTACAAATTTACAATGTCTTGCCCCATATTGTAGTATTTCTAGTAGAATAATAGCTCTGTTAGTTACATTGATTAGGATTCATTACAACTATGTGATCTTTATTATCTAGTGAAGAAAAGTAAACTACGCGCCTCATAACTAAGGATTCATGTTTCTAAAAAATATGGTGTATCATCAAAACTATGAAAAATACTTTCTTTTTTCTCTACACTTGTGAAAGTGGGTTCCACTTCAGCCCAACCTATTGGTGACTCTTGATTTAGTGGATTTCTCATCACTGAGTTGACGTATGGGTGTAGTGCATTGAGGGTCAACAATGCATATGATTCTGTTCTTTATCGTTGAGTTGCTTTTATTTTCTCAATACATTCTCTTATTGGTACAACACAATTCTTGTTAATTTTATGCATCATTTAGATAAGATGTTCTGGTTTTTGGAGATTTGATGTTGGTGGTTTATTAGTATTGCAAGATTTGGCTACTACAAAAATATATGACAACCATTTTCAGCTTCTTTTATATATCATGTGGCTTGCTTTATCTTAAGAATGGTGTTGAGATATGATTTGTTTGTATGACAGTTGTTCTACGCATGATAAGCTTTGGATATGACTACCGTTTGTCATGTAAAGGGTCTCATTTTGACCAAAAGGTATTGAATGAGTACATACTAGTTAACTTCTTTGTTTCCTTTTTTTCCCATTTCTATTACTATTATTATTTTTTGCATTGCTGAAAAGTCTTTTCAAACATTGTTGTTATAAAGATTTGTTTCTTTACTTACCATAAATCATACTTTGTGAACACCTTTTTCTTGAGTATGAGAATTCTTTGCTTTTTGCCATATCAATCTCTTGGTATTTGGAGACTTCTCTATTGCTTTAGTTTTTTGTTGTTATTCACCTTAAGGTAGTTGTCCAAACTACATAGTAGATTTTTTTTCCCTAACACGATTGGTTGTGCACCAAGTACCATAGGGCTTAACCTCAAGTTACTGGTTTCCTGATCGTTTTATCACACATGGTCATTGATTTCCTTAAGCAAATTGGGGGCATGGGGATGAGCTCATAGCATAGTTGAGTGTTGACTATTTCAACCATAAGTTTGCTGATTTAAGCCACATCACCATTTTTTTTAAAAGGTTGTACACGGATGAACATCATCACCACCATCATCATCTTCATTATCATCATCAACCATTATTCCATCTCTCTACAATTGGCGTTTTTAAGTCCTACCTTTTCATTTTCCTTCATCAAAGACCATATCCTTTGTTACCCTATATTTAATCATACCCTTTTTATCCAAGTCTTTAAAGGTCTCTCTCTTCTCCTATTCTTTGCCACTTGCAGTTTGTAAATTCTGTGTATCAGAGCTATCTATGGTAGTCTACTTGACATGTCCAAACCATCTTAGATGCCCTTCCCTCTTATTTTCATCTATCAGGTCTATACTTAATGTTTTCCTAATGCGATCATTTGTAATGTGGTCTATACTTCAAGGCTATACCCCCTTCATCCTTCTCAACATGTGCATCTTGGTTGCTTGTGCTTTTTCTACCTATCTTTTCTTAGTATCCAACATTTCACTCCTTGGCATTGTTGCTTAATTGTGTTTTATAGAATTGCCTTTCTAGTCCAGCCATATCTCTTTTATAGCATAGAACACCATTAGCTTGTTTCACTTTGCCCACCCTGTGCCCAAATATTGATTATATCCAACTTATGTGGTCGACCTACCTCTACCATTGGACCTAAATATTGGAATTTGTCACATCGTTGTACTAGATCATTATCAATTTTGATTGTTCATACTCCATGTTCTCTATTCCACTAAAGTTTCACTCCATGTAATCTATCTTTGTTCTATTAATCTTCAAACCACTCAAGCTTTCCGCTGAAATTCCAACTTATTATTTAATTGACTTCTTGTTTCACTAATTAGTACCATATTGTCTTCAAACTACATATGCCGTGGGATCTCATCCTAGATTCTTATTGTCGAAGTATCTATAACTAAGATGAATTAAAAAGGGGCTCAAAACATGACACATATCGTTGTTACTTTTGTTGTTTCCCTATTGTACGTGTCTTGTATCATTTCCACATATTCATGAAGGATCCCTTTTCTTCTCAGTGTTGGCAAGATTAATGTTCTTAGTACCCTATCATAGGCTTTCTATAAATTGATAAAAGCCATGTATAAATTTGTTTTTTTCCACTTATATTTCTCCATAGGTTGTCTTTATTATAAGTATGGCTTCCGCCGTGGACCTATCTGGCATGAGCCCAAATTGGGTTTTCAAAATACTAGATTCTTCAAAGGGAGCTGGAGGATTGGGTGGTGGAAGGATGAATGTCTTTAATGACTTGTTTAGAAAGTGTTTTTACTGTAGGTTATGGGAAGGATAGGCAGATTTGGGAGCTAGATCCTCATGGCTTCTTTTCAGTGCAGCCTTTTTGCAAATATCTTATGTGGGTAGGTGAGGTTCCTCATGTGCATCCGAAAATTTGGGTGGGTGTTTCTCCTTTTAAGGTAAAGGTGTTTGGGTCGCTTGCTGGATTGCAGAAAATTTCGACTATTGATAATTTGCGGTTATGGAAGATGGTTATCGTCCATTCTTGCCCGTTGTGCTTAGTTGATGCTGAATCGGTAAATCATTTGTTACTTCATTGTCGGTTCTCTCATCAGATTTGGATGCACTTTTTTCAGTTGTTGGGTATGGCTTTTGTCTACCTCAAGCATGGAGCGAGCTATTCAATGAAGAGGTGGTGATGATAGGGTAGTTCTTTTCATCGTAGTATTTGGAATGCGACAGTTCTAAGTATTGTTTGGTCTATTTGGTTAGAAAGAAATAAGAGGAATTTTCATTGCAATGAATTCTCCGTTTTGAATTTGCTTGATGTTGTTAAGCTTAGAGTGGCTTGGTGGTTGGTTGGGTCGATGAAGTTCTGAGGATCTATCTATTTTAGATGTGTGTAGGAATTGGGTTTCAGACTGCTCTTCCCTTTTGCTTTTGTATTCTCCCCCTTTTTCCTTTGTTTCCATTTAGGTATATAAATAGTCATATACTTCATATGACAGATTCTAAAGAAAATCTATGCTAGAAACAAGTGGGGAGCAAATACCTTTTGTAGACTATATCTGAAAACAAATTGGATTCCATAGAGGGATAAGGAAAAAACTTAGTAGTTTCGAAAGGAAACTTGTTTTGTGGAAACTAGTGGTAACTCACTGTGGTTGTGGTGGTAAACATAGGATTTTTGTACTATATTATATATTGTCCATTCTTCTAATATTGTTGTTTTTTAATGTTTATTTGAATTCTTTGAAGTGTTTTTATTTGAATGAATTTTATGCGGGGTATTGGTTATCCTGTCAATTCTCTATCAAGAAAAGGGTATTGGTAGCTTCATATATTATGGTTTTGGTGCATGTGCCAAAGAATCATTATACCCTACTCTCATCTTTATTGTGGAATTCGTAGTTGCCTTGATAATCTAGTTACTTACCAGTCTTCATTTCATTAATGAAAGTTATGTTTCCTTTGGGAGAGAAAAGCCAAAAAAGATAGCCTATTTACTTGACATTCATTGGAGCAATTGTTCTAAAAATCGAGGCATTATTTAAATTGTTTTATTTGATGATTTGGTTTAATTAGGTTCTATCATTGGGTCAAACCACTTGAATCATTTGGTCCATGATGTTAGTATAATATTGTATTAATATAATAATTCTTATATTTAAAAATAAATTACTAAAACATAAGAAAAATTGAAAATCTCATAGTAACCATGATACTGTATTATAAAACAAAAGAAAAAAATGGCATTCAGTGAAAGAGAATTAGAAAAATTGAAATAAATAAAAGTAATAATAGTTTTTGAATGAACTAAACTATCTTACGGACCAGACCGCCTTAGGGACCGGTTCAGGTCTAACCGGGTCAAACTGCACAGTTCGATTCGGTTTTTAAAACACTGAATTTCAATGTCAACGTATCTTAAATTTCTTGAGGGTACATGCCGAGGTTTACTCGTTCTTACTATCATCCTCATTTGGTAGAGTTTATCGTGGATTTATTCAGCATATGTAGTTGCCCCTTTTTTCAGGGGAAAAATAGTTATGAAACATGATATTTCTATCTATAGTTATTGAGATGGTAATGATAGGTGGCTAAATATATTCCTTGAGAGAAAATATAACAGCAACGATCAAATTATGCAATGATGAGATTATTTTTTCTTCAGTTTTGTTTTACACAAATGGCTGACATTGCCATTTCTTATATTTGATGATTTCAGAAACATTTGCAACGTTGTCATATTTGTTCCTCTGGTAAATCGTGCTACTATTGTTTACAGGTACCATTTGTTACTTTTGTCCAATTCTTACAATACTTTGGACCAATTAAATGTGTCAGATTCGTGATTTGCTAAAGTGGATAAGTTAATTTATAGGCCTACAAATACAGCTTGTCATTAAATAATTATGCAGCATGGATTCTATGAACCAAGCAATATATTTGTGTTAGTCATTTCTCCATGTTGGATTGTTTACGGATTCTTCTATTTACCATCATAATATTTGAAGCTGTCCAAATTGATGGATGATAGTTTTGCTATAGTATATAGGAACACAAAGTTGTACACATGTAGTCATTAGGACCACCAGTTTGTAAACACTTTATTTTTCTTATGTACAAACCATGTATGCATGTATAGTAAAGTTCATTTAATGTTTGATTTCTATAAGATTGATTCAAGTAATCATATCATTGTTTTTATCTCTATATCTTCATCAAACTCCATCATGGTTGCAGAGCCAGCTGTTGTTCGTAAGTTCTGTTTGCAAGATGCCTGCTACATTAGCTGGTGAATTGTGGGGCCCACATCTTGCTTCCATATCACAAAATAAAGCTTGCATCATGAGACTTGTTATTGTATGCTGGGTATTCTCTTTTTTTTTTTTGAAATCTCTCCCTCTCTTGCATCTCTAGTTGATTTTGGACATTTACATCAAAACTTGTATGACTACAAAATAAAAATTGCAAAGGATGTTCTCAGGAAATCTAAAGGACGCTGTAGTAATACACATGGGGAAACATGGTGATGGAGCACAAATATTCAAGAAACTATTGATAACTTGCAGAATTTAGAAGAAAGAGGAGGAAAAGATAAAAGAAGAGTCACGAGAGTTGGAGAAACTTGTTTTTGTGTATTTCTTTTCCTTGAAATAGGTATATATAGTACAAAATCATGATTACAGGAGATAATGTTGAAAATAAAATGGAGAAAATATAGGAACGAACAGCTTGGCTTTATGCTCATCAGATTTCAGTGCATTTAGAATCATTTAGTTGTATATGAACATATCACATGCACATTGGTTAGAGGGTTATGTTCTGTTTTGTAAGTTTATGTTTGCCTGGGAGTGATTATTTTATTCTGTGCATTCAGGAAAGAAGTCTTCACATTGACAAATTCTCATTTAGCATGTATCTGTGTTATTTGGTTTTTGCTCCTCTTTACATAGCCGGGCCTATTATAAGCTTCAATGCATTTGCTCCACAGGTTGGTCATATTCATTTGGCTAGATTTGTTCTTGAATTGAAGTGCTTTACTCATGTACATCCGATATTCTTCAAATGAATCAAGTTCTTTTTTTTTATTTCACTATTTATACACAATTCAAGAAGTGCTCATGTTTAAATTTTATCATTCACTAGATGTAATACTTTTGGTGATTATTATAGGAGTTGTATCTCTAGCTGTTACTGAGGATGAAAATGCGACATGCATATGCAAAATCTCAAATATTCACCATAACTGAGTCACCATAGCTTGACTGGACCAGTCACCCAGAATAATCCTATTGTAGCTTTGTCTCTCTGACCCTGGCTGTAAGAATGGCCATAGTGTAGAATAATAACAATCATAGAAGGAGAAGAGAGAATATAGAGAAGAATTCTTCTTTGAATTGTATTGAATCTGTATAAAATCGTAGGTGAGTACAAGTATAAATAATACACAACGAGTCAATTAAGGTGGCTGAAAATAAAAGAAATAAAATAATTTCTAATTACAATCAATCATATAAAATAGAGTTGATTTTCCAGAATAAGAAGATTTTGGTCCACTATGGTGCAGAAGTGGGTCCCACGACACTTCCACTCAAGCTGGTTCGAAGATATCTAGTAACCCAACTTGCTAACAACCGACGTGAGTTGACTCTGAGGAACATCCTTTGTCATCATATCCGCAAGTTGATCTTTACAATGTAAATAAGGAGTAAATAACCACCCTTAAAAAATATGTTGACGACGGAAGTGACAATCAACTTTAATATGCTTAGTCCGTTCATGAAAGACTAGATTTGAGGCAATATTGATGGTCACCTGATTGTCACAAAACATGGTAAGTGGATCAGGATTAAAGCCCAACTGATGCGGTGCATCTCCAGACCTTCTATTTTCGTGATTTTTTATTTCCATAGCTTTCTTTTTTTGTTTTTTAGCAAGGATAGTTTAGGTATTTGCTATTTATTTTTAGTAGGTTGAAAGTTTATATAAGTTATAGCCCTATGAGGCAAAACATACGATTGATTGAATAATAAAATTATTGAGATTTTCTCAAACCTTCGTGCGATTGTTTGGAGCGAGAGGCTTGGCGTGAGGCCAGGTATGATTCTTCTCTTCTCTCCTTCATCTTCTCTCATTCTCTCTCTTTTTCTCTTTTCTTTGGATCACTGAAACCCAGCCCATCTACTATTACCGTGAATACCCTTCCAAAACCCCATTGGAGTCGTCGCAGCTCCTTCCCAAAGCCTCTACTGCTGCTGCAGCCCCTTTCTTACACCCATACTACTGCCGCACCTTCCCTGTTCCCTTTTCCTTATTGTTGCAACCCATAGAAGACCCCTTAGGTGCTGCTGTATCCCTCCTCCTCTCCTTCTCCATCGCAAGTCTTCCGCCACACATAAAGCCCTTCTATGTTCCATTCGTTTCTACCATTCGTATCCAGTTACCCACATATCCTTTTTATTTCATATATTAACCCATGTGCTATTTAAAACCATATGCCAATTCATTTAAATCAGGTAAAACTTGTTTCATTCAAAACCATTTCACTCTTTTATTTGACTCTTCATATATTTGTTCACACTCGATTCTAAGGATTTTCGGATGACCATTTGTGACAAATTTATATTAATTAATTGCAGTATTAATTAAGGATTTTAATTTCAACCCATATTAGTTTTAGGGTGCATTATTTTCATCCCTTCTAATATTTAGGAACCAAATTAGGCATTTAGGGTTACCCTATTAGTTGTCTTACATCATAACTCAATGAGAAACGGTCGAACCTACAACAATTCAGATGCAGTATTGTCCATGGCACGATATTTGGCCTCAGCACTTAACCGAGCAACAACAGACTGCTTCTTGCTTCGCCTGGAAACTAAATGTGACTGCAAGAAAATACAGTAGCCGGTGGTAGAACGACGATCATCGGGAGACCCGGTCCAATCAACATCAGAATAACCACAAACTGGATAAGTAGGCTGATGTGCATAGAACAAGCTGCGACCAGGATGGGCCTTAAGTTACCGAAGTACACGAAACACAACATTGAGATAAGTGTCTCGTGGAGCATGCATGAATGGGCTGATGACACCAACATCATAAGATAAATCCGGTCTCGTAATGGTGAGATAAATGAGTTTGCCTACTAATTTCTGATAAAAGGCCGGATTATCAAGAAGAGTTCCGTCTGAGGTTGATAGCTCGGTGTTAACATCTAACGGAGTATCCGCAGGTTTGCATCATCAGCATAAGCTGCACTTTTCATGCTCTTCGAATAGTATGCTGAATTGTAAATACTAGTGACGTTTTGGTTTCTCAAACTCTAGCAGTAGTTAGCATAACTCTTTTGAGTATTCTCCATGAATGTGGGCGCCAACTCTTATAGATGCTTATAATTCATGTATATGTAGAAGACCAGAAGTAGCAAGTAGTAAAATGTTGCAAATTGAAGGTACAGGGATCAAGGGGAGACCATTAAAAACCTGAAGAAAAGGGATAATGGAGGACCATGATAGATTATAGAGTCAAAGGATATGGTTTGTGACAAGGAAAGAATGGAATAGTAGAGTTCAAAAGCTCAACCAGATAAATTAGGTGGTGGCAATGATGATGATAAATTATGTCTTTATCGTGCCATATTAACAAACATGAATCTCAAAAATAAATAAAAAATAAAAACAAGTCCTCATCTTCATTATGACCTGTCTGATAAAACTGTATATGACCCATGTCAATTAAACAGACTAGTTATTTCAGATTATGAAGCCAGTTGCCATTGTGAAGACCATTTTATATTCTACATGCATCATACACAATTTAAAAATGTAATCATGCTAACTAAAACTATCCTACCTTTGTAACAATTCATGTGATATAAACCGTGAACCTTCAAAATCCTTATGTTTACTTTTCACTTGTAACTTGTTCCATGTCTAATACAGCCTTTAGAGTTTCTTCTGCGCATTTATCAGTGTGTTCTAATCCTTTGCAATTTCCATGGTTTCTTTGCCATTACTTCTCATATTCTATAAGGTGTGGCCAATGGACTTTAAATCTTTTGTAAAGCTGTGAAACTTGGTTAGGTGTTCCCAATTTTGAACTAATTGGACCATTCCAATTCACAGATTAGGTTTTATAATGGCCAACTCTGCCATGATAGCCAGTCTCAGGGCATGGGCTGCAGTAATGCCGAAGTCTATTTTCTTTTCAGGTTTTAACATGTTATGCATTACCAGTATGATACTGATAAATAACAAAAGGTGCATGACTAGTATGGTTTATTGGGATTTTATCAAGTTCCCTTAGAAGGGTAATTTTGCAGTTGGAGGATACCTCAAAGGAATCATTCTGTTGGGCAAATTGCTTTTTATGGATTTCGATGGGTCCTTAGTCTTTTACTCATGGAACTTGTGACACATCTATTCTATTACAATGCCTTTGCTATCAGGTGAGCCACAATGAGATAGAGTTTAAGCTCAAACTAGTTTTCTTCTAATTTGTTCTGAACATATGGTTGATTTTGTTGTTGTGCTGTGTAGTGGCTTGTGGAGACAATTTTCTCCTTATGAGGTCTTCATTCTTGGATATGGGGTATGGTATTTTGAGACTGTTAGAGTTTCTTCCCCCTTCTTTTTAAAGATAAAATAATGTGTTGCTCAATCCATTTAAAAGTTTGTTGTGTTTTTTAGTCCCTGGAATTCAATTAATAGTACTTAAATAGGATATTTCATGTCAGACTTACTATGAAAGCCAATTGTTGAATTCTCTGTGTTGTATTTTTTGTAATTCAAAGAAAGAGTATACACATTTAGATAGAATACAATGAACCAATCAAGGTGGCAACAAAGAAAAGAAGAATGATTTACAATCAATTACAACCGTAAGTCAACTATAGAATATAACATGTGAAAAATGCATGCAGAGTATCTAGAATATTTACAACATTGCTTACTTCAAAAGTGCTATCTGTATTTTTGTTTTTTTTAATACCTAAACAATTGTGTTTTTTCTCTTTTCTTCTCGGGTTTAAGACTCCTAGACCCTCTTCATGTATGTGTAATGTTTTTTTCCCTTATTAATATATTTCTCTATTTGTTAGTGCTCAATAAATAATTAATTAATTAAAGTAGTGGTTTTATACGCATGTTAACTCACATACAATGGTTATATTTGGTCTTCTCTTCTCATATTGATGCATTACATCTTTTATTTTTGTCTTATTGCAGGTTTTAAACTTCATGTGGTTAAAGTTCTTTTTGATTTGGCGCTATTTTCGATTTTGGGCATTGGTAATGTTTATTGACAATAGTTCTCTATGGTGAACATCCAAACCAATTCTTAGATTATGTCATCTATAGGCCCGTTCACGAGCCGTTTATATCTACAAAAGTCCAAGCCCTTTGTTTATAAAGCCCATTTATTTTGCACTTATCATCTTTCTTTTTTATTTTAAAACAAAAATTGTTTTATAACTTGAAAATTTAACTGTACAAACCTACCACTTTAAAATTTCAGTACAAAACTTAATTTCTAGCCACTTGATCTTGATAGTCAAAGTTGGAGGGCGTCTTTGAAAAGGATGACGCTTGGTGATTTTGACAATTAGATCAAGTGGCTATAAATTTATTTTTGAGATGAAATTTTACCAGATGGTCGGTCTTTAAGTACTCTTTCAATTTGCACAATTGTATTTTCAATTTATAAAGAAGAAGAAAACAAAATATATTAAATTAAATGGGTCTAAAAGACCAACGGGCCTCGACAGGTTTTAAGTAAAAGCCCAAGCTCGGCTCATCGAACAAAAATCTTGTTCATGCCCATTTACTTAAGTCAGGCTCGGACTGAGTTAGGAAAATGAACACCCCTAGTCTAATACTAATGCAGGTATCACATGGCATTGACTTCACCAATTTATACTCGTAAGCTATCAACTGTATTGGAAGTAGAGGAATGATGGGATAAGCTTGACCACATTGAGTCATGCTTAGTTTGACTTATTTTTGCATGTGAGGCCCACTTCTCATCAAAGAATACCATTCAGTTTCAACATCTCTAGTGATAGATTATGGGTTGCAAAATCAATTACCTATGAAGCCTAATTACTGTTAAATTGCGAAAAACTTTGGTGGACCATAAATTAGCTATGCATGCAACCTAATTACTGTTGGGTTGAGATTTAAATGGGGTCTCATAAATCAACCATGAACCATGGTGTATCTCAACTCAATAGGAAATAGGTCCTCAATAATAGACATTTATTGAGATCCAAGGGTTTTCTTTGTTGTGAAAGTGGGACCAACATGCAGATCTAACTCAACCTTAACATAATTATGATGAGGTTAGCTTATTGAACCATTCTTCTTTTTAAGTATTGGAGGTTTTTTTTTTGGGTGCAAATATTCTAAAATATGCACTGACATATTGTATGGATGAAATCCAAGCTTTAGTGAGCAGAGATTTTCATTAAATCCTTTCTTGCCCAATTCTTTCCTAATGTGGATTATCTCATTTGCAATTAGCACTCCATCTAAATTTTTTGTTAGAATGACATGAAAACGAGAATGCAGATAAGGGGCCCCGCAAGGCACCATACCTAGGACCCACTTGATGGATGGGAGGACCCAAAAAGGGTCAGGGTTGCGGTGGTTTCAGAGGCCGATGAACAATATCCATATGGGTCGAAAGGTGAACAGTAAAACTGTTCTTGAAACTGTCTTTTTGGGCTTCCTGCATTCCAAAAAAGACGACAGTAGAAGGCAGAAAATTTAGAAATCGAACTTGGTTGATACCATGATGGAATGAAAACAAGGAGAAAAGAAAAGAAAGGCAATGTAGGAAGAGGGAAGAATTGAGAGGGATAATTCTCATGTATTGTATATCTTGTGTTTCTAATAGAAGATGATACATGTATATTTAGTACAGGGAGCCAATTAAGACGAGGGAAAAAGGATAAAAGATCTGATATCAATGATATCCAAAGGTCAACACTGTGTAAAATGTGAAAATACACCATATCATGCAGCAGAATCTACCTCTCCATCTAAAATGTGGATTTTCATTTCTCTATCGCCATCTTCATAATTTTTTTGAAGTCATCTATACTTTCTTTTCAGTTCATTTGTATCAAGGAAGACTAACCCTAAAAATATTTCCAATATTTTTCTCATGCTTTTGGCATTGGTATGTTCTTGTACCCTTTTTAAGTGAAGTTCAAAACTTCTTGAGTTCTTGCTTGCAGATAGGAGGCATTGAGGCTCCTGAGAATATGCCCAAGTGTATCAACAATTGTTATGACTTGGAAGGCTTCTGGAAAAATTGGCATGCATCTTTTAATAAATGGCTTGTTAGGTAAGTCCTTAACAACACTTTAATAGTGTAGTTCTATTCTCTTCAGGAAGACCATCCTGTGATATTAAAGCACTGTTCATTTTCTAGATACATGTACATACCACTTGGGGGTTCTCGGAGAAAGATGCTCAACATTTGGGCCATATTCACATTTGTTGCTATATGGCATGATTTAGAGTGGTATTGTTTGCTGCAAAGATTTTTTTTTTTTCCCTCCTCTCTGTTCTCACTAAAGTGAATGATTCAGTAGTGCATGATTCTTTTATATCTATTCACTCTCCTGCCATGGTTTGTGTGTTTTATCATAGGAAACTTCTTTCATGGGCATGGTTAACATGCTTGTTTTTTATCCCTGAAATGATGCTGAAGTCAACTACCACTGTATTGCAGGTACTGTCAATATTTACATTGTACATTTATTGCTCTAAGAATGTTTGTTATTCATATGTTGGTATTTCTTGTTGTTTCACTGTTTTAGATGTGAGATTCTATGGCTCACTTTCCTACTCTTACATGTACAAATTGATGCAAGCACATTATCATCATTACCATCATCATTAAAACATTTATCCCAGTTGCGTTTGCCATCTTGTTTTCTACTTTTCAATTCAACCTTGTGAAAAATATGTTCTTGTCACTCCATAATTTAGAATGTGCTTTCTTAGCACGCCAATCTGAGTATATATAATGACCTTGCCCTTTTGCTTTTGAAATATTGTTGGGGGGAGATTGGTTTGGAGTCTAGAACTTAGACTTCCTCTTTTGGAGAGAGAATTGTCATTGTATGTCAAACTATTGACTCTCCTTAGAGGATGCGAAGGTGTGGCTAGGGAGATCCATTTGAGAATTAAAAAATCTAGTCCCTTGTATCTAAATCCTCCTAAATGTTTCAAGGATGGTCAGGTTGAGAGCCTATCTTGTTGGCTTTAGACCAAACCCCTATTTTAAATGGGTTGGGTAAACCTGCCCATATTTTGAGCTGAGTCAACGAGTTAGGGTTGGCTCTAACCCAAGATGCATCCCTGCTTGGTACAATACTGGCCCACCCCAAAGTGGAAACTTTTATCTATGCAACTATCACTGTGAAGGCACTTACTAATTGCAACCTTGGGAGGCATCATGTGCTTTTGTTGAAAGAGGACATTTCCCATCTCCTTTGTGGTGCGGAGATAGAATCCTATGACCACATTTTTCTATTTTTCCCCTTTTTGCCTCACTTTTTAGTCTTATGGTGGTACCTTTTGAGTGTGCCCCCAACAACCTTGGAGACCACATGAGGAGCTAGATGAAGGGTCCCTTTAACGTAAAGGGAGAATTCTATGGATGTCCGTGTCAGGCAACGATTTTATGGTTCATTTGGAAGGAACGAGGAAAGGAGCAATTGTCTTTAGAAATTTTCATCTTGTCTAGGGCTTGTCCTATCAATTGGATCAAAAGTAAGGAGTTCTACAACATGTCTAACATTGATAGAGACATGCTATCTGCTTTCCAAGATGTTGGTTGGAAAGATGAATTATGAAAAGATGGTGAAATCTATTGATAGTTCAATGAAGTTCAATGTGGATGGAGTAGCTTGTGGTAAGCCAGGTCTAGCAAGGATTGGAGGAATTTTGTAGGATTCAAAGGGGTTGGTAGTGGCTTTCTTTTCTAGTCTAGTGTGTACAAGAGAATCCAATGAAGTTGAGCTCTTGGCAATTTTGGAGGCTCTGAGGATCTTTCAACTGAATTTTTAAGGGGAAATTTATTATAGATAGAGACTTGAATAAAGCTATCAGATGGGCTCATGGGAGGAAGCCACCTTGGAATTTACTTGTTCTGTAGTGTGCTCACTTCTAACTTAGTTACCTCTTTTAATGTTGGGATATCTGCTGATGGTATGGTGGACTTTCTAGCGAAAAATGGTGTCTCTAGGGATGAGATGTTTCTAGATTTCTCTTTGGATTGATTGTTGTGTCTTTGTATGTATTTTTCTTTGTGATTTTCTGGGGTCTGGATTAAGTTTCTTTCTTGAGTTTTTCTTCCTTTTATGTACTCTTTTCTTTAGTGAATTTCAATTGTGAAGTTTCCAGGAAAAAAAAGGATTGGCATTGGGATATCAGCTGTTGATTAGGATGGATTATTTTAAAGGAATTTGCCCCTACTTTAAAATGATTGTATAATGAGACATACTAATCCACTAGCTTTGTGGATCCTTTTGTTCTGCTTTTGCTTCTGCATTTCATCATTTTTTCTTCTGATTCCATTATTCCAAATGTCTAAGTTTTATTGTGCTATTCAGGCAAAGGGTGCTGTTAGTGATTTCGTCCTTCGGGAGCTCAGTGCAGTTGCAGGTGCTATTACTATAACATGCCTCATGGTATGTTTTTTTCTCTATGATGCAGCAACTTGTGTTGCTTGAATTGTCTGTTAATGATTTCATAGCGTAGGCCGTGTGAATTTCAGCTCCAGTTTTCTCTGCTTCTACATTTGTTGACAAGCCAAGTGTCATATTGGACTGCTAAACATGTTTCTTAGGATACTTGCAACTAGGAAAGTCTTTAACATAAACCACTGCATTGGCAAATGCTCGAGCTGATGTAGAATGATACTATGGCCCTCCTTGTGCTTTCTGATGATCCAGTTCAACATAGATGAACCACATGCAAAAGATCCTACTAATAAAAAAGTCTTTCCATTCAGTGTTCAATATGATTGTTTTTCCCATGGTTGTTAAAATCTTACGATACACGATTCGTATCTTACGATTCATACGATACGAGAGAAACGATTCGTATCTATCAACAAATCTTACGATTCGTATAAGTAATAGAATTATTGAGTTATTAGGAGTATGGAAGCATGAAACATTTCGTTTTAATGATTTTTAAGGCTTGAGTTAATGAGCATTTAAGACCTTTTAATTTTTTGAGGGTTTTTTAGTTCATTATTGACTTTTCACAATATAGTTGGATTATATACTGGTCTTATACTTTTGAGAGTTGGAGCATTGAAATTTGAACTCCAATGAACTAATTATATAGAATTCACTTAATATTGAAAGAAAGTTGTAGAATTGCTCATGTTATTATATTTTAGATATATTTTACGTTATTTCATATATTAAATATTTTTGAAGGGAAACACTTATGAATCTTACGATTCTACGATTTACGATACACGATTTGTGATTCAAGATGTATTAACGATTTACGATACGATTCGATTTTCACAACATTGGTTTTTCCAACCATTCTTCATACAGATTTGAAGATCTATTTTCAGAGAATCTCTTGAATGTTACTTATATCCATTTGTTCTGAATCACCACATGGTGAGGTGCATGGTGCGAAGCTAACACATCACATCAATTTCTTTTTATTTCTTACTGACCCTTCTATTTCTCCAGGTGGCCAACCTTGTTGGTTATGTTATGGGACCATCAGGCTTAAATTGGCTGGTGTTACGATTGCTGCAAAAAGATGGTATGTTATACTTCCATCTTATTTTCCTTTTTGGTAAAGATGGAGTAGAAAATACAAACGTGGCAGTTCACTTAAGGTCATCTCCACTGAGGCAAAAGACTCACTTCAGAAGCCACGTCTCCCCTCGAACAATTTTGCGACAAGTGTTTTTTATACATTTGGTCTGATTCACCTGCAGGATTGCCTGTTCTTGGTGGCATCTTCACAACATTCTACGTCGGGACAAAGGTAATGGTTTGGAAGCTTTTCAAATGGTTTCAGATTGGATTTTTCCTTCCCCTTGGCAAGTTTTTTAATCGTGACTCTTTTGCAGCTTATGTTCCATATTCAAGACGCAAAGAAAAATCTTTAGTGAAGTTAAAAAGGAACACCCAAATACTTTGTTTCTATTTTCATAATGTGATGCATTAGAAATTCAAGAATATCACACCAGTTAGTCTCCTTTTGTTTCCATATGTAGAGCTATCAAGATGTGTTAGAGCTTGGCTTCTGAGGTTTTTCAGGGTCCAAGCCCTGGCCCATTGACAAAACTATGCACTTAGTAACATAGATTTTTATTTTATTTTTTTTAAAAAGAGGCATATATTTTTTTTCTTTTTTTTTTTTTGGTAAAAAAAAGAGTGATATTCAAACTAGTGTTGATTGGCGTTTGAAAAGTCAATTCTCTCTCCCCCTCTCTTTGAAGATCTTAACTTATGTGACAGGGTGATTCTAGTTTTTCTTAAGTTTTTTTTTTAGGAATTCTCAATTGACTTGTGAATTGCATTACAGAAGCTAGTATTTATAGATAAAAGTATACCCAGATAGCTGAAACTAAAAACATAAATAACAAACAAAATTTTAGAAGGCCTAATAACGCCACCAAATGTCTATCATCAAGATACCATCATGTGGGATCTTGACGCCGAAGTTGAAGATTTGAAGACCCAAGAATTTCCCAGGTTGGATCAAGTTAGGTCAAAAAAAAAAAAAATTCCAAAACCAGAAGCCTGACCCAAAATATTTAAATGACATAATAAATTATACATGATTACAGAATGACAGTTATAAAATCTTAGTTCTTCTCATGTAATTATGTAAAGATTTTTTTTTTCTTTCATTCCGACCTTTTTTTTTTTTAATTTTGTGGTGCTTTTTATTTTATTTCTATTTTTTAGATTTATCATTATCTCCGTAGTTGGGGTTCTTTTGGCGTTCATGTGTCTGATTAATGAATCCCGAGTATTTTTCTAATTTCAAATTGGTTTCTAGTAGGGTTTTTCAGATATACTTGAAAATCTTGATTCTGAAGCAAATTAATATACACCTAACCCAGGCATACCCAACTTACAACCCTAGTGAAACCCACCAGACAGACCATCCAGACCATTGTGCAGGAAGCTATATGTGCCATGAAAGTGGACCCTGATTCGAACATCAGATGAGCCGTCAATCCATACTCATTATTTTTTCAGAAGTTAAACATTCTACTGAAGTGACAGAAATAATGTGTAGTCATATCTCTACAATCATAAAAGTGGTAGATGTACTTTCATCTTTACGTATATTAACAAATTGGTACATGTTTTTCATGGAGAGATGGTCTGTTCCATTTTTTTTAAAAAAAATTATATAAAAATCAATTGTAGGATTAAAAGTAGACTCAATGAAATATAAGTGGACCAAGTTTATGTTAAAATTTATGTTTTAATCACTTGATTTTAACTAGGGCTGCAACTCGGGTCGGGTTTTGGCCCGACCTGTATGACTTGACCCGAGAAGTCATGCGGGTCTAGAATTTTGGGTCCGTGGATTGGGTCGGGTTGAGAATTTTACAAGTTAACCCGACCCGATCTGGCTAAAATAAGTTCAGAATGTGGGTTGGGTCGGGTCGGGTCGGGTCATGAAGTTTGGGTTGAGAATTCGGGTCGGGTTCTATATATATCAACTCAGGTCGGATTGAGTTTTAAGAAATTCGACCCATCCGACCCGAGTTGTAGCCCTAATTTTAACCATCAAAATCATCAAGCTCCTTCATACTTTTTAAAGGAGGTTTGGTGATTTTCACCACTAACATCATGTGCGATACCATTATAGTCTAATCAACTAATTAATGCTTATTTTATTGATGTCAATAATTAGTAGGGTATTGAAAATAGCTTTATGTCTATTATTGTACTTGCCATTTTATACATTAATTTTCTATTCTGTTTTCATTAGAGTTCATACCAAAATGGCTAAAAGTTGAGTTTAAGACTGAAATTTAATCCATTTATATCTCATCTCCATGTGATTAGTTTTTAATAAGGTAATCGGAAATTAAAGGGGAAATATCTATCCAATAGTATAGATAAATTTCTTCAAGTAAAAGCTACTTCTATTGATCTTTTTTCTATCATTTATTTGCTCTATACTTTTTATTATTATTTCTACCCTTATGCTTTCTTCCATGCATCCTTATTTTTCTTTTCTTTTTTCCTTTTTTTTTTATATTCTACTAAAGCAACAGCAAATACGGCAAATTTATAAGGAAAAATGGTAAGGACCCAAAATCATTGATAATCGATAGAGGATGTAAGGCAATTTCTACATCACGTCAATATGTAATACATCATTTTGATGCGGCAATCCAAGGCTCAACCAAATCAAGTGTAATTGGTGAAGAGCCATTATACAAGAATTGGACCAATGAAGAATTAATTCTCTCCGAATGAGGGAAGAGAGGGCCTCGTGAGTATCATAATGGACCCATATAAATCAGATTTGAAGCCCGTTTGAACCAGCCAAGAACCAAGACTTGTATGAATAAAAGCTCAAGTACATGCATTGCTAATCGTAATGGTCAACATTGTAAAACACCAACCACAACCACAAGTGAGAGAGAGAGAGCACCAGCATACTCGTATTACAGCTAGAATGTCTATAAGCACAAATGAAGGATCCAATAAAGGCTGCAGAGACAAGAAACACAATCTTGCAATTTCTCATATCATGGTATATAGCTACAATAAAATGTGCATGTGCTCACTGGCAGAGCAATTGATACAGATCATGTAGTGGTACAAAAAGGGTTAGAAAAAAAAAAACAAATTTATATTTTTCTATTCTTTGAATGATAACAGAACGATTGTTCAGTTTGTCCTAAGCAAAAGCTACAAGTTCAATATCTACAAAAGGACTGCCTCTTTACCTCATTCCATTGTATTAGTAATACTAGCCTCCTTCACTAGTTGATCTGTCAAAGCTGCGAGACGGGCAAGTTCTTTGTGGGCTACTTCAGTACAACTGCTCATCCTAGGAACAATGGCAGTTTCTGCTTTCTCCTGGAAGACATCAATTTGGGAGTCACCAAAGTTCAATGCAGTTTTGGTTTCTTTCAGAAGCTCTCCACTCATGACAGCTAGGTTACGCAATGCAGACGTTGCAGCTTCAACTTCCAGATGAGCAGCCTCAAGTTCAAGCCTTTCAATCGCCAAATCCCCTATACTCTTGCCATCTATTCTTTCCTCAACACGGGCATACAGTTTCTTTAGGTCCTTTCTGTCTTCCCATTCTTCTCTCATCTCCTTCATTTCCTTTTCTCTCACATCCAATCTGTTGAGGACCACCTTCAGCTCCTCCTCTTTTGCTGCCAGTGCTCTCATCGCAACCATAACTTCTATATCTTTTGCTCTCAGACTCTCTTTCATCATCTCAAGCTCAGTCACCACCTCTTTCTGTGTGAAATTGTGGATTGGCTTGTCAATCACCAGCCCTGCAGTTATGTTTTTACCATCATCCTTTGAAGAAATGACCAACTCGTTTGTGAGTTGGGCAATTCGCTCCACCACACTTTGGGCGTCTGAGAGATTCACTTTTGTGTCATCTAGTTCAATCTGCATCCCCTGCAAATGCTCTTCCTTCTCCTGTAGTCTTGCAGTTGCTTGGATGAGTTGATCTTCTTTTCCACTCATAAGCTTCTTCAACTCATCAACCTCATGGTCTAAATCTGCTAATTTGGCCTGTGCATTTGAAAGAACCACTTCCTTTTCTTCTAGAATAAGCTGAAGGGATGACTGTACAGATTTAAGATGCTGGATTTGCATTCTTGCTTCCACCAATTCAGACTCATTAAGCTCAAGAAGGTTTTGAGCTTTATCAAAATCACACATTTTCTGCTCTAGGTCCTCTCGGAGCAGCGCTATTTCTTGGGTCACCTGTTCAAATGAAGCTCTCTCTTTATTCAGTTCCTGCTCTAAAGTTCCAACCAGCTGCTGCTCTGTAGCAAGCAGCCGCTCAAGTTCCATGTTCCGAGCCTGTTCAACTCCCAGCTTGTTTCTCTCTGTCTCAACTTCCAAATAAGCTTGTTTCAAACTTTCAGTGTACAACATTACTGCAAGTTTTAGCTCATTGACTTCAGTCAGTTGCCTCTCAAGCTGTTGCCCTTGATCCTCCATCTTTCTACGAGATGAAGCAAGGGATTTTTGAGAAGAAACCAACTCAGACCTCACATCAACAAGAAGTGTCCATACCCTATTGAAATCTTCTAGAGTCACTTTAGTTTGGGTCACGTGTTTTGATGCCTCCTTAGCCAGTTTCTTCAGTTCTTCCTGTTGTGATAGCCATTCCAGGGTCCTCTTCTCTAGGTTGGCCTCTGCCACCTTTAGTTTCTCTTCTTCAGCACTATTCAACTGCATGGATGCTGCTAACTCTTGCTCCTTCTCGCTAAGTGATTTTTGGAGCTCTTGAATTGTGGTTTCTTGTCTTTCAATTGTTGCATTTGCTTCATAAAGAAGCTGGTCTCTAGACTCAAGGTTGGAAGAGATCCTATCTACCTCTTCATGCTTCTTCGTCAATTCATCTCTCAGTTTATTTAGTTCATCTTCTTTGAAGGAAAGTACTGATTGTGCACTGACAATCTCCTCGTTCTGCTCTTCCACCAATAGCTTTAGGTCTTCAATCTGTCTAGCCCGAGAAATAAGATCATTACTAGCCCTCTCAAGGTCTTTTTCCATTTTTTTATGCTCAGCGCATGCAGTGGCAATTTCTTGCTCTCGCTGCTCCAATTCCTGCTTAGCAAGATTTAATTCAGCCTGGTCCAGCAAAACTGCCCTCTCTGCATTTTGAAGATCTTCTTCCTTCTTCCTCAAGGATGTCAAGGCATTCTGAAGGTCTGATTCCAGGATTTCAAGGTCAATGCTGACACCCCCAGAAAAATGTGCATCTTTGCTCATCTGTTCTTCCAGTTTCTGTGTTTGGGCAAACAGCCTCTCCAAAAGAACTCTCGCAGGTTCAGTTCCTCCATTGCTGTTGTTTCCAATATTCGACTTTAGAATTGATCTTGATATCCGAATAATAGGCTTTTTCCTGCTTCGAGCGCTTAGAACAGTTAATGACTGGGGGTTCCTGTTCAACCTTAGACAGCAAATCTGCATAAAGCAATGTTAACTATGAATACCATATTAATCTATTTAAAAAAAAAAAACTATTCATACCATATTTTGCTTAAGTTAGGCAAATAGATCAACCAGCAAAAAATACGAATTACTTGCATATATCAATTGCAATAATCAAATTTTCCTAAGCAGTATAATAATATCAGGAAGAGGGGGACAACAACTAGATCAATATGATAGCAACAATGCTACAATGGCACACTATGTTGATATGGTCATGAATGACACCCTTAGACATGGCTTCACAAAGGGTGAATGTCTATAGCAGATTACACAGGCGTTCAAAGACGGATTATGAAGTAAGAAAGGACATAATGGACAATGAAGTGATGAAAAGCATGATTCTTGATGGAGTGGTGTGGAAATGTAGAGCTTTGAAAGCTGACCCCGGATAATTGAGAAATTGGCTCTGATGATGAATTATGATCATTATTTCTATTGCTAACTTTATATCAAACTTTGGTCCTGTTATAATGTTCAGAAAGACAGTACCAATAACCAAAAAGGAATTCTAATACTAAAACAATGCAACAAATACTTTATTGAGGCTTCCAGGGGATTCTCGGAGAATTTGGGGAAATTGTGCTATAATTATATAAGCTTATAAGCAAATTTGGGGAAATTTGCACATGTAAATTATGTTGTCGTATGCTGAGTAATGGATATGCCAACCTAGAGCATCCCTCTCAGCAGTGTACATTCTATCCTCTCTCGTATCAATAAAGTTTAATCACTCAAAAAAAATAAGTTGGCATAAAGACAGTGTTATAAGGTAAGCCAACTTGACCATACAAACTAATGCTTGTAACATTGAAGACCTCCTAACTCTGTCATGGGTTCTCGATTATTGGAGAACTTCTAGTTCCTTTATCTTTTTTTTGGAGGGGGGGTAATCAACTTCAAGTTACTTTTATTGTTATGAAAACCACGCAGTACAAAAATCAGTATAACACAAAGTAGCATAAGCATAACTCTAGGTGCTCCCATTGAAATGATCCACCATAATACAGTTTGTTCATGAATGCACAAATCAGCATGAAAATTCTTCATTCTTCAATTACAAGCATCTTCCAGCCAATTTTGTTTTTTATTCAAGCATAAACCAGCAGAGATAGATGCATAAAGAGCATTTCATATAACTGCTGCATGTGCTTTTGCCCCTTCAGTCTCAATGGTCCCATCCACATAAAAGCTGGAAATCATACCCTTTACAACATCCTATGTTGCATACTTTAACTAGTTATCACACGAAAACTTTGAATCAACAACTATGTTGCGTTACTTTATTAACTGGTCACCTCCTCAACAAAGGGTTATGAAATTCAACGTTGATGGAGTCTCTAGGAGAAAACCGGGCCTGGCAGGTATTTGGGTGCGTGCTCAGAGATCACAATAACAAGACATCTATGGTATTCACAGAATCAGTAGGGACTAGAGACTCTAATGAAGTTGAACTCTTTAGTATTAGAAGAGCTTTGATCATTTGGGTTGGTCTAGGTAGTGGAAAACTAGTCATTGGGGGAGATTCAGCAAATGTCATTAAATGGGCAAAAGGTTTGAAACGACCCCCTGGAGATTGATAACCAGGGTTAGGGAGATCAAGGCACTTGTTAGGGGAATTGAAGTCTCTTTCGTCCATATCAGGCACGTAGCAAATGGAGTAGCAGATTATTTTGCAAAGAACAATGTAGAGGGAGCTATTTTTGGCGTCTACCATATCTAAAGAGGACGTTCTTTGGATTTTGCACGATGGACATACTTGACCACTGGGAGCTTTTGTTGTTTTGATTTATTGTTTTCTGTTTTCCCCTCTTGTTTTGCCTAGGTCTATACCTCTTAGACCTTGTTTCTTGTACTGAATTTTCTCTTTAATAATATTTTTTCTTTGTTACCGCTAAAAAAATATATATTTGAGTTTTACAATATTTGAAAACACTTCTAATAACTCTTTCCATCTCCAACTCCAGTCTAGTCTTTTTCCCATCTATCTCAGGTCAATGTTGTGTGTTATTCTCATGGTTACATGGTTCAATTAAGCTCCCTACGTACTGCAATCCAGCGAATTGCAAAATGAATCACCCGCGGACTGAATGCAGGCAATCTCAGTTAAAACTTTATCTATAAAATTATATTATAGTATATTTTTATTACTACTTCTATAAAAAATAATACAAATCAAAATGGAAATTTTGCATATAAATACTAATTTCAAATTGTCTGGGTTTTACTAAGAGTCATTTACTTTTAATAAATACCCTAGTAAGAGACTTTTCAGACATGACTAAATGAAAGAAGAATTTCTAAGTTTCTCCAATTGAAAGCTTTGACGTGATTCCTTCTACCTCTTTCATGTGAAGTCAAGGAACCTTCTGCGATTCAGGTACAAAAATCTTCTTCTTCCTCTCTCTTTTCTTCCCCACTTCTCGCTCTTTTTATACACCTTGTTTTTCCCCTTTTTCATCCAAAACCTAACCACAATGAAACCAGGCCCAACCCTAACATCGGTCACCAAATCCCAACTGGCACTACGTGTCTGCACAGGTCATATGAGATCATATGATTGTACATACTGGTCCATTTTGGCCCCATTTTGTCATATTACCTTTGGATCCCTATCTTGGAAGCGTAGATCTAACTCTAACCTACCACTTGAGCCTATCTAATACCTATTTTCAGTCCAAAATAAGAAATAACAACCCCAATCCCTTTTGACAAACCCTATGTGATCCAAAAGCCCTATCTCATCCTTTTGGGAGAGCAATTTTAAATCTAGAAGTCCTAGGATAGGGATTAGCAGTATCTAATTAATCCTTTGAGGGATTTCCACTAAATGCAAGCAATAAATCCATGAGGGCATGATGTGTGAGTGTGATCAAGCTCGTCGATTCATTGCAAGTGTGAATTTGCACATTTGTGTTACTTCGTCTAATAATAACTTATCTTTTAACATCATATGTAAATCATGGATATAAGTTGCAAGTCATTTTAGACTTCACCGCACACTGTTGCATTTTCATAGAAGTATCTATCTAGCAATTAAATTTAGGGTTTTCAACATTTTAGCATGTCCTAGATCATAGATGCTTAGGGAAAATGAATTTAAATGGTGAATAGAAGATCACATAGAGACCCCATGTTTAAGTGGGATAGCAGCAGACCAAATGGATAAAGGATAGGTAAAGTTTCATATACTTTTTTCAATGGTTACTATATTAAATATTAATAAAAATAGGAATGAGAACAACCCCACAACCCCGTAAACCTGAAGAGACCACAAAAGGCAAAAAGAAAAATACAGCTTTATTTATGACAGTCCAATATACTCTTTCCAGGCACGCAGTATATCACACATGGGAATATTCCAGAAATCTTCAAGGGAAGAGGCCCAAGATGCATATTGATGTAGGACACGGAAGATGCAGCACACAGATTTCACTTCTATTTATTTTTATTTATTTATTTCTTTATTTATTTATTTCTTAATTAACAAGTAGGATTTGTTATTTTCGTTTGGGATCTTAGCAGTCCAATTTTAGTTAGTTTCCTATTTGATTTAGGAGTCCTTTTCTATTTGATTTAGGAGTCCTTTTTCTATTTGATTTAGGAGTCCTTTTCTATTTTGATTTAGGAGTCCTTTTCCTATTTGATTTAGGAGTCCTTTTCTATTTTGATTTAGGAGTTCTTTTCTATTTTGATTTCTTATTTTTTTCTTATAAATACAATGCATGTAAGAGAGGGACTCACCTCTTTTGGAATATATGAATTGATATAGATTTACTATCTTATTTTCCTCTATCATCTCTGCCGAGTTGCAGACCTTACCTTCATTGCTGGTTTTGTTCCGGCCATCGCTGATTCTGGGCTTAATCCCAGAGGAGATACCCTGCTGTCGTTGCCTTGGGCTTTATCCCAAGCTTATCTCAGTTACAAGTCTTCCGCCCCTGCCTAGTTGCAGGCTGTTCTACATTACATATTTTTGCAAAAATCCGGTTGCTAGCGTCTTTGGGGCCTTCCACACTGTTCTTAAAAACCATGTGGTTACATTCCCACCAAAGGCTCCAGCTGGTGGCAAAAAGAGTAAGATGCACAAACTAGAAAACCTAGAAGAAACATTAATAACCTCCCAAGCAAAAAAAAAGATGAGAAACTGAGGAGGGCATGGACCACTCAAGCAAAAGAAGTCAAAAATGGTATTCCAAACTGCCAACGAAAAAGAACAATGGATAAGAAGATGATCTACATCCTTGAAGGTTTGAAGGCAAAAAGGGCACTCACTAACCAGTATCCTTCCCCTTTGTGCAAATTATCATGGGCGAGTATTTTGCCCAATCCTACAGTCCAAAGGAAGCTAATAGCATAGGATGGAACTTTGAAAGACCAGATAGGAGGGTTCACCAAGGGATAAGAGTTGCAACGATTGTTCCAAACATAAAAGGATTTTACCGAGAAAGTGCTAGAAGCATCTAGCCACCAAGTGCCAGAAGCATATGGATGATGTTCCATTTACATCAAGTCATATTAGCATAATTAGATGGTATCAAAAAATACCATGTTTATACCAATCGAATTTTCAAAGACCAAAATCACAAGACTAGGATGATTGTGATCAAGGTTTCCGATTGCAAGTGTGAATTTGCACATTTGTGTTATTTTGTTTAATTATAACTTATCTTTTTAATATCCTATGTGAATCATGCCTATAAGTCACATGTCATTTTAGGCTTCATTGCACACTTTTGCAATTTCATAAAAATATCTATCTAGCATTTAAATTTAGGGTTTTCAACAGTTTAACTGCATCATAGATGCTTAGGAAAATGAATTTAAAAGGTGAATAGAAGATCACATAGGGACCACATAGATAAGGGATGGATGAAGCTCCATACACATCCAATCATTTTAGTCTCATTAGATGGTCCCTGAAAAAGAGTAAATAATTAGCATCCTGCTATCCATGTAACTCCAACACATCCAAATCATCCACGTACTCTAGTAACCAACTTTTAGGACAGTATGCGAAAGTCACTCCCCCAAGTCATGCTCCATAGAGTTCCTCATTTAAAAACACTACTTAATAAATAACAAAACTTTCCACTCTGTATTGAAAATTTCTCTCAAGTACTTGACATCAACAATAAATGTTGTTAAATAATAGCTCTCCCATTGGTTGCACTAGCAAGGATGTACATACATCCATAGGTACCTAAGAATGCCCGACTGTTTTTGTCATTCATCATAGAAGTGAATCCATATATTAACTCTTGACCTGTCAAATTCTCTTCTTTTACCATATACTGTAACCACCAATGGAAATATATGCGCTAATGCTAAATATAGGAAAGCTTGGGCGGGAAAAAAGCAGCTAAGAAACACTAATTCTTTAGGAAACCTGAATTGGCATGGGTTGAAGTGATCCTTGTAACCAAACCAAGCAACTAAGGCTGGAATAATTAAAACAAAGTTTAAATAATTGTCATTCTTCCTTTTATTTCCCCATTTTTCCTCTGTTTTACAACCTCTTTTTCCCCTTTTTAAACCAAGCTACTAAAAATAGAATAATTTAAATAAATTTTCTTCCTATAGAGATATCTTTATTCAATGTGGAAAAAAAATGGGTGGATTTCGGTCTAGTCTCTAACCACATGGAAAATAAGAAAAATATTTGTATCTAACAAGAATTTTTTGATCTACGAAACAGCATCAGTTTGAATCTCACAAGATTTTAATCTAACAATATTTGAACCTGACAGGTTCAAAATCTTACAGTTGCCAAACAAGGCAAATTTAGACAACAAACGCCAAGTTGTCTCACTTTTAGTTACCAAGCGCAACCTTCACTGTATCTTGCATGATACATGCCAGAATCACATGATCATCAGCCATTAGAGGGGTGATTTTGACACCTCGACCGTTTTTTTTTCTGAATTTTGACCCTCACCAGTTTATCCTATTCTGATACTACTTAAAACCCAAAAACTGATGTTGGCACCATGATTCCCTTCTTTCATAAATGAACTCGGATCAAATGATTGCATTTTCTATAACATCCAAACGCAGCCGAGCACCAAATTCCCACAAAAACCCAACAAAACCCATTTTCTTGCAAATCCCGTAAAACAAAGAGTAAATTAGAGATATTGGAATGTTTCTCAGCCTAGTATCGAGAGGGGGGCGGGGGAAGAATACCTGGGAAGAACCGTAAACGGCCATTTCCAGAGCATTCCATCTGTTTCTTTCATGGATTCCATTATTTCTGAGCATTTTCGTGTCATTAAGGCACCCGCGCTTGAGCCAGAGAGAGAGACAGAGGATGGAGGGAAATGTGGAAAATGGTGGAAATCAGAAATGGGATAAACCTTCAAGAAAATGGTGGACATCAGAAATGGCATAAACCTTTAAAACAGGGAAAGGGTTTTCTGTCTTTCTCGGATCAGTTAGTGAGGGGAATCCGTGGCCAAGCTTCTCTACACGTGGCTGGATGTGCCAATCATGTGATAGTCTATCCATTTTCAAAGAAAACAAATTTACGGTAAAAGTTGAGAAATCAATATATTAGATTCGTCCTTATCCATCATAAACATTATATAAAATGACAATTACTTTTGTACACAAAAAATACCCTTATTTTTTATTTTAATGTTATTAACAAGGGATAATGTCCTGTTATGAATTTGATTTTTAATTTAATTATTTTAATGTGTTTAGTATTAATCTATAGAAGAAATTTTTTTATTAATAAATGGGTTGCAAAAGGTTAGCCAAATCCAAGCTGAGATTGGTAGATATTGGATTCGGTCAATCATTTAACGAATGAGTCTATTGTGTCAACCCATTTAAATTTCGGGTACTTGAGTAAGGTCGATATAAGTTATCTTAACTATAGATTAGATTAATCTAATTAGGATTATTTAGGTTCATGCGACCATTTAATAAATGGGTTGAAGTTGGGTCAACTATTCAAACTTGAGCAAGTTCTTAGATTGAGCTCACCCATTTTATAAACGATTTATGAATGTATAGGGTGGATCAATCTATTTAATATTGTTCATGTTTGGTAACAATTGGGTTGAATTAATGGGTTTGATTGACCCATTTGAAATTTGATTGGGTAATCGATAAGGCTGACCCATATAAGAAAGAAATGAGTGAGGACATAAATCAACCAATTTTATAAATAGGTCAAGTTTGGTTATGCCAATTAATATTAGTTGGTTTGACTTGATCCATTTATTTAATGGGATAGATCAGGTCAACTCATTTAACTTTGATTAAATCATGCCAATCTATATAATAGATGGATTAGATTGAGTTTTTATATATAATCAAATTGCTTAAATATTAGTTTAGTCAAGTCCCTGAGCAAAAGGTTCATACTCTTTCTGAAAAGCATTTTCTAAGGGCCTTTCTAGAAAAATTAGTAGGCTAATTTCTATAAAAAAATTGTCTTTGGAAATTTAAATTCATAAAAAAACTGGTGAGAATAAATATAAGAAAATCTCATTTTATCTTAAAAAAATGGTAAAAATATGTACATGAGGTATTTTTTATTATTTTAAAAATCTCATTTTTATCACTAAAAGCTTTTGAAAATTCCATGAGGTATTTTTTAATATTTTAAAAGTATAAAGTGTTATATGAAATTATTAAAAAGCTCCAAGAGTTTTAATTGACATTAAACTCTTTAAAAAATTAGTGAAAAAGAGACTATTCAGACTCACTCTGGTACTGTGAGACCTTCTCTATAAAAAACCATCTCCTTTAATATATAATAATGCAACGAAAACACGCATAACATTGTGTTGCTTAGCCCAAGAAAAGGAATCAAGGACAATAATTGAAGAGTAGTATTATGGAGGTTCAACGAAGGGGTCATTCTCAATCATCATCATCACACTTAATTTTCCCATCTAGTAACGGTAATCTCCCCTATGAAGAACCAAAAGATGACCGGATCGAGCCCCATAACCTCACCCAGTTTACCCTAAGGGCAATGAGTATCACTTATGGAGTTTTATATCTAATTTTCTACAATTTTCCATACGTAAATTCAAAAAAAAAAAACTTCTTTTAAATTTGAAATTTACAATTCTTACCATATCAAAAATCATATTTGACAGAAACATACTTGCATAAATTATGAGTCAAAAAAAAAATCACATAATTCTTAAATGAAAATAGAAAACTGTGAAGAAAATGCACCTACAAAGATAAAAGGAAAATGTATTCCCACCCAAAACACAGAATGTTCAGGCATTTTCACTCAGATCCACTTTCAAACCCACGACGCCAAGCTCCCCACCCCACCCATAAATTAAAACCTCTTGTTTATACTGCAATGGAAAGCGGATAATACTCAGCCCGAGAAAGGTTTTACCTCAACAGCAGCAAATCAATAAATAGGAAAGAAGTGTCACTCGTTGACAACAGAGTTATGAAGATCCAAGCAGTCCTATGACCATAACAATTCAAGATTTGCTAATTCAATTGCAAATTTTTTTGTCCAAATATGCCAGAACCAATTTGTGGATTGATCTTTGGATAAGCTCAAGAATAGCGGGACAGTTCACATTATCGCTGCACTTTTATAGACTCCAATGTCGGTCTCACACCGTATTACTTTAGCTCTAAATGATGAACCCATTGGAAAGCTCTAGATTTGAATATGACACCCACAAATAACTATTTTGATTAGATCAATTAAACCATATTTTTCAAATATAAACCTTTCTAATGAATCCAAAGATATGCAACGTGGGACTGACATTGGGGTATACATGGGATCTCTACAGTATGAGGATCCAAACTCTTCACTGGTGGAAGGGTTTCTGGAAATATTATCACTCTATCAGTATGCTTCTACACTGTAACTGGCAACTTTTTTAGGGATCTGTGTAGCTGGAGACTTGGAAATGTGCTATAAAATATTTTGTTACCATTTAAAAAATTAAAGATAAAAAACATTCTAGCAATCAAATCAAGAAACTGTAGGACTGATTGGAAGAACAAAAGTATCATACAATGACCATTTCATCATGGTCATGATACTACCAGGTATATCAGAATCAACCCAACTGTCATTAACAGAATCAATACAGTTTCATGCCTTGTAAAGCAGAGGAATGAAATGATTTAGCTTCCAAAAAATTTCTCCATGACTCACTCAAAAGCATGAGCTTTTATAAATACTCCCCTTTTGATCTCCTTTTTGATCGTCATACTCATTATCTGACTGATATTTGGAACATGTAGATCCACATGCAAAGATTCAAATTATGCAGATAATGATGGCACATCCAATTTCCCATGCGAGACATTTTATGCCAACAATTGGGTGGAAGGTCCAGCCCATCAAAAGAAATGGATCAGAAAAAGAAAAACTCTGTACTTGTAGCATAACCCAGGTTGATTTATATACAGTGATGTCGACCTGAACTTACTGGAGAATCCCTGATGCTTTTGGATTGTGCATGGGACAGCTGCCAGTTGCCATCAGATTTCTTCTTGCGCCGGCCTTGCTGAGTTGAACGAGAGTGAAATGATGAGATAGCAAGGTCATTGAGATCTTGCAATGGTGTGAGACCCTTCACAACTTCGTCCATTGACGGACGAGATTTAGGATCTCGGCTGAGGCAGTAATATGCTAACTGAGCAACCTTCTGCACTCCTTTAATGGAATAGTGGAGCTGCAATCGAGGGTCAACAATCTGGAAAAGCTTTCGCTTGTCTCCCAAGTATGGACGGGCCCATGCAACTAGATTTTGTTCCCCACTAGGCCTGTTCTTGTCCATGGATCTTCGGCCAGTTAAAATCTCAAGTAATACCACCCCAAAACTGTAGACATCACTCTTAGATGTCAAGTGCCCTGCATTGAGGAAACCAAAATCATGCATGGTGTTTCTAAAATTAGATATCTCCCACATCAAATAAAACTAAGCATGTCACAGAACTCATGGCATTCACTTATGTTCCATTGATCCAACTAGACCTATATGTAGGAGATAGGGGTCACTGAATCAGTTATTTACCAAAAGCTGGTCTCATAACCATCTAATGAAGACCAGGAAAAGAAAATTAGATTTTACTAACGTCAGGAAAATGTGCATTTGCTACAGCATATATCTTATAACAACTTCATTTTATTTACTCCTCAAACGAATGATTTTCCCCTAGGTGATGTTGCCCAAGGCGATAGTCACCCTTGGGCCTTGTGGGGCCCATGGGAATGCGGTCCAATGGATGATGGGTGGGTTTGAAAAGTATTTTTAGGATGACACTTCTCATAAAAAATCAAATCCATTAGATTTGAAAGGTCATGATTTTCAAGGCCTCAAAAATCAACGGTTAAAATAGGGCGAGTTTTGAATGGATTTTCAATGTCCTAAAGATCAACTCGAAATAGGTTCAAATTGGTTACAGATACAATTCACCACAAAATCGAGAATTAATAAAATCTCATGAGGCCTTGGTCTTGGGGGAGAATGGAGAGAGAGGATCAAGGGTGATTAGTTGCAAGGTTGCACTTGGACCTTTTGTCCATTTTTCTTCCCTTGTAGTGGAGCCCACACACTATCGAGCCATTGGGATTGAAACTTCAGCCCAAACACCCAATCCTAGCCCTTGATCTTTGTGGTCAAAAGTTTTAAGGGGCTCATTCAAGTCAAATTTTCTAGGGTCTCCAAATAACAATATATGCAAGAGGGACATGGGCATAAACTTGGGTCAACCAATTCAACAAATGAGGGGAGGATGCTAAAAAGGTCAAGATGCAATCTTGTAACTGGCTACACCTGATCCATTGTGTGGGTGTATTTGTGTGGATTTCACAATGTGTACTTCCCAAGTGTGCTCAAAAGCTCTTGCCATATTCAAATGACTAAAATAGGTAAGGATCAAGAAAACAGGATAGGGGAAAGTAGTCAAATTAACAGTTTGTCCTTTTAAACATATCAACAAGAACAAGGCAAAAGGACATGACAGACTTTAATATTAAGTCATTGTATCCTTGTTGCATGGACACTTTATTTTTATGTGTATAATTCCTATAATCCATGTCCCTGGTGTACTCATACTGTGTCTGGGCATCATAGCATTGTATACATTTCTCACTACATCTGGTCCAACACATGCAGAAGTACACATGTATATCTGTTTCTTCAAATTCCTGTACAAAGCAAAATCCCAATAAATATTTTCACAACTATCACCAGCAAGGATTGCCATTTGACTTCCCTAAGTTTTCAAGAGCAATGTCATTACCACTGCCTTTTATATGGTTTATCTTCTCTTATGGGTAACAGAAACTGAAATCATGGCGATCTTACTGGTTATTTTCACTGTTTAGGGAGGATATACAACTCATTGTTGACATAGTTACTATGTGGTATCAGTCACTCAAGTTAGCATGAATGGACCTCATACCTGTCATCACATACTCTGGTGCAGCATAACCATATGTCCCCACCACCCTCGTAGAAACATGTGTTTTGTCCCCCTGGGGCCCAGCTTTAGCAAGCCCAAAATCCGAAAGTTTTGCATTAAATTCCTAGAAAATACAATTACAGATTTTAAATACAAAAGGGTGTAAACCTTGATAGCAGAAGCAAGAAATGTTTGTACATACTGAATCTAGCAGAATATTGGATGTCTTGAAGTCCCTGTAAATAACAGGTTCAGCACCACCATGGAGAAAGGCCAGTCCTTTAGCAGCACCAACTGCAATCTTTAACCTGCTGGCCCATGGAAGAGGTAGAGCCCCTACAACAGAGAAGAAAATCAGCACAATATTCAACAATACTGTAAAAAGAATAGAATTTTACATGCCAAAAAACATGAAGTATGGATAATAGGTTGGTTCGTCATCTTTGTCATTATTAAACGACCTTGCAGCTAAAGTGAATAAGGGTAAAACTACCCCTAAATCCTGATACTCCCATGCCTCAAAAGGAAACTTTGCTTAAAAACTAGGGATTTCAAGTCAAAGGAATGACAAGGAAAGAATTAAAAAAAAAAAAAAAACATCACAAGCAACAAGAGACATGACATAGAAATGTCTAAGAAATCCAAGTTGACCTCTGCCAACATTGTTCTAGGAAAAACCCATAGAATACCAAGGCAACACCATGAGGTCCATACAGGCCTTAGACACCAATAGTAAATTTCCCAAACTTCTAGAAACAGTCTCACATTCAGCCTTCTTTCAAATAGAGAATATCAAAATAGAAGCACGTCATCACCATTATCACATCATGGAGCTATTTATCCCATCTATCTAAGTCGACACTTAAGAAGCACATTGTGATCTTTTAAAAAAAATCACAATATATTGAATGAAAAGAAGATAAAGTACAAGAGAACCATACTGATCTTTAACATAAAAAGAGAAACAGTATCTCAAAAACTTGTATGTATCCACACAAAACCACAATGTACAAATTACAAAAAACCCAAGAAGCCCTCTCTACAGTCCATCCCTACTTTGGATAAGAAGCCTTCCACACCATTGGCTGACCTTTTAACAAGCCTGAAAGATAAGATCTTATCCTTGCAAAAGGAGATGTAGAATTGAGCAAAATGGCTTGCAGCCTCTCTCATTGAAAACAGTATTTATAGAAAAATACAAGTCTCTTAAAGAGGAAAAAATAAATCAATAATCGATTTACAATCCTTGTGATTTGGGAAACTGACAGATAAGGAGATACAAGAAATATGGAAAGTCAATCGGGTGATGAGTTTCCTTTAATAGGAGAATGTCCCTGGCGATATGTCACAACCTCCAAGGAGGTTTCTATCGTAGGATCATTATGGTTTCTCTCACTGTCAGAAGATCAGTCTGTGTTTGTCTATCGTGTCGGCTCTATTGTGATGTTTCTAGTTGTTTATGTTAATGCTATTGTGCTTACTAAGAATAATGATCCATCTATTGATGAATTGAAAGACTATTTACGACACTCCTTTGATATCAAAGATTTGGGGCCACTTCGCTATTTTCTTGGGATTGAAGTTTCTCGTTCTCCTAAAGAGATTTTTCTTTCTCAGAGAAAATATGCTTTAGACCTCTTACAAGATGCAGGATATTCTGGATGCAAGCCAGTAAACACTCCTCTTTATGTTAGTACTAAGGTGATCCCATATTTTATCATAAACTAGTGGGTAAACTAATTTATCTCACCAATACTCAACCCGATTTATCCTATGTTGTTGGAGTAGTCAGTCATTGTAATGAATCAATCATCCATCTTCTACATCGTGCTTTTTAATTATTCTATTCTATTGTATCAATGATATAAATGTATAATATACGAATAAACATAGTAATGATGATTTTTAAATTTTATAACATTAATCAATAATATAGTATATTGATAATAATTAGATACATTTGCAATAAATTTATAAAATAAATATTATATTTTCATTAACGATAAATTTTCAATTATTATTTTTCAATGTGCCAACTTTAAGACTTGGGACAAAGGGGCCAATGTGGAACAGTTTTCGAATTAGTGGAATGAGCTTTTGAGTCAAGTTTATCTAGAAATTAGGCCTTCTCATACCTTGGCTTACTAATTGATATCCCTAAAATTTACCTCCCCCCTTCCCCCGAAAAAAAGAAAGAAGTAAACACTAAAAATTCTAGGTTGGCCCCTACTCAAGAGCACCTTAGCATTAGGTTTGCATCTTAAAGTTGGACTTGTGTTAAGGGTTCAAAACTTTATCTAGACCAATTACCAATTTGATGTTGACTTCCCTCCTTTAAACAAGCTTGAGAACCCACACCTTTAATGTCAACACGTGGTTGATTTTGATCAAAGTACTGTCCCCAAATGAAGGATTCAGATTCTCAAGAAACAACCTGAAAGTTTTTCCCTTTCTCATTAGAAATTAGGAGTTAACATTTTAGCTTCTCAAAATCAAAGAACAGCATTTCTGCAGGAAATAAAAAGCACACGCTTAGTTTTCAAATAAACATAAGTTATGCTCAATGAAATCAGTTTTTATCTATAAGAAGAAAAAATCAGCTACTTTATAATGCTAAAATGAATTCATATATAAATATACAGTTTTTTGGATGGATGATAGGGTTATGTGGATGTACAAAGTAATATAAGAAATAAGAGACTCTACAATTGCAGTCACGAATTGGGGCCAATCCAAGATCAAAGAGATTCAAGCATCCGATGGTTGAGAAGGTAGAAAAGAGACTGGCAAGCTGGAGGAAAAACCATTTATCCCTTGACGGTCATCTTGCTTTACTGAAGTAAGTGCTTGCTAACCTCGATAGAGAAGCTTCAAAGAGATTTTTTGTGGTGGGGACTAGGAGGACAAAAAAAAAATCATTTGGTCAAATGGTCAGATGCGACGAAATCTAAACCAAACAGGGATTGAGAGTAGTACCTTTACGAGTTAAGAATCACACGCTGTTGTGCAAATGGAGTTGGACATTCGAAAGGGAAAGGAAATCCTTGTGGACGAAGGTGTTGGTTCCAAGATACCGGACTAGATGATATAGGAGGTTGGAGGTTGGGAGATAAAATAGAAAAGAAGAGCTCCGCAATGGTCAAAACATGGTGGAGGCTAGGTCATGGCCATAGTTTGATGGCCAGATTGTTTAGTGAAAGGCTAACATTGCTAGTTGGGAAAGGGGATATAACTGCTCTTCTGGGAAAATTGATGGATTGGGGATAGACACTTAAAAATGGTTTATACAAGGCTTTTCAGAATCACTAGTGATAGGAAGACAAAAGTTCCAGGACTGCTATCGGTTAGAAGAGGGGATAATAAGATGGGAAATAACATTTAGAAGGAATCATAGGGTATTGGAGAAAAGGAGTTTTGAAGAAATGTTAGGTGACTTTCCCATTTTTGTAGACATAGATTATGAACGAATTTGGACATGGGGCCCTTCTAGACTATTCACAATCAAATCAGGTGTTACTTTAGCCCTCAAAGCTAGAACTGGGTTTCTCAACACGGAGCCTATGCAAGGTTAGAGGCAGCACCACTGAGAGTATAGACCTTCGTTTGGTGCTCCCTTAAGGGTAAAATCTTATCTAGGGAAGGACTGAGACACAAGGGTTTATTGGGAAGGGATAATGACCTTTCTTGTGTTTTGTGTGGGAATGGGGAGGAAGATATTGACATTTGTTTGTTAATTGTCGGGTAGCATCAAATCTGTTGACTAGATTTGTGGAGTTGATTGGTATCACATGGGTTTTTAGTAACTCTTGTGTAGAGGTTTTAGATAGACCTTCGTTTGGTGCTCCCTTAAGGGTAAAATCTTATCTAGGGAAGGACTGAGACACAAGGGTTTATTGGGAAGGGATAATGACCTTTCTTGTGTTTTGTGTGGGAATGGGGAGGAAGATATTGACATTTGTTTGTTAATTGTCGGGTAGCATCAAATCTGTTGACTAGATTTGTGGAGTTGATTGGTATCACATGGGTTTTTAGTAACTCTTGTGTAGAGGTTTTAGATAGACCTTCGTTTGGTGCTCCCTTAAGGGTAAAATCTTATCTAGGGAAGGACTGAGACACAAGGGTTTATTGGGAAGGGATAATGACCTTTCTTGTGTTTTGTGTGGGAATGGGGAGGAAGATATTGACATTTGTTTGTTAATTGTTGGGTAGCATCAAATCTGTTGACTAGATTTGTGGAGTTGATTGGTATCACATGGGTTTTTAGTAACTCTTGTGTAGAGGTTTTGGAGAGTTGGCATATTAGGTATCAAGGGTCTAGTCTAGGAGGAAATTAGCTTGGTATACCATCCCGGATGGAATTTTTTGATCACTTTGGAAGACAAAAAAACTTGGATCTTTGACAACATACCAAGTGACATTCAGGAGGGGTGAGAATTCAAAATGGAGGTTGCTTGCATGGTTGTAAGTTAATACAGAGTTCAAAAACTTCACTATTTCAGATGTTTATAGATCATGGAAAGGTTGTTTCGGTAAGAGGCCCAAGGTCAAGAGTAGAAATGTAGATTGGCCACCTCCTCCTCTCAGGGTTTTTAAATTTAACATGGATGTAGCAGCTAGGGTAAACTGGGACCAGGTAGTTATAGGTGGGGAGTTGCATAGTCAAGAGGGTACTTCATTTTTCTTCTCGATTTTGATGGGGATGAGAGATTCAAATGAGGCTGAGCTATTAGGAATTAAAAAGGCCTTTAGAGGTTTGGACAAGTTTTGGTCAAGAGAAATTAATCATAGAGGGAGACTATACAAATGCAATCACATGGGCATTTGGAAGAAAAAGGCCACCTAGAAAACTTATACCCACAGTGAGGAGGATCCAGGAGATGTGTTCCACTCTAGATGTTTCCTTTGAGCATATTCATCAGTCAGTGAATGGCATGGCGGACTTCCTAGCAAAACTTGGGGTGGAGAGGGCTAACGGTGTACCTTTTGTTTACTGATTTTTTGGATTTTCTTGGGATGATTAGAGGTGTGTTGGTTTTCTTTAATGATTCCAGGCTTCTATTTGTTATCTTTCTCATTTTGGTGGAAGTCTGTTATACCACACTTGATGTAGCCTTTGTTTTCTTTTAATGAAATAGTTTGTTTTGTTACTGTTCAAAATAATAATAATAATAATACGAGACCCTACAACCTATTTTCAATGTGAAACATCTAAATGATTCTGATCATTTACAGCAAGTTGAATCTGACAAACCACTTAAGAATGAGACTGCCATCAAGTTTACAAATTATCAATGATGCATGATAGAATAAAAAATGAAGAGAACAGACATGCCAAAAAGACATTTAATTAGAAGGATAAAGATTAATCAGCATATGTTATGTATTATCTAACAGGACACTTCTATCACCTAAACAAAATAAATTGATAGCCAATAAGTGAGTTATTTTTTTATGTAGGAAACTAAATTAGTTGACTCTCTCTCTCTCTCTTCATCAACGGCAAAGCCACTTCTGCATCTATAAGGGATTGGTTTTCTAAGTTCAATTTTTACTTCATGAACTTAGAAAGGAAAAATTGGACTCAAAAAGCCAATACCAAATAGATGGAATAAATAGCTTGATGATGATGGCAATGGTAGTGATTTTGACAATCACTTGACTAACTGTTATCTGGCAAAGTACATTTCCATAAAATTCTTGATATGTCAGTAGCTCTCCATATGTAAAATTCCTTTTGATGCTGCTGCCTAGAATTAATATCTGATCTGCATTTGCATGATGAATAGGAAAAAAATACAAGAAATATACTCACTTCTGAACAGATGGTTTTCAAGGCTTCCTCGTTGCATGAATTCATACACAAGAAGCCGCCTATCATCTTCAATGCAGTATCCAATAAGCTTAACAAGATTCGGATGGTGCAGCTGCCCCAGGAAGTCAACTTCTGCCTGCAGTTAGGAAGACAATTGTATCAACTGCATAGTTTTGACTTTTCTAGTCTCCAAGCATGGAGGATACGAAAACAGAAACTACTGACCACCCATTCTCTGTGGCCTTGCAGACCATCTGGCTTCAGGCTTTTGACTGCCACAGCAACGCCTGTTCCTGGTTTCGCAGGGGCAGTACCATTCTCTTCAATCCAACCTTTGAAAACAAACCCAAACCCACCTTCCCCAAGAATGCTGTCAGGTCTGAAGTTTCCAGTAGCAGATTTCAGCTCCTGGAAATTGAACTGCAGTAGCTGAGGAACATCCTTCTTCTGAGGCTCAGGCAGATCAACGACCTGCATCTGTAGAGACCTGAGCTTCTTGAGGAGCAGCAAGCTCTCGGTTGCTAGCATTCAAGTACCTGGTCTCAGTAACTGCAGTCAGCCAAACCCAAGTATCAAATCCCAAAACTCTCTGACTGCTAGAAGCTTGTTTTAAAAATCTTAAGAGAAATTCAAATAAAATTAATAAAATAGACACAACATGAGGAGATTAATATTGTTTAAGTAAATCGAACCAGAGAGATAAAGAAGCATTTGGAAATGCCAAATAGGAAAGCATCTAAAGCAATACAACAATTTCATAACATGAATGACTGTTCACTATCAGAATATAATCAAAGCAGAAAGGAGAAAAACCCATTGCCAGGTACCTAATTAATTTGACAAATTTACTCATTTTAAGGATAAGAGTCAACCATAGGGTGAAAGAAAAAAAAAAAAAGCAAAGAAATCCAGCCAAAACCATATTGCGAAAAAA